>OZ059904.1:3263559-3296059 GCA_964057215.1 Oscheius myriophilus
GGGCCTGGGCCTTGATTTACAAGTATTTAGCCCAATTTTCTCAAAACAGAAATTGAACAATTCAGGGCTAGACAGGAAGGATTCATTGAGAGCGACTACTACGTGACAATTCTTTCAGAAGTAAGTTTGGCAAAACGCAAAAGCCTCAGAAAGGTGTATCATTTTTCTTCCACACTATGCTTCAGAGTGGTGCATGATGTTTCCTCAGTGGCAGCGGGCGCGGTTGAACCCGGGTCACGTGGACGAGGCGCGCTGCTTTGGATTGCGCCACGCGGCCATAACAGCCGGGTGTCCGGCGCCGCCTAAACTACACCCGCCGCCGTTATCACAACGGGGAATCGGCAATTTACGTTTCTTTGTTCAGGAAGTAAAGAAATTCCGAACGGATCTTGCCTGGTTGTGTAACTACGATTGGGTACCCCTTCCTATGATCTACCCCACTATTGTGTGTCTCGCCGTGCACATGTACTTCCTCGTTTGTGTGGTGGCTAGGCAGCATGTTGAGGGATCCACTTTTGAGAAGGATCAGGTAAATGACATTTTAATTGAGAAAATCGATTTATTGATTACTCAGGTTGATATGTACTTTCCCATCATGACAAGTATCCAATTCGCCCTTTACATGGGGTGGTTGAAGGTTGGCGAAGGGTTGTTGAACCCTTGGGGCGAAGATGACGAGTGAGTCTCTCTCATTCTCTCTCTCTCTCTCTCTCTCTCTCTCTCTCTCTCTCTCTCTCTCTCTCTCTCTCTCTCTCTCTCTCTCTGAAGATATCTCTGTCTGTGTCTCTATGTCTCTCTCACTCTCTGTCTCTGTCTCTGTCTCTGTCTCCCTCTCTCTCTCTCTCTCTCTTTCATTCTTTCCATACTGTCTCTCTGTTCTGTCTCTCTATGTCGCTATGTGTCTCTCTCTAGTTCCATTTTCCAGCGACTTCGAAACAAACATGCTGATCGACCGTAACCTGGGAATGGGTCTGAAAATTGTTGATGAAGGATACGGAAAGACCCCGGAATTGAAAAAAGACGCATTCTGGGATGATGCATGGGTTCCTCTTTATTCGGAGGAGAGTTCGCATGAGAAGCGGTACAGGAAGAGGGAGGGATCCTTGGCGCATATCAAGTGAGTCTAATCGTAAGAATTTCTCAAAAAGTTTTGACGAAGGGGAACGAACTGAGGTCACTTTGGTTTGCCAGTCCAGCCCCTTATCCACTCGGCCATGGATTAGATTAAAAAAATTATATAGAGTAGTTCGAATCCTCCTTTAAACTTTATCTTTTGCACATTGAGAACTATGTTTTCCAACAAAAAGAATGGAAAAATATTAATCTTGAAAGGTGTTACATAAAAAAAATAACTTTATCAAAAAATCACGGGCCGGCCAGCTCAGAAAATTTCTCGGCCCTACCCGGGCCGGCGCTTGATTTTGCCATGCTTGGTAGCCGCCTACGGGTCAATTCCAAAATAGGATATTTTACTGGGGTCCGACTTAGAAACTCCTGAGGCCCCGTGTGCTTCCTGTTTTTCAAGGTTTCCGGAAAACGATCCCTTAAAATTCTGTTAGGGAAAGTGTTATTTAACTGTTCACGTGTTAGCCTCAAGGATGGCTACGGGCCGGGCCGGCCCGCTCTAAAAATTCACGGCCCGGCGGGCGGCCCGAGGTCAAAAATTCCAAAAGTTGAAAAGTTTTTCACGATTTATGTGCAGGAATTACGTTTCTATTATAACTAATGTATAAAACAACTATGTCGGCGGGGGATCGAACTGGGGCAACTTCTGATTGCCAGTCCGACCTCTTAGCCACTCGGTCATGAAAAACATACAAAATTTATATAGAGTAGTTCGAATCCTCCTTCACACAGTATGTTTTGCACAATTAGAACTATGTTTTGCAACAAACAGAACTTAAACATGATGACTTTGAAAATAGTTATATTTAAAATAGATTTTCAATAAAAAAAAGTGGGGCCAGCCCGTTCCTCAGATTTTCTCGGCCCGGCCCGCTGATCAGCCACCCGTGCTAAGGAGTATCTAAGTTCCCTATTTTAGAATTGACCCGTAGGCGGCTACCATTCTAATTAAACTTTTAGAATGTCTGCCTCAGTCTCCCAGGTCCGGATGGTCTCTTTGGCCTCCTCCGCCAATTTACGTGAGAAGATCGTCCCCGTTCAATCAGAAGACATCGACGAAAAGGCGGCCGCCGGAGGGATCCTCAGCCGTTCTGCCTCTTTGATGGGTCTTGCCGGGAGGAGGGTAAGTATTCCGAAACACACAAAGAAACTGACAAAATTAGAATTCTACCGTCCACACGCCTCTAGACCGCACAACTTCTTTGAAATCGCAGGTGGAGATGAGGATGGAGGAGCTCGAATCCGGGCAGGAGCCCAAGAAACACGCTGAATGATGAAGAAACGACTGTTCATTACAAACGGAACAACGGTTTTGAGATAAATACACACACGGGATGAGGGCTTTTTCAACAATGATCAGATCGGTAACAACGTGGAGAAGAGCGAGAGAGAAAACAGTAGATGACAACAATTCCCGTGCGGTGGAGACAACTCGTAGAGAGAGTGCTACTTGAAGTAGAGGAAATAAATAGGCGAAATGGACGGAGATCGCGGACAGCTTATCTCCTCGAGTACGCTGAAAAGGAGGGAATTAGTGAGGAAAATGAGTTTTAAACGAATAAAATGATGTATGCATTGAGAGGATCAGTCATTTTACGTACCCACGAAAGAAAAACATCGACCGTCTTTATTTTTAGGTTGACGGCTCGCGCCGAGCCGGATTTCTTACTTGGGGGACTTACGCAACACGTCGCTTTGTGGGGGGGGGGGTCGCGTAAAACAGACCCCACACGTGGTTTGTTCATGTATGGTACTTTTTGGGGGCTAACATAAGGTGGCCATCCTAACTTTGTACCCACGTGGCTGATTTTAACATCAGTAGTTTTAAATTTCTGAATTTTCCCGATCTCTACCCAATTAACATTGAGTAAGGTGGCTATACCCTACAGAGGTATGAAACTAGCACTCCAGACAAAAATGATTTATCCTACAAAAATTTGATATTTTAACAAAAAACAAGGGCAAAACATCAGAACCATTTTTCAAAAAGTTGCAAACATGGGGTTTATGCAGATGAACACGAGGCGGGAAAGGGCAATGCAATTTCAGCCACAAAATACTGCTTTTGCAGAACTCGCGCAAAATCCGGAGGTATACAGATAATTCATAGAAACTTTGCGTTCACTGGTTATAAGGACAAAGAATAGAAAAAAATGGACAAAGAAGAGAAAGAAATCCACAAATATGGGGTGATTCCTACATATCACGTTTCAGAGCAGGTCGTAAAAAAACCGACAAAGGTTTATTATATGATTTACAAGCTCTAAACTAGTAAGAAATATTTGAAGAGCGGAACCGATTTATCACCACGGGTTGTATCAATCATTTTTGCACAAAAAATGACCACTCCATGAATTTCTTTTCAATAGTTTTGACAAACCATGCAGAAAAAGCCCAAGCACGCAGTTCTGTCGCGCGAAAATAAGCATCGGGTAAGAAACGTAAGTTGTTTCCCCAGTTTTTCAATGCGATTAACGTGCTTCCTCGACTGCACTAAAGAAACTGGAACAAAGATAAAAACTCATAAGTCAGGTGCAGTTTAAACCAAAATTGGGTACCCCCTCCGGTCACGCTTTCGGAGAACTCTGAGACCATCAAGCCTGATTTGACAAAAAAACGCCGTAACCACCACCCCTAACAAAAAAATTAAGGTATGTCCGATTGAATATCTCATTAGCATAAAAACCCACAGTGATTGCCTCCGGGCAACTCATTGTAGTGTTCCTTAAACCAGCCGAGCAGTTTGTCGAACGAGTGGAACATGAGCCGGCGGAAGCGGATTCCCTCCGGAGTTACTGTAAACGACATTTTCATTCGCACGTCATAAAATTAAAGGCTACCTGTCATGTATTCGTGCATTCCACGCCGGGCACCCGGCGGCACGTAGGAAATGACGAATTTGCTGGGCATCTTCTCAGAAGCCGTTAAAAAGTACCTAAAACTTCGAATATGCGACGAAACTAGCATAAGAATCTCACGGAACTCGGGAAGGAGCCTTCCTCTTTTCCTCACGCAGGCGATTGTCGATCTTTTCAATTTCCTCAGAATAGACATCTTCCAGGTAGTACTAAAATTGACAATTTTAAATGGTTATAGGGGAAAAACAGTCAATTTGCCAAGAAAAACAGGAAAATTGGCAAAATTCAAAGAAAAGGGGCGTAATTCACCTTGTAGAGGACAATGTCGCGGGCGTAGCCGGCCATTGGCTGGATGTAGCGGGCGAGGATTTCGTTCAGGTCTTCGTATTCTTCGCCTCTGAAAAGAGAGATAAGGAAAGGTGAGAGAGATAGAGATAGGGAGAGAGAGAGGAGAGACACTAACCCGATGATGAGGCGTTTTCCCAGGGCGAACTGGTGTTCCTTGTCCTCCTCCTGCACGTCGACATTGGCGTAGATTCCTTCGGCGACCTTCCAAGTGACGGTGAGACGGTCGGCAGCCTTCGAAGAGGGTCGTATAACGGCGTCGCCCTGAAGGATAACAATTTTCCACTTTTACTTGAATTCGCTATAGCAGTAACAACATTATTTCATGCCAGCCGAGGCTAGTATGGACCGAAAGTTTGTGCTATATCCTGACCCACCACTTTTTTGTAATAAAAAAAGAGAACCGTAATTAATGCCAGCCGGGTGTCAATATGCACTAAAATAACGTCATGCTTTTTTTTCCTCTCAACGCACATTCATATTTTAAAAAAAGTTTGAAAAAAAAGAAGGTATAACTCACGGCTAAGCGGGGGTAAATAAAAATCCCCACTACTTCAATCTTTTAAAAATATAATGTAAAAAGTCTCCTTAAGCGGATATTTTGCAACAGATCAATGTTGAAAATAGTCATACATGGTCGGTCATTTGACGCACCCAACCTCAACTTTGGGGGCCTAAAATGAGGTAGCCCCCCTTAACTTTATGCCATCTGGGCTACTTTTACCGAAAATAGTACCGAACCCCATTTAACTGCATTTTCTGGGCCTCTACCGCCTTAACTTGGGGTAAACTGACTATACCCTCCCGAGGTATGTCGTCATATGCGCCGTAATGGGGCGAAAATTGCATAGAAGTCAAACAGCGCCAGCGAATGTCTCGTACCCCTTCTGAAATGTTCATTACAAAAATGGGTTTAGACGTAATTTTCTTTCCGAATGGCGGCATTTAATGCCTTCCCGACAAACAGCGCGTAGTACAGTACGCACTTTGAGCAACCGGCAGAGTTTACACTGAAGGAAGGACATACAATTTGAGTCCTTAGAAATCGGGGGAAACCTTTATTAGTACTAGATTTTCGTTCATAAACACATATTTTCAAAACCTGAAAAAGAAGGAGCTTCAATCCTACCTGTTCCAATTTGGCGAGTAACCTCTGTGCCTCTGCGTAGGAGACGTTGAAGAAAGACGGGTGTTGGATGACCCTCTTCACGGCGTTTGAGCCTCCCTTTTTGGCGTTCTTCTCCTTCGTCATCTCCTCCTTGTCCTTTTCCTCGGCGTTGTAGTCCCAGAATCTGAAACACCTCACAATGTAAAAAAAAGAGACAAAAAGTATGTCAAAAACTTGAAAAGGCATACCTGTCCTTGTTAGAGTTGTCTTCAGCAGTCAAATCGGAGGTCCTGCAGGAGAGAAGACAGGACGCCTTCTCCGGTTCGACCTTCATGATGCGGCACCAGATGGCCTTGTTCAGTTGCACTCGCTCCAACGGGTGGCTGAAGGACTTCGGATTGTCACTGATCATCTTGTTCGGTATGAAGCCGACGAAACCGTTGTCCAGGCGCACTTTGACACCGACGGCAGAGCCAGTGCAGCCTCCTTGACGGGCGTCCTGTAAATATTCAGATAAGTGTCTCATAGATAAAGGTGGTTACACCAAATCACGCCCCTTGGGATTTATGCATGGAGATGACATTTTAAAGATATTGGCACGTCACAATGCTTGAGAAAAATTTGGATTATACATGGATCTAACGCACCTCGCGAACACACCCGTATGAAATCCTCGGCAATTGAACTTTCGCATAAAATACCATGCACAATATATCATTGCTGTCCACACCTATGGGGTGCATGCGGGTCGTTGTTTTTGGCCACACAACAGAAGGATCTGTTAGATTTTAACGACAATAGAGCATAACCCCTTGCTGAAATTCTGCAATTTTCTGGGCCTCTACCCCCTTAACATGAAGTGAAACTATACCGTGCGAGGCCTGTTTTCAGACGTGGGTTTTGCTTGAAGGAGATCGTTGAAGAAAAAGGGGCCCTAAATGATTAGAGGGACAGACACGGGCTAAATGTTTGCCGTATAACCTTATTTTGTAATTAATTCGAGGGTGGTCTACTGTAATTCCTGCCAACCAGGTGTCAATAGGGCCCAAAACAACGTAATTATAACATTTGACGCACCCTCCCTTTGTGATAAAAAGGTTGAAATGAAAAGACTGTGGGATTCGGGTCGACCTCTTAAATTTTTACTGGACTGAACCATTTTGTTCCACGGATCGTTTGGCGCAATGACGTGACGTGGAACCTTTGGGGATTCGAACCTCCCCCCCCCCCATGGGGCCTCGGAGTTTCATCGAACACCGAATTACGTAGGCATCGCACCTAACGTTAAACAGTTTTTTTTACGCCGTTTCCACACTTTGTCAAGCTCCGGAATGTGCGGCGGTAGGGCCGTCGCAATATTAAGTGTTCGGCAAATTTTAATAGAACGGTCCGTCGCAAATTTTCAAGACTTACCATAATAAAAGGGGGCTATCGCAAAATTGACCCCGCGGTGGGTTGCCCAGGTATGTATGGTCGTTTGATAGAAATCTTCTCAAAGTTCTAACTTAACCAACCTTGCCAGCATGTTCCCAGAGATCCGACAACTCGGGGAAGCGTCCATTGCAGAACTCGCAGATCCACTGGTTGTAGGTCTGGTCCCTCTTCGGGTCGCTGTTGATCCTGTTGCGTTCCTCGTCCGTGAGCCGTTTGTGCTGGATTTGGAAGATTGTGCCCTGCACGAGACGGCCCTCCTTGAAAATCTCACGGGCGTCTTTTGACAACATGTCCAGGACGGCCTAAAATTGGTTTTTTTCTTCAACGAATATAAAACGGAAGACTTAAGGCACACTCGGGCTAGCCCGGTTTCGTTCGAAATCAAAGCGGCCCGGGCTAGCCCAAAAAGGCAAAAAAAAAAAACTCACGCCGGTGTTAAGAGGCGTGAATTCATCCCTCCTGTCTCGGTACCGCTGGTGGAGCTCAGTGGAAATGTCGTAAAGCGTACTCCTCTTCTCACCGAAGCCCTGGAAAATCACATTTCTTTTAAAGAAAATAGAACGAAAAAATCCAGCTAGCCCGAAAACTAAAATAAAAACCGAACCTGTCTCTTCAACTCTTCAGCGAAGGCGTCCAGATCCAAGTCCTTCAGGCGTTCGGGAGCCTGCAATATTTCCTCCAGGGCGCCGGTGGGGTCAGCACTGTCGTCAACCTGAAATTAGAGTTGATTAAAGAAAGTAAAAAAAATTGAAGGAAAAAAGCACAAAAGTAGAATCCAAAGAAAAGTTACCTCGAGGGCGTCGACGGCCATCTTCCTGGCCCATTCGTAGGTCTCCGGGTGGACACGGGAGCCGTCCAACACCTCCACGTACTGGTCTGTGCGTTCTCCGACCTGAAAACTAGTATTTTGTTATATTTTGTAATTAGCTCATTACTTCGCAAAAAAAATGAAGAGGAAACGCTCAGGTAAGGATGAAAATTCGTACTGGTTGAATCCATACCTTACCAAACGAATCAACGTGTTTTCATGAAAGAGGAAACTCAAATACTCAAACGAACAAAAAATGAGTGGTAAAGGTGAAAAAATATTTGCTTTAACTGTCTTTTTTTAACCTTACTGAAGGCGAAAAGACTGAAATTTGAAAGCGCCTTCCCATAAAGCCGCGGAAGTTTAAAATGTATTTTAATACCAACTGGCTGGCACGAAATATTTAAAAAAAGCGTTTAATTCGAAAAACTGTTCAGAAAAACTTTTAAATGTTGTAAAAAAAAAAGGTGTTGCAATCAAGAAGCAAGTGAATGAAAAAAGTGGAAACCTAAACCTATGGAAACCTGCGTTCATATTTTGCAATCATTTTTAATCGACACACATCGTTATAAATGCAATCAATACCGTAAAAAGATTATATCGTGAATGAATGAACTTCAAAAACTCAAACACCCTTTGAGTTACAACGAAAGGTTCCACAGCGAATAACGAACTCGGCGCACGAAGACAAGAGGGGTAAAATAGTTTTGTTTAGCTTTTTTGTATCACAAGTAAGATAGGTGGTACCCGAGTGACAGTATTTTTCCATTCGGAAACCAAAATTTCCGCAACGAAAACCGAATAACCCCACCTTTCCAGTGTCGATCTTAATGAAACCGGCGCAGTTCATGAACACCTTGGGACCCATCCTGGCCATGGTGACGAGCTTCGTCCTACTCTCCAACAGATTGTCGGCATGTTTTATGAGTTTCAACAGGTGGACGGCCTTTCTCGGTCCCAAACCGGCAACGAATTGGATCTGATTCGTGTGGTGGGCGTTCTCCAGGCATCTGAATAAGTAAAATTAGCCAATAAGCACGATAATTGAAGAAAATACGACTATAAATCGAGAAAAGAGCGAAATCCCACCTGTTGATGTCCACTCCCACGTCGTTGACATGGTTTATCATCTCGCGGAGGAGAACATTCGTCAAGTGGTCCTGCAAAGAATGAAATTTTAGATTAAAAAAAAAAAAAAGAAAACTTACGGAATGAAGTTCCTTCTGAAGGGAGTGGAAGTGGAGACAGAAGATGTCTCCATCGGCGTTCCACAGATGGGCGTACTCGATCAGGGGGTCGACGATGGTACGGGCGGCGGAGACGGCTTGACGCAGGACCGGAGGGTAGTCGGGGAAATCGGCCTGTAAGACACGGAGTTTTGAAAGAGAGAGAGATAGAGAGAGAGAGAGAGAGAGAGACAGAGAGAGAGTGAGTAAGTGAGAGAGATAATATAGTCCCCATAGGTGAGCGGGGTTTCCCCCAGAGTAAAGGGGTTTTTGGGAATTCGTTTGTGGGAAAGGCATTTTTTGACCCGAGAACCCGGAAGTTTTCCGGTTCGGTAGCGATTGGGCTATTTTTTTCGGGGTTTGGCCCGAACCATCGAAACTTCGAATCGCCTGTGGATCTACACAGGATCGGCGTTATGAACATCCCACCTGAAATATTGCCAGTGTCGCTAATTACATTTCATGTTCTAATTAGTTACAGTCGGTACAAAATCTAAATGTTGTGCCAGCTGACTGTCACTTGCTGGTAAATTACGGAAATATTTAGAGAATAATTATTGTCAGCCTGCCGTCACTAAAAAAATATCTAAAAGACAAGAAAAACAAAAAAAAAAACGACTAGCTGTAATCGCCAGAGTTTCCACATACAACATGTACGTCAAAGAACCTTACGATAAGTGCCAGCCGAATTCAAACAGTTCCCACCATACTAGTGTAAAGAATCAATACGCACATAAAGAAACTGCATTATTACCAGCCGGGTGACAATAACACTATTAACTGCCAAAATTGGTTACAGACAACCGACTGAATTGGAACCAGGCATGGGCCGTACCTTGGCCGTTCAAAGTTATACTTTAAATGGAGGGTACATTCACGGTCACAATGACATCTTCAAGTCCTCTTGCCAACCGGGTGGTACTAACTACGATAGAACACCCACGAAATATAGAATTAACACAAAAGGGCACGCCCAAAAATATAGCGCAAACTTGTAGCCAGTCTGATTGGAACCAGCTGGCTGTCACAAAGGTACTGGTGGAATTTCGGTGAGCGAGAGAGAGAATCAAAGCTGAAACGCACCAAAGCCGTTTTCGAGTGCATGAAGACCTTCGCGTTCTCGTTGTCGACGATGATGACCTGCGGTTGCAAGTGTATGGTTCCCTCGCGGTACATGTTCTCCAGTGCTTCCTGAAAATTAGAATAATTTAAACTGTATAATTTTAAATCAGCATAGCCAAACCACTGAAACTGGTGGGACAACTACTCACGTCAAGATCCTTTTTAATCCTCGTGGCTTCCATGTTCTCTCCGCAGATTCCCACAATGTGGGGGCGCTTGCGCTCGATCATCTTCTTGAAGAAGCCCATGGATTCTTCCTGGAAACTGATTTTTAGTCACAAATTAGACAGAAATTTCGCTGAAAAACCTTCTCTCAATGAGATTTTCAACGGTTTCCCCAAAAAGCCATGAATGCGGTCTCAAAAACTGGTTTTTGCTAATTTTGTCTTTAGAAATAGTAGAACTAACCTTCAGCCTGGCCTGGTACCCCTCTCCGTTGCTCCTTTTCAACAGATGAACCATCCTCACGTAGTCGAGCACATTTCCGTCCTGATCCACCACGGCTCCAAAAGAAGCCTCTCCAACTTCAGTGGGGTAGGCGATGGCCATCGCACGCACGTCTCCCTGGAATGTAAAGAGTTACATTTGGTCAAAACCTTATCTTCCAATGACCTTAACAGGCGAAAAAAACACCATTATTCTTCCAAAACGTGTCAAATTTAAAAAAAAAAATCCAACGAACCACTCGGAATTCGTCATCCTCGTCAATGTCGTCCTTGTTGGGGCGATAGCCGGCCATGTCGATACGCTTGGAGAGATTCTCGGCACATTTCTGGAAAAAGCCTGATTGTGAACGTTGAAAAATATTTTTTTAGAACAGGGAAGATTAAGAACTAGTGACACAAAAACAGTGGCGGACCAACTTCGGCCCAAAGTTTGCAAACCGGGTCGAAACGGGCTGGGCGGACCACGGTGGGATCTCGCGGAAGTGAGGGTGGACCTGGCACTCGTCCAAGAAATCCGTACTGGTTACGGTAATTCCTTTGAATAAAACACTGAAATTCAAAAACCCGCGAACCTCCCGGTAAGGTGTACGCTTAGGTGTACGCTCAGCGTGTACGAATCGTGAGTTCGTTTTTCTGAATTTTCAGTGTATTTTGAATAAATTACCGTAGTCAGTACGGATTTCTTGGACAAGTGCCAGGTCCACGGTCACTACCGCTGCTTATACCACTGGTCCCGCCGTGGGACGCTTTTTTCGACCCACTGGCAATTATAACGGTTCATTCCAGTAACTATGTAACTTGGTGTGTAGTTGAAAGTGATAGCGAAAATAGCGCGCAGCTCACGTTGCTCCGAGCGGAGAAGTATAAACAGTATAAGCCAGTCGGTTGACTCGAAAACAATATTTTCGGAAAATAGACCACAACCAATCAAAAGGACGTCCCAGAACTCGAAAACTACGGAATTCGATTAACTAGTTTAGTTAACGAACTTGCAATAGACAGCCCAAGTCAAAAATTTGCGCTATATCCTAAACGCACCCCCCTTTGTAACAAATGCGGAACTTCGTGGGTGGTCTACCGTAATTCTTACCAGTCGGGTGTCAGTAGGGACTAAAATTTATTACCCCCAACGCACCCTTCCTTTGTGAAAACAAGTTGAAGAAACAATGTATAGCCCTTGGTGATTCCAGATTCAACAGAAAAAAAACCATACCTCCAAGACGTACTGCTTGGCCTCCTCCAGTAGTTGTATATGGAGTTCCTGATCAAAGTAGGGGATGAGCATCTCGTTGACGGCCATTCGCACGGCGTCCTCTCTCACTTTGTTCCAGTCTTCGACCAGTTCACTGTACTCGTCCTGAAACGGAGAAATAGTCGAAATTTCAAGAAAGTCAATTAAACTAGATAACAAAAAAAGAAAACCAACCCTTTTGAAAGGACCGTCCATGATTACGGCGTCGGCGAGGGTTTCATTTCGCTCCTTTTCCACCTCACTGTCGCAGATGATCTTTACGTCGAGGAAGCCAGAGTTCTTGAAGTGGTGGTAGAGAAGGTACTCGTCGTCTTCGAGTTCGTTGATGGGCTTGGCGGTGATGTACCTGAAAGGAAAGCGGGTTTGAAAATACAGAAAGAGAATAGCCTACCTTCTGTTGTAGATGGGACTAGAGTCGTCCAGCTGCTCCCTGCCCTGCTTAGTAGGTCTTACACTAAGAACGGCTCTCTTCCTGTACATACGACGGATCTTCTCCCTGGCCTGAAAAAAGAATAACATAATTGGCAAATATTTGGAAACAAGCAGGTATAGGCTACAAGTTTTTGGCTCTTTGGGAAGGTTACACCAAATTAATCCAGCATAACCCTAACCAACCTTGGCAAGGGTATTCTCAATTTTTAAAAAAAGCTGTTGAAAATTCAAAACAAAGACTCAAATTTTCTCGGCCCGGCACCAAAAACTCATCTGCGGGCCCGGCCCCCAAATTTTGTGATGAGTGGCCCCAACCACCCTTAACAACCGGGAATTCGAATTGTTTACCACCCTTACTATTCAACTGAGGAAACCCGGATATACAGTCCCTAGGTACGAAATGTTCCAAATTCTGCGCATATACGTGGATGTACTGGAAGTAGCTGTTGAGAGAAATCGAGCTTTCGTTTTCCCGAAAGAATGAATAAGCATGTTGACAATTTTCCGCCCAGGCCATGGCTGGACAAGGAGTTTGGGGCTCGATGCGTAACCCCCCCCCCTTCCCCCAAATGGTGCCTCGGGGGTAACGTAAGCCCACATTCTGTATTTTTGTTAACATTTTCAACCAAATGTAGAAATCATGGCTGGACAGTGGACGCTTGGGCAGCTCCGCGCAGAACCCAACAAATGGTGCTTCGGAGGTAACGTAGGCCCCCTGTAACTTTTGTTACCATTTTCAACCAAACGCCGAATTACGTAGATACCGCAAGCACCTTACGTCCAGCTATGGTAGAAATATGTAGGTACCGCAAGTATAGAGTATCCGCCTATGGTCCCGAAAATGCTGAAAGGGGGAAAACGAACCAGCGGTTGCCTGCTTATCTCCTTGGCCATCATGAAGACGGCTCCCTTGACAACAGTTTCCGGGTCGGTGAATACGGTAGAAATGTACTCTTCGGCAGCCACGTTGATGGCTGACTGGAAATATGGGTCTTTTTCGGTATAGAGACGTTAAATCCCAAAGAAAAAACTATATTTAAAAAACTTACCGAGTCTTGTTCGACATCGTGGCGTTTCCAGTCAAGGTTTTCGGCAAATTGACGAGCGGTGAGACCGAAACGAGCCACGAGGCCGTCGATTCCGTTTTCCACGCAGAACTGAAAGATCAACATGAGCTTATTAAAAGGGAAATTCGGGCTAGTCCGGGCACTTAATGAAACCATTCAAATACCTGATATCTGTCGTTGCGGGAGCACTGCTTAAACTTGGTTCCAGTGGGCAGAGGAGCGTCTTCATTCTCCTCGCCTCCGTTCCTGTTTTTCTCCCACTCCTGCATTTTGGCGATTTCCGCGCCGTAGTACAACTGGAATTGGGCGTAGACGTCGGCCAGTGCTTCGGCAGTATCCACTCCGTTTAGTCTGAAAAGTGGGGTTTGAGAGAGAGAGAGAGAAAGAGAGAGAGAGAGAGAGAAAGAGAGAAAGAGACTCACTCGTAAATATCAGCCTCCGATATGACTCTGCGGTGAGTAGAGTCTCCGTCAATCTGATAAGTCTGCATCCTCTTCATGAGTTCCAGTAACTGAAAAAGAAAGTTTAGCATCGTGTAGAGGAAAAAAATTGGCGCCCAAAAAAAATTAAATATTTTTGAAGCCTCAACCTAAAGGTAAAATTCGACTATTTCGAGGTATGAAACTAACCCACTTCGACATTTAGTCGCTTTTTATAACATTTACTCGCCATGATAAGCCGGACAAACTTTGATCCCGGTCGGTAAGTTTCATTTCTTTATAGTCCTTGCCAGTCGACCTTGGAAGGAGTTATAATTAACCTGCCACAGCTCGCCGAGGTCGGCACATTAAAGGGCGGAAAGCGTCTGATGGCGTCCCGAAACGAACTATTTGATTTAAGATTTGAGAATTAAAAATGCTTATTTTTAATCGTTTTAACATCGAATTTGTTGTTTCGTTGTTTAAATATTTAGAAACCAGCTGTCTGTCGCGAATTGTCGAATTCGCGACAGACAGCTGGTTTAAAAACACAAACTGTCCGCCGCAAACCTGGACGTTCTAGCCGTTTTCAACAACCATTCTTTCTGTCAACTTTCAGCTCATTAATGCCTTATGTAGCCTGAGTTTGTTCTCTAAAATTCAGCGACCGGAAAATAACGAAAATCACAAAAAACCGTGTTTCTTTGGCTGTAGACAATTTTGGGTCGGCAAAAAACTCAGGCCAAATGATAAAAGTGTTTTGCATCAACTTTTAAAAAGAAATCTACGAAAAACACCCCAGAATTCTCACATTTGCGGCGATCGTATTTCGGAAATGCACCGTTTCATTGAAGCTGGGTCCCACCACGAAAACCCTGAGGTTCAAGCAGGCGAAAGAAAACGGGCTTTTAAAATTCATTTTAAACATGTAATTTTTCATTTTAAAGCTTTAAACGAGAGAATGTGGTCCAATACGCTAAATTATGTATATTTTCAATAGTAGTCATCGCTAGATAAGCTCTATCAGGAGCAGCTGTCTTACCGTACTGAATCACTAAACAACGGGCGGCCTGCTAAACGTCGAGCTGAAATTGGCGGACACGTTTTCTCAGCGAATACTGCATCAATTTTGACGTTCTAATCATGAAATAGTAGCACACACATGCTTCTTTTGGAATGAGTTTTGGCACCAATAGTTGTCCAGTTGGTTTATGAGAAAAACAAGAAAAACAGTGCCTTTCGGTTTGTCATCACTGTTGTACCGTGAAAAAACTCATTCCAAGAGAATCGGAGGTGCTTTATCGATCTATGACCTCAGATTGTTAAGAAATACAGCAGTATTCTCAGGTTTGTGTCCGCCAGTTTCCATTGTATTCCATTGGCATTGGAGCACGATTACGGACGGTGCCGTCGCCGCAATGGTTGCGGCGGGGTGTGCTGCGCATCTAACGAGCTAATGAGTGTGCGAAACATGGAGGTGCAGACATTTTTTTCTATTACAAGCTCGATGGGCGAGGGGTATAAAGAGTTTACTACAATTCTTAAACAAAATCCGCGAACTTAAAAATTTGTTTGTCCATAGCATGCTTCACAAAACCATCAGGCCGTTTGAGACACCAGATGAACAATGGTATTTTTTAGCGTAAAGGGCAGGTGGTAAGTTTCTGACAACCCAGCCAGCTGGCTTTAAAAAAAAGCCATAACATGCTTTCCGTAAGAAAAGGACCAGCCGGCTGGCTCGAAAATTCCAATTATCACTACACGGCTCTGCCCGATTGGTCCAGTCGACGGTATTTAGAAAATTTCATGAGTCTGCTACCATTTTGGAGTAGTATTCCTTATTTCAAAACGAGAAGATTTCCACTAAGAGTGGCAACGGGCCATCCCGACCCAAAATTATGACATGGTTGATTTGTACCAATAAATTTTCGAACTTTCTGTGCTTTTTCTATATTCAACAAGTTATTAGTGCTACAAACCTTGTCTTTTCTCTGCTTCAGATGACACCACTTCTCGTCGAACTCGTAGACCTTCCATAGCTCGTTCATCGTAAGACCTCCTTGGAGAGCCTCTTTACGGTAGAAGTTGATGAAGGGAACCTTAAAACCAAAATAAATTTGAAAAATAAATATTTGTATCTACCTCGAAGAGCTGATTCCTTATGAAGCGGAGGGCCTCCTTGATGGCCGTGGCGACGTGGAGTTCCACGTTGTGGCGATCGGGGTCGTTCAACCTGTCGTTGATGTACTTGGGAACGGTGGATGGCTAAAAAAGTGGTAAAAGCAGAAAAAAATGAATTTACCTGTTTGGAGACAGTGCTGTCAGTGAAGGCGTGTTTGTAGATCCACTTTGACTCGATTTCGAGTTCGGGCTCGTCAGCTTCAGTCACGGGCGTTTTGCGCAGTTGCATACTGAAAAGGAAGGTTTTTATCAAGGTTTGACAAGTTACAGTCACAATTAACATTGCACATCCTTTTAAATTTTCCATTTTCCAATTTGACCACACTTATATTTGCGACGGCCCCGCCGCCGCTTATGGCGGAGCTTGACAATGTATGATCCCGCACCCATTTTGCAATTAAATCCATTCTTGCGATTCTACCATATTTTATGCCAGCCGAGTGTCCATAGGGTCCAAAATAACGACATTATTACAATTTAAGCACCCTCCATTTGTAAAGAAACGTTGAAAAATCAACATATGGAGCCTTGCTGCTTTTAAGCCCCATTAGGTACAACACTACGATTAGAGTAACTTATACAAGTTATGCTAATTTGTTTCCCCACTATTTGGCCAGCTTTCAAGGAAAATGTGCTCTGAAACGTCAAAACATAATAATACCTTTTGAAACGATTTCAATAACAAAGTTTTTCTAATTAGATAAACCACTAACAAGAAGTTTTCCCGAAGAAAATCGTTTCGTGATAACAGGTAAAAACAAAACATTTAATTTTTGTACGGCTTTTTACCCACACCAGTACGAGAAAAGAGCATTTTTACGGTTCGAAAATCTAAAGTACCCAGGGGCCACAAAAACCTGGCATAAAAAAAATAACTCTGGCCCCAAGCGGGGTTCTCAAATGACGGGCTGGGCCCGGGCCGGGCCGAGGAATTTTTTGGGACGGCCCGGCCCGGTTTTGAAAAATTAAATTTTAAAATTTGTGTAAATCGGTACAATAATTTTTTAAACTGATTTAAATTACTTGATTATTAGTCGTACAAAAAGTATGTCACCGACCGGGATCGAAAGCTGGTCGTGTGGGTGGCACGGGCCAAAATTTTCCAACTGGCCCGGCTCTTGAGAACCCCGGCCCCAAGGTTCAGAATTTCATATCTTGGTCATATCTTTTCGAATCTTAAGGCGACGGTATTTCCAAAATAATCTTTAAGTGAAATTCGAACCATTATTGTAGAAATTTTCAACTAACCGCTCTGGCTTGTCCTCCAGCTGAATCTTCTTATCCTGCGGGGCGAGGAATCCCCTCTCCAACTCGCTGGGGTCCATCGTGTCGAGGAGAGTGCTCTTCTTCTCCTTGGTCTTCTTGGGCCTCGGTATCATCTCTCCATCCTCGTCCATCATTTCCTCGTCTTCTTCATCCATTCCCTCCTCATCATCATCGTAAAACTCATCAAGGTTGAAGTCCTCCACTCCGAAAATGTCGCGAGCTTCGTCGAGGGCACTAAAAACGCCGTTTTACTCGTTTTCCCATTGTTTGCCTAAAAGAATAGCCAAATTTTGCCAAAAGTAAAGAAATTGTAAAGAAACCCACCCCTCGGGCATGTTGAGGTCCTTTCGGTGGTGGCGGTGTCTGACCGGACGGTCTCCATCCTCATTTACGATAAAGTTGTCCTCTGAAACGGAAAAAAATATAAAGAAATCGATATCGAAATAACTTTCTCCACTTTTTCAACGTTTAAGATAAAATAGTCGGCAAAAAGCTCCCAAACTAAAAAAAAAACTAACCGCTCTGTTCGGAATCGGAGTAATCCCTCTCGTTCTCAAACTCCCCTGGAGCAGTCCTCTGGCTGGGGCCTTCTCCCTCATCGTCCTAAAAATATTTTCGTTTAAAAAAAACGTTTTAAAGGACTATTATGGTATCTTCTGATTTATTCTAAACGCATTTGCTTACTTACAACAAACGAGTCAAATTTATCTCCATGATGATCAAACGGCGTTATTCTGACTTTAACTATTTCCTAGCGAGATTCCATGTATATTTTTTTTCAGTGCGCGCCAGACTATACGTTGTTTACAAGACTCACACAGCCAAATACTGCTAGGAACCGCTGAGGCTTCGCAAACAGAGAATATGATCGTATTAAGCAGCAGAGCCTTAAAAGAATTGATTTTCAAAAGAATAATACAACACGTGAATTGACAATGCCATACTTTACCGAAATAGGCGTAAAATAGCCGTGGGCTCTATTGACAACTGGCTGGCACGAAATACGGAAAATCTCTCACGAGGAACGCAATATATCTCAAAAGATGGTTTGCACCGGCTATAACTCAATTTTGTAGCAGATTCCTTGTGACATGACAAGCGCTAATGCCTGGCAATCACACTGTCCCCGTTCGAATACACTTCTTTGGGTCCCTTTTGTCCAAGTATGAAAGTGAAAGGGGAAATTGTACTGCTATGCCATCAGTTTTAATATAGAAAAATACCCTTGCCCGTTAATTATAAAATTTGAAAAAGAAACTTACATTGCCAAAGAGCTGATTTCTGATGGCATTTCGATCGTCCTCGTCTTCGGAATCCGACATCTGCACGATTCTCTTCTTAGGCCGTCCTTGGTGGTCCAAGTTCTCCTCGATGAGGTCCAGATCGTCCTCGTCCAACTCCTCCTCCAACTTTTCGGATTTCTCCGATTTGACGTCATCTTCCTGCAAAATATCATGGTAACACAAAAAACAACTCATTTTAGACTAAGAAAAACCAGATTGTTGATTCAAATAATAAACACACCTCTTCCTCTTCTCCGTCGGCGATGAAGTCCTTCATTTCCTCGGCAGCTTTGTCCTCATCATCCTCGTCATCATCTTCATCACTGAAAAAGAAAATATTTGTATGCCCAGACAACTGAAATCGTCATTTTTTCCTTTAAAGTAACTTATAAATACAACGGTTGATTCTCCGAACAGCGAAATAATGAGACACCGTACATAGATAATGGTTCCGGACAGGAATCAAGATCGATCCACCATCCACAAACCTTGGGAACCAAATGAACAGTGTTTCAAAAGTGAGGGGTGTTAGTCTAGTATTTCATCGAAAATTGAGGGGTAACCTTTTTTCTTCACAAGAAGTGAGGGGGTATTCCGTTTCTCAGCCAAAACGTGAGGGGGTAACCCAGTTTTTCCGTCAAAAAGTGATGTCAAAAAGTCCCTCCGTGACCGGCCTCTCCCAAGGTATGACCATCCACACCTGCTCCATTCCCGTGCAATGGTATACCGTAAATTTGAATTTTCTGCAATTCAGTTACGGTAGAGGATCCGTCGCAAACTTTTTGAAGGTTTCGCTACTTGAGAGGGTTGTCGCAAATAAGACCCCCTCGGGTATATATCTCGATTTTCGCGATCCCCACATTACCCACTAGACATGGCGTAAGCTTCCTAAGTGATGAATTCAGCACGGCAAGACCCCCATCCCCCAACCGTAAGGCTTGAAAAAAAAACAACAGACTGGATCGTTTTCCGGGTTACCTATGCCCAAACGGGCCGGGCCGTGCAATTCACCTTTTGGCTCACGGTTATGTGAAAGTTGGCAAACGAGGACACGAGAGGTTGACATGGAGAAAGTGGATGAAGCAACGTGATGACGTGGAGATGGAATGTTAAGTACACGTAGCGGACGCACACACGTTAGCGCACCCCACCCGCTACGTCAAATCACCTCTCCCATTTCAGTCATTCCTACTCTCCTTCTCACCGGCTGCGGTTGGTCCCTTCCGTCTCCCCCTGTAATCAAAGTTGCTTCAGAACCTTCTCCTGGAGATGAAGGCCACTTCCACTAACACTCCCTACAACTCGATCTACTCCGTGATTCCGCAGCCGGAGCCCATCAAAACGCCGAAGCGCGTGTGCTGTGTCCACGGCGTGCCCTGTGTCAAGGCCAAGAAACCGGAGCCGGCTGTGGACGACGAAACCTCTGGCTACGCCAACCTCTTCCCGACGAAGGCGGAAAAGGAAGCGAAGGCCCAAAAGAAGGCTCAGAAGGAGACGAAGTCGCGATCCAGAAACAACAGTGTGGACTTTGGTCAGCTCCAGGAGCGCTTGGCCAACCTGTCCGAAAAGGAGGATGTCTCCAAGAGTCGTTCGAAGAGGCCGATCAAGCCGAAGGAGTTCCGCGCCGAGAGCAACGACGGCAGTGCGGAACAGACGGTGGACTTTGACAAGAGCGACACGCCAGAAGAACTGGTGGCGCAGGAAAAACAGCCGGACTTTGATGTAAAGAGCGACAAACGCGACTCGCCCGAGGATAGCGATTCGTCAGTTTTTGCTTCTTTTGCAGACATTTCTTGTTGTAAAATGATCGAAAACATTCATTTTCAGTGCCTGTTCTCCCAAGTCGAAGAAGTCTAAGAAGAAGGCCAAGAAATCGAAGAAGAACAAGAGCTGCTCCTCCAAGAAGTCGAGTCAGAAGAGTCAGAGGACGGCGGGTCGTCGCGAGTTCTACCTCGGCGAGTGTGATAGCGCCCAGGCTGAGGGTTCGATTCGCCACGGAGTGGGACTCTACCACCGCATCTACGCACCCAAGATGGAGACTCCGCTCTTCGTCGTCTACCGCGAGGCTGACGGAAAGTTCAAGTGAGTTTCACGGAACTTTAACAACAACCGATCCTTCGTGGACCGTCTTTGGAGCTTCCTGACACCCGGGTGTCAATAAACATGCCGTGCGGCTTAAACCGAAGCCAATATAGCAAAATTGTCTTAAAATGCGACAATTTAATTCTACTTTTCCAGGCACTTCCGCGTTGGTAGGAGGTACGAGGCCGGACACTTCAAATTCCTGGTGGAGGAGGGCAGGGCCCAGCCGGAGGTCTACAACTCGCTCAAGGACCTCATCACCCACTACCAGAAGGCCGGAATGCAGTGAAACCTATGTCGATAGACAAGAATGAATATAAAAGTACCCGAGGGCTATTTTAAAATTAATTTAAAAACAAAAACTACCTGCTTTCGATCTGCTTCTTCTTTTTCTTCTTCTTGTCCTTATTCTCCTGGAGCTTTCTCTTCTTCACCACGGGCTCGTCGCCGAGGGAGGCGTCCGAGGACTCGCCCTCCGATTCCTCTGCTTGATTATCGATGTAGTCCATCTATACTGAAAGAAATGAGAAGTTTGTAGCCAAATTATTAAAAATTATTAAACAGAGAACAAAACAGAGAAAATGAAGTGCAGCGACATAAAAAATATGCAATAACCCGAGCTTCATAAAGAAAAACAACAGTATCGATGAGAAATCAACTTTTTCCAAAGAAATCACAGAAGTTCGTTTCATATTTGAACATTTTTAAACGAATACATGTACATAATCCACTGTACCATCAAATATTGGTACTGAAATTGTCATGAACACTAATTGTGAACTTGCACAGTTTAAATAAGAAAAATCAATAAACAAGCGTTTTTTTAGTGCAAAGGTGGGAATTTCGAAACAGCACGGTTAAACAACAAATAAAATAAACAGAAAATATCATATTCTGCTTATTTGATACCGAAATAATAAGGAGTCGGCCAAAAAATACCTTTTACTCTAAATTACGGCAAGAAACGACGTTTAGAAC
The DNA here is from genome assembly GCA_964057215.1 of Oscheius myriophilus. Lineage (NCBI taxonomy): Eukaryota > Metazoa > Nematoda > Chromadorea > Rhabditida > Rhabditidae > Oscheius > Oscheius myriophilus. Next base: position 3,284,992 of record OZ059904.1, read on the forward strand.
GGAATTCGTCCAAATTGGAGCCTTTAATTAGTAATTCATCGATCAAATAGTACATAAAAGAAAACACGAAAGCGACATATTCAGCGGAAAACCCGCTTTCAGCCTAGGAGCATGAGAAAACGAGGAAACAAACAGTAAAAATCAATTTTCTACATATTTTTGTCGATGAATTATCACAGAATACTTCATTTTAGGTGAAAAATACAAAAACACATCGAAAATATGGGTTTTTAACAATAAATTTGCGAAGAAAACGGTTAAAAACGCGAACACCGAAAATTGAGAATTTGAATTTCCAGGGCTTCATTTTTGAATTTTTCAACGTTTTAGGACATTTTTACGGTTAAGTAACGATAAAACTGTGATTTTGAGCCGATTTCGAGCAAAAACCGCAGTTTTGGGTCGAAAATATATGGAAAAACTAGCGAAAAACACGAGAAAAACAACTCAAAATACGTTTTTGGTCATTTTGGAGTGAAAATACACGTTCCGGGGTCGAAAAAGGGGTTTCCTGGGCTGAAAAACGTCGAAAATACCGATTTTTAGGCCCAAAATGTCGATTTTAGGCCAGAGAGAGCTCAAAACGTGCGGAAAACATAGAGGACTGCCGCGAAGTGAAGGGGGAAGGGAACGGAGAGGGCGAGAGGCAGAGAAGCTAGAGTGGCTGGCAGCCGGCCAACCGGCGGGCAGAGACGCAGAGGACGGCGACGGGGGAAGGGCGGCGGCGGCCCCGCGGGGAGAGAGACATTGGCGCCACAGCATCCACACACAAGCCCCAGGGCCATTTCCTGCTGCCAGCCGGGTGGTCCAGGCTGGTCGTAGCTGCCAGCCGGTGTGACCAGACACCGGCTGGCTGGAAGTATTCCCTACGGGACCCTTTTTCAGGGGGATCTACTGCGCGGAAGCCCCCGTAATCCATGCTAATTATTCACATTCTGCGGCCGTTTTTGCGGTTTAAAGGACTACAAAGACATTTGTCATTACCGTACTTCTCCACTGAACCTTCATAAACCCTTTTCGTGCCGGGACCTTCCGCTACGAGATCTTTTTCGTGTCTTTACCGCAAACTAAGCCAATTTTACGGATATTTCGGTACATTATGGCTTTCCGGGTCCAGAGTCATACAATTTCTTTCGATCTGAGCCGAAATAATGCTCATTTTCGTGTCGAGACCGATCGCAGTAAGTTCCACCGCTCCAACAAAACCTCCATCTATTGAAAATTTTTATTTTCCTGGGTAATTTATGAGCTTTAAAGGTCTAAAGTCGTGAAATTCCCAGTTAATTTCGATATTTAATTTGGTTAAATAAAATATATGGATTATATACTAATTCCTACGTTTCGGGGCAAAGAATTCGTTGAAGGACCCAGAAAGTTCGCCCGCAAGTTTATTTCCTGATGGATTTTTTGAGTTTTTAGACCTTTAACTTATATTTTTGAGCGATGTACGTTTGGTAAAACAAAATTTACCAAGAACCAATTTTTGCAACAATGTTTTTAAACTTTTTCGTACTGGTATTTCCCTGCGGGACCCTCGGCGGCGAATTATCTCGATTTTGAGCAGTTTTCCCGATGTTTGCTTTTAAAACTGGGGTTTTTTTTAAACAAATAAAAATATTTTTCGATTAATATCAATGTTTGTATTAGCAACTGCAAAAATTTGTCGATTTTATTTGGTTTCCCTCTGGATCTTTCGCTCCGGGACCCACTCGATGCGCGAAATCCACCCACCCTGCTAATCTCTGTTATCCTGTTGCAATTACTTCACAAATTACCCCCTTGAACATGCGATTTTCGCATCCATCCTTTAATTATCTCCACATCCTAGCTGTTTTCCCTGCGGGACCCGGGAATTTTGGCTGTGTAACCCGGACTTATCGATTTTCCCCCTCGGAGAGCTCAAAACCCCAATTTCCGGGGTGCTCCGCTGTGGGCAAATGAGAAAATCGAGGGGGAATCGATGGCGAACATAAACAAAATCCACATTTTGTGCCTGATTTTCCCCCGGGTCTTCGGGCCAGACGGCTGTTCCTACCCGCTGTTGACAGCCGCTGGTGGGCCTCCTGCCAGCCGGCGCCTCGATTTTCCACAAATCACTCTTTTTATTGCATTTACAACGGCTGTTTTTTTGAGGACCAGGTGAAATTTGATAATAAAAATGTCTCTTTTCCATGAAATAATTTATATCGCATTTCTAAAAAGAAAACTACGTCATATCCAATTTTCCGATGTTTTTTTTTTATAAATATAGACTTATAATTATTATTAAAATAAATTTTTTTAAAGTGCCTGAAAAAAACCCGTTTGAAATTCTTTTTGCAGCAACACAAATTAAAATTAATGAAAATTTCGTTTGTTTGGAAAATTTTTTTGTGATTTTTTCCTCTTGACAAGAGTTTTGAAATAACTTTTCAAAAGTAATTTAAAAGAAAGTGACATAAATTTGTCAATCTTTCAACAACAATTCGAAGAAAAAAATGTGTTTGAAAAAGTGAAAAATTAAAATAAAAAATAACGGAGATAGTACTGTGAAAATGAGTACGCAGACAGTTAAATGGATCGCTATAGGACCATATCTACCTAGTCCTTTAAAAATTGGCCCAAATCCCTGCTCATTCTTTGGAAACCAAAAAGATTGATTTCTACTTCTTCGAATCAACTTGGATTTGTTTTGTAAGAATTTTGAGATTCCGCCCACTCTTTTGGATTATTCTTGTCACAAAGCTAGGGACCGCAGAGCCCACCCCGCGCGGGCAGTCCAAAATGTTAAGAAAATATGGTTTTCACGGCTTGCGCGCGCATTTTTATGAACATTTTTACTTTAAACATTGAATCTGGCGTAAAATCACTCGATAAAAACGATACAATCAGTTAAAAAGTGGAGTTTTAACGGCATGTTGGCGAAAAACACACTTTTTCATGTTTTTCGGCCATAACATTTAAGTCAAGTCGGTAACACTTTCGTATTATAAACAACCGTGATAAATAGTATAAAATACGCAAAATGAAACAAAAATATAAAAAATACATCCTCACCAAAAATTGTTATCGCGTTTTATCTCCTTTGCCGGCCAATATTTCGACATGGGGAGCACTCCAGTATTCCAGATGCTTATTAAGGGAATTAAAAAACTGTCTTGTGTCGTAAATAGTAGTCAAAACAAGCGGAAACTTCAGAATCTTCAATATTGAAGCAATTTTCTAACTATCACTTTGAGCACGATTTCGGCTTCCTTCAAAATATAGGAAAATGAGAGCGATAACACCCACGATACCTAATGATTTGAAAAATTATAGTGTTTTTCTATTTTTTAAGACAAAAAAACGTAATTTCCATGCTCCCCCTCGTTTACAATTTTAATTCAAAAAATCAAATTCAACTTTCACCTAACGACTTTCGCGCTCCACTGTCAATTTTCTGTGCTCCAGTGCGAAATGCTGTGAAGAGGACAAAAATGCTACAGGCCATTTACGCATGTATTTTTATTATTTTAAAGAAACTTTTAGTATTATAAATATGAGAAAAATATGAAAAACCATTGAAAACATGTCAACATGCGCATTCTTTTAAAAATGGGGATTCCCACTCAAGTAAAAATGTGCCCGGTGTTTAGCGGAGCCTGTGCACTCGGCCAAGCCTGACCCCGCCCAACCACGGCAGCAATGTAAAAATAGGATTCATTTTCTGGCATTCAAAGCGAAATATCTGACTTCGTTCTGGATGAAATTTGAAAGTGTAAAAAGAAAAAGTTTAAGTTAGACTATAATCTAGCGTTATATTTGTGTTAAAAATAGTAAAAATTGTTTATAATTTTTCGTCTGCGGTCTCTACACAAAGCTAAATTTGAGCTAAAAATGTCTCCACACTAGTTTTGGAAATGTGCCAAAAAATGGCAAATTCATATTAAAGCATGCAAAACTGTTAGAAAATGAAAAAAATATCGTTTACAAAAAAGAGTAGTCGATCATTTAAAACGGTTATGATTGGGTCCCGCCACGAAAACCAATGACCTACCCGGGTGCGGCACAGGGAGAGAACATGCTGAATGGAGTAAGAAAAAAAGCTGCAGAGAGAATAAAAACGCTTCAAAAAACATTTTCCCGCGCATTGACCCATGGCATGTGCAATTAGCTTGAAAATTTGCCCTGCGGACACAAAAATTGGCGCCAATACCTGTAGATGCAGATATAGGCAACTAACTTCATATCAACCGAAAGCGAAAACCACTAGTGTTGATTTTCATTTTATATTATTTGTTGCATCTGAATGTTCATTTTCCCCCTGTCTGTCTCTGTCTCTGTCTCTGTCTCTGTCTCTGTTTCTGTCTCTGTCTCTGTCTCTGTCTCTGTCTCTGTCTCTGTCTCTGTCTCTGTCTCTCTCTCTCTCTCTCTCTCTCTCTCTCTCTCTCTACCATCCAATGAATCGAAAAGTTAACGAAAACACCCCCTTTCCCCATTGTTTTTGCAAAAATCCATTAAAATTCCATAGCTATATAGCCGAACTTCCTCGTTCTTCGGTGCTCCACCCGTCGCAATTGTTTTTCTACTGCCAGACAATCGACTTATTCTCCTCACTGGCTTTGTTTTCGTCCAATTTTCAAACTTCTACGACCAAAAATCGCCGACTTAATTAAGGAATACAGAAAATGCATTGCGCCTGCTGGAAAATTCCCGTTTGCAAAATTTTGATTACTGCAAATGTGGAAATTACTGTGGAATTTCATTTGGAACAACGATTTTTGTAAACTTGGAAATTTTTTTTTAATGAAATTATTTTTTAACTACCATTGAATCGTGTTTTGCGATTGAAGCACATTTACTTACATTTGCGATTGGAGCACGTTTACGGTTAGGTCGTGTGCCAGGCGTCATTTCACTCATTTGTTTTGAAATGTATCCACTTTTCTCTAATAGTTTTCCCTTGTTGATGTTATATTTACTTTTTAAAAATTATTCACTAAAAATGTTTTCAATGTATCTCAGGCTTGTAGCTCAAACATTACCACTTAAAAATCTCTAAAAACTAAGCGAAAATCGTTAAAATCCCATCTCCGGCGCGTTTTTCTCTGCAATCCGCGCCTCTTTCGGCCGGGAAACCCTCGCTAATCAGCTGAAAGCCCCTCCTTGTGTACTCGTCGAGAAGAGGCGACGCCTCAGCCGACGACGAATTTTATTCGAGCGCGAAATTTCCTGTTTCCGTCCAGTTTTCGAGCACCTCTTCACGTGTTTTGAATGATTTTTGGAGCCGAAATGAAAGGAATCGTTAGATTTTGTTACTGTGATCACAGTCTAATTGCTATGCTTTTAAAAATATGTAAAAATCTCAATTAACGGGACATTTATCGTTTTTCTGTTCTAAGCTAACTGCGCTCCAATAGCAGCTATTTTGAAAAAAAAACCTTTCATTTTTATTTTTTAATGCGCCGCAGTTTTTGAACTTTTCGCTTTACTCGTACACAACGTTAACTGGAAAGTTCGGTGGTTTTAATTTCGAATTTGAGACCTCAACATTAATTTAAAGTAAAAATGCAGCGTATCTTAAAAATGCAGCTATCTTAAAAAAAAAGTTGCAAAATCGGTATAAAAATACTAACGTTTTTGTGCCATATTGCTGCAAAACATTCTTTAAAAAAAACGGACGTTTCATTTATGATAAATTTCCATTTTTATTTAAAAAAAAAAAAGGCTGCGAACAAATGATTGGGAAAAGTTTTGATTTCTTTGGTAAACGTGCTCTATTGATAAAACGTTAGACAACTGAAAATTTGGATCATTGCAAATTTGCTCTATTGCGAATTCTGGAAACAGTGCTCTATTGCGACTATTCTAAACTTTCTATTGCAAACTTTTTGAAAAAAAAAACTATTGCAAATTTTTGAAATTGCTCTCTAATGTAACCATACTATTTTGAAAATAATCGCGCCCCATTGCTAAAATAAACTCAATATGTGTTATCTGAAATTATCCCTGATGTTTAATGCCGCTCACGAGAAATCTGCTATTTAATCAGATTTGCAGCTATTTTCGGACGCTAAACTTAGCCGGGATTATACGAAACTATATACCCTTTATACCCTAAAGCCAGATTTTGACATGCTTTCAAGTGAATTAGTTTTTGAAATGTGAAAAAGGGAAATAAAAATAGTCCGTAATGGTTTCTAACCACCATATCCGATTTTGAGTGTTCTCTCGCGTAATCGGGAACATACCCCTCTTGAAAGATTAATTTCCGCCGCTATTTTTATGCATTTATTAATGAAAACGCTCACTGAAACGCCCTTTTGAGGGATGGTCACAGATCAAAACCATTTCCTTATGGTTCTTTTAAAAAGTGATGGAGAAGTCCCAATTTCTCGGTTAGTAAGTAAATGTGCTCCATTGTTACAACAAATATTAGTCCTTGAAAATGTCACTAACTGCGATCATTTACTTTTTTTGGCATAAAACATGCTCCAAGGCTAAAAATGAATGTTGTCAGTCCTTTAAAGTGTCGAGAAATTGTGTTTTTATTTGTCATCTGTAAATGTGCTCCATTGCCAAACTCAGTCCTTTATTCTTCTTTGAAATGATTTTCCGTCAGTTTTATCTTTCCACCCTCAAAATATAAACGTGCTCCATTGACAATGCCAACTTTACCCCCGCCCCCCCCCCCGTCGACTGTAAATGTGCTCTATTGCAAAAAACTTTCCTCTTAGTCCTTTAATCTTTCCTGAAGTAAAACACAGTTATTTTGATCTTCCTGCATAACATTCCATTCAAACACAAAATATCACACGTTGAATGGGTAATTTTCAATTTGTCCTTTCCCTGATTGTAAATACGCTCCATTGCTAATTGGTAATTTCATCTTGGAAACGAGCTTTACACTATTCAGCCCACGTCTGCTCCGGTACAAATGCCTTTCTCAATCCAATGTTTTCATTACAAAGAAAACCAGTTCTACCTGATATTTGAGTGAGAATTGTAAATGCGCTCTAATCGTAAACCTACCGTTTAGATTGTAAAAGTCTCTCTTTCTCAGCGATCTTTGGCACTAAAAGCCTCTTTCGTGAAACAAACAGATGACTCGACTACAAAAAAAACCATTAGCCGATTCTTTCGTCTAGATGATGGACAACAAAGATAAAAATATAAATAGAAGCTAATGCTCCGGCTTTTCTTCTCTTTATTTTTTTATGTTTCTGGCTTTGATTCTCTCTTGCCCTGATCACGGTAAATGTGCTCTGTTGATAATCCAAGTTTACATGGAGAAATTACATATCCCATTGTTCAATTGTCCGAATTTTGCCTAAAAAATAATGTAAACCTGTTCTACTGTTAGACAGAAGTGAGTTTGGTTGCAGTAAACCTGCTTCATTGCTAATTTTAAAAACCCAATTGTTCTAGTGTAATGACAATTAGTCCCTAAGAAATAAAAACAAATGTAAAGAAACTCGACGTTATCATATAAAACACATGTATTTGAAAGACTCTAATAGGAATTGTTAACCTGCTCCACTGCTAAGTGTGAAAATGCAAACGTGCCCTATTAGTAAGCTCTCTTAATCTGATTAAGCCGATGTTGCATTGTTACATGCCATTAAACTTTTTCTTAAGTGAACTTTTTGCAAATTTATGCAAATTAGTCATACATTATCGAATTTCGCAAACATCGATTCAAGAAAGCTGTAACCCTGCTCCACTGCTAATGAGCTAATTTCCAGCCCGTCGTGTAACCCTGCTCTATTGCTAAATGTGCCATTTTTGTGAATCTGTTCCTTGTAAAATGACTTGGTTATGTTTTGTTTTTCTTGGCGAATGCTATAATATCGCCTCACCATCTGTAACTCTGCTCCATTGCTAATGAGCCTTTTTCCAGTCAATGTAACCCTGCTCTAATGCAAAAAGTGTCATTTTTGTGAATTCTCTCCTTTTTACAAGGGTTTAGTCTCGTTTTTTTTTTGCGATTTCTTGGTGGTTTTTGCAAATATTCCTTCAATGAAGCTGAAATATGCTCCATTGCTAATGATCCAATTTCCAACCCGATTTTCTTCTTGTAATTTCGCGTTTTGTCATTTTCTCTACATGTTTTACAAACTATTGAACAAAATTTCCCATTTCAGGCCCAATAGGTAGTCCTGGGCGCATGGAGGACGAGCCGGGCGAGCGGACGCCGGCGCTCGCGGCGCCCGGCGACTCGTCGCGGGGGGTGCGCGCGCACAGCAGCTCGCCGCGCCGGGTGCCGCTCTTCGAAAGGGCGTCGGCACGATGGTGGAACCCGCACTTCCGCTCGCCCACGCTTGAGGCTCAGTACTGGAAGTGCTCCTTTTCACAGTTGAGGGACCGATTCCGGGCCGGATTGGTCTACATCAGCTTCGTTTGCGTGGCCTGGGTGCTCTACCTGACGGTGTTCAATGAGGCGACTTTTCAACATTGGGTAAGTCAGAGGAGATAGAGAGAGAGAAAGAGAGAGAAAGAGAAAGAGAGAGAGAGAACTAGAGAGAGAGAGAGAGAAGAGAGAGAAGAGAGAGAGAGAGAGAGAGAGAGAGAGAGAGAGAGAGAAGAGAAGAGAAGAGAGAGAGAGAGAGAGAGAGAGAGAGAGAGAGAGAGCTCGAAACTCGACCCCCTCAGCAAGTGCCTCATGTTTTCGCGCTCTATTCGACCTCCCTGCCCTTTCCTAATAAGCTCGGTTTGCGCCTCCGGCAGCCTAGATATCGGCTGGCAATAACGCGCGGATTGACTCCTCCGGAGAGCACCACATGCGACACAATCATGCAGCTAAATGGGCTGACAGCTGGCACCAGCAGCTTTCAACGGCTGGTAGTAGTAGCGGAGCAGAGTGGGCTGTGTGTTTACGTGAGATAGAAAGGGCAAATGGAGAATTGATTTAGTGGGGGAAGTAGTAAAAGCAAAGCAAGGGAAGGGGGCACAGATGAAAAAGAATAGGTTGGCTGAAAACAGGATACTGAATGTATGATTGGATAGCCTAATAAATAGTCACACTTACACACACGCGAACGCTAACGCTAACGCACACGCGAACGCGAACGCTAACGCACACGCGAACGCGAACGCGAACGCACACGCACACGCACACGCACACGCGAGAGAGAGACGGAGAGTCAAAGAAAGAGAGAGAAAGTGACAGAGAGACAGAGGGTCAAAGAGAGAGAGAGAGAGAGAGAGAGAGAGAGACCGAGAGACCTATGAAGAGAGACATTTTCAGCTCACAGCTTTCGCCCTCGTCGCCGTCTGCGTTGGAATGCTCCTCTTCACCCTCCTCACCGGCCAGTATCAACGGTTCTACATGCCCAGTTCCTTCCTCTGCGTCTTTTTAATCTGCCTCGTCACCCTGGTGATCTTCTCAGCCGATGCCAAAGACGTCTTCATGACACCAGTAACGGGACTGGCCACCAGCTTCCAGGTACCATTCATTTTGTCTATTCTTAGGCCATAAATCCCTTTGAAGCCCTGAGAAAACAAGCAAATGTACATTGTCTGCATGCTTTGTTGGCTTCCTCTGCAGCGCTTTTCGTCTCGTGTTGTGAGCCGACAGCCAGCTGTCGCCAAGCCTATTTATCGGTCAGGGACCACCCCCGGCGACCAGGAACAAATTGCAACGCATAAGGAATGCAAGGGGATTCGCGCTGTTTTCGTTTACTGGAACGCAAGAAAACTCTTTAAAATGGGAAGAACACGATTATTGGAAGAATCGATTAGATCTTGATTTGGTGTCCTTCGGCCGAAGAATCAACACCGCTTTGAATCCCTTAATTTTTGGGTGAAAAGGACGTGGCCTAAATTGCGACGCACAAGCGCCGCATAGCTATAAACCGGACCGGGACCGGTTTATAGCTAATAGTATGATTCGAATTTCAAAATGTTATTCAAGATTGAATTTAGGGAAACCTTATAACTAAAGAATTTATACTTTTAAACTTATTGATTTCTCAGACAACCAAGTTTTTTTGGGAAAAGGGGAGCTGCAAATCAGATTTTACGATTTCTTTAGAGATTTTATGAAAATGGAAACAAATTTTATGTTAAAATCGTTAAAATGACAAAGTTGTGTATACATACGCACTAATCGCGGGGCGTGGTCTCCGAAGCCGCGACGCAGCCGCGACGCGACTGTACTCGCGCGCCATAAGCGCACTATTTTAATATGGGAATTGAATTTTTGAAGAATTCAAAGAATTTAGCACATTTGAAACTCAAATTTTAAAGCAAAACTTGTGTGAAACAATAAATAGGACGTAATGCTTCAAACCACTTTTTATCACCTGGGAAAGGAAATCGCTTAGATTAAAATGGGCGGAGCCTAAAAAGAGCAGTGCAACCGAAGCGTTTGTCGTCATAAACTTAAAAATTACGCCTAGAAAAATCAGATCATCGAATTAACATTACAAAATAAGGCGTGGCTCAGAATATTTCTTTATCGTTTTTTCCCTGGCACAAAGTTTTGGTAAAAATCAAAAGATTACTGCACTTTTGTGACTTTTAAAATTCACGTTTTATTTTCCGTTTTCGTGTTTATGCACTGAAGTGATTGACAATCGAGGCGCCTGATTTATTCACCCGATTCGCACTTTGAAATCGAGTCTGCTCTATTTTCGTCCCTGACGTCGCACCAGACGGATGTTTGCCTTGCGTACTACGCAAAAACTTGTGTAAACGGCGGCGTTGGGACCGCCGGCGGCGCTAAACAACGGACACACACTCGTACAGTGGAATGAAAAAGTACACATTAGGGGTTAAATGACGACACATTAGAGTAAAAATCCACCATAACAATTTCAAACAGTTAAAAATTTAGATATTCACATGTGAGTCAGTTTTCGAGTCATGAGCTCCGATGGGGATCGAACCATGGACCCTTTTCTTGGAACGCGCAAAATTGCACTGCGCCATTCGGGGGTCATATGAGAAACGGCATTTTAAAGCCAAATTGCCAATATGTGTATTTTCTAGGTTGTATTGCTGATATACACGGTCATTCCACTCCCTCTTTACGTATGTGGAGTCATCAGTTTCTTCTACTCCGTGCTCTACCTCCTTCTCAGCGACAGAGCCTGGCCGGCCCAGACGA
>OZ059904.1:3311059-3414728 GCA_964057215.1 Oscheius myriophilus
CTCTCTCTCTCTAATCCTCTATTTTCAGTGCGTCGTCGTCGGAATCCTCCACATCTTCTCCGTCTACCTCTGCCAACGTAACATCACCGTCTCCGTGGAAGATGATGTCCTCCCTTGCGCCAATTCCACAATCGCAATGGCCTCTCCCTCCTTCGGTTCGCCTCTCTTCCTCCCCGAAATCGTCCTCGATGTCATCCTCTCCGTGGTGCTCGTCGGCTTCCTCAACTACCAATTCGAAGCTGCCTTCCGAATGAGTTTCTTCGGAGATGTGCAGGCTAGAAGGGATACCGATCGCATGCAAATAGTGAGAGATCAAGCTGACTGGCTCCTGAACAACGTTATCCCAGCTCACGCTGTGGAGAGCTTGAAGACGGACACCAAATACAGGTGAGTGGGTGTACTGATGTCTTACGGGTGCGAGTCGCAGACTGCCCACCGACGGAACCTGTCCGGTGGGTGCTCGCGGCGCACACCCGTACGAAGTCTGCCATTGCCAACTATTGAGCATTTTTCCAAATTTTTCAAGTGGTTAAGGCTTTATTAGCGTTATCGAGTATTAGTGTGTACCAAACTAGCCACTCCTAAGCTCCTTCTTCTAAATAACACTAGATCAATTGAAGTTTTTCGAAATTCAGGAACAAAATAGAGGAAAACCATGGGTTCAATTAGATGGTAGGTCATGAAGCAGATTATTATGATGTTGGAGTATCTGAAATTAAGAATTTGGGTTAGAATGTATCGAAATGCGCGCTAAGTGGGCGGGGCCAGAGCGAGCCGCGCCGTGACCGCCCGCGAGACATATACCAATGTGGGCGTGGCCTAATTTGACAATAACGATAGCGTAGTTCCGACGTTTTAAAAAGCTCTTGTTGGAAAGATGATTTACCTGCCCAAAGAAATCCCCAAAAGTGGAAAGAATGCCAAACAAAGCAGTGGCACATACAATAATACAGCTGGAATTGTCTGAAAACTGTCTTTTCACCAAATTTTAAGCGATTTAACTGACCTGAGCTATCAAAACCGTAAAAAGTTTGCTCTGAAGTCTTTTCGTATGAATACTCAAAGCTGGCGTATGGAGAGCCGCCCTGATACCCATGTAGCAGGTGAAAATTACATAAAGAGACACCATATAAAACGCGAATAGAATGAAAACTCCTGATATTCCCCTCCAATGCAGAACTGGCTTTCCTTTTTCGTCCAAATGCTAAAAACTTTATTGAAACTGAAACTGCCGTCAAAAAAACTGACGTAATACATCACCCCTATGCTGTTTTCACAGAAAAGTGGGCCCTCATAGACCTTGGAAAACTCATTTTGTAGAAAAGTGCATAATTCTGTGTCAGCAGACAGAGTAACGTAGGTTAGAACAGTCAGAATACATAAGAGAATGGTGGCGAAGAGGATAACCTTCCAGAATTGGTCTTCCCGAAGCCAGGGGCGATTTGGCCTAGAAATAACGAATTCAGAAAGGTTCAACTTGTTAAGAGCTTTCGATTGGTGTACAACACACCGCGATGTAGCTAAAGTGTTGTCGCACAGCGCGGTCGCGGCGCGGTCGCGGCTCGGCGAGTGAGGCCACGCCCACTAAGCGCATGCTGCGCAACTATATTGACTATCTATCTTAAACTTAAACAATTTGGTTTTTAAATTACATTATTCGATTCAGAATTTTAAGCCGAGTTCAAATATCAATGTTTCAAACTGTAAAAACGTCCCTCACCTGCACAAAATCACATATCTCAAAGCGAAATGCAGACATTCCAAAGCCAAATGAGTTGTTGTAGTCGTATAAACATAAAGTAGCACTATACTGGTACTTATACGCCATTGTCCTAGCCAACCGGTCAGATAGATCAAAAATGCCTGCTTGGCCACATGAGAATTCTGGAAATTTGTCAAGTTTTGACGATCTTTTTTACTTACCACAGTGCCCACAACATCCATTAAGTTATGTGTGGCATTACAAATGACAAAGATTATCAAAAGCCACTTATAAGTCCCAGTTATTAGCTTAGATTTGAACATTAGAAGGTATATAAGGTAGACATTTAAAACGCTAACAGGAATGGAGTTCAAGAAGACATAGGTCTCATAGGCAGAAGACATTTTTACCGTGAAGCGGTGATTCGAAAAAATGATGATAAAATTGAACGAAGATCTTCTTTTGAGAGTAGGAAGCGTGAAATTTTATTCAATTGAGGCTGCGAGAACTTGTTAGTTTGATCAGAGGGCGCCTTTTGAACTATGAGCGGTCAAAAATGAAAGTTAAGAAGTTTTCCTTTGAAAAACTGAAACCGGAGAAAAAAATTGGCCAAACTGTATAAATAGTGGCTGAAACATTGAAAAGCAGCAATAAAAGAGCGAAATTTTCAGTTATTCGTTTTTGGTGATTTGAAAAAAAAAATTTTTTTTCATATATATTTTCTTACATATGTTTTTTCGGTGTTTTGAAACTGCCAGTAGTTGAAAATCAGCAAAACAAAAGTATAAAAATCTAAACGCATTAAAACGAAAAATGACATGTTTGGTCATTTTTTCAATATTTAAAGTTAAATTTTCAAACAAACAAGTTTGGTTTAATTAATGCAAAAATTAGCAGAAATTTGCTCAGTAAAGCGATTTTTGCAGTTTGAAAAAGCTCGAAAATCTTAAAATTATGATTTAGAGAAAATTTTTATCGTTATTTTTACGAAGGGCCAAAGACTTCAAAATTTTCATTAGTTACCAGCAAAAATTAAATAAAAATAATTGAAGGCCCCGAATTTTCAAATGTTTATGGTTTTTGGAATGTTTCAAAGCCAAATGCCAACAAAAAATAAAATGTCTTGAAAATTTTCATTTGAAAAAAAACCCGTTTTCTATTGACACGACGTCTAATGAATTTGTTTTTTATCCATAATATAATAAATTTATTCTTTCTTTATTAAAAAAAAGTTAAAATACGCTAAGCCCAAAGAAAAATTTACTGCTTGAATGATGAGAAAACCAACAATTTCGGGTATAGACAGGAATCTGAAAAACAGAAAAATACCAATTTTCTAAAACAACAAATCATAGACATCCTGCATTTACTCTGGATAGCCTCACCCAAACAAAGTGATGATAGAGGGGAGGAGTGAGTAAGCGTCTGAAGATCTTTGTGATTGAAAATTTCAATCAACAAGTTTTTTTCTTAAAAACATTCTCGTTTTCAGTGAAAACCATGAATCGGTGGCCGTTGTGTTTGCGTCGATCACGAATTGGAATGACATGTATGAGGAGAATTTCGAAGGAGGAAGGGAGTTTCTGAGGGTACTCAATGAGATCATCGGAGACTTGGATGAGTTGTTGGATCGGCCGGAGTTCAATCATATTGAGAAGATTAAGGTTAGAGACAGAGACAGAGAGACAGAGAGATAGAGAGACAGAGAGACAGAGAGACAGAGAGACAGAGAGACAGAGAGACAGAGAGACAGAGAGACAGAGAGACAGAGAGACAGAGAGACAGAGAGACAGAGAGACAGAGAGACAGAGAGACAGAGAGACAGAGAGACAGAGAGACAGAGAGACAGAGAGACAGAGAGACAGAGAGACAGAGAGACAGAAAGACAGAGAGACAGAGAGACATAGATACAGAGAAACAGAGAGACAGAGAGACAGAGAGACAGAGAGACAGAGAGACAGAGAGACAGAGAGTCAGAGAGACAGAAAGACAGAGAGACAGAGAGACATAGATACAGAGAGACAGAGAAACAGAGAGACTTAGAGACAGAAAGACAGAGAGACAGAGAGACAGAGAGACAGAGAGACAGAGAAACAGAGAGACTTAGAGACAGAGAGACAGAAAGACAGAGAGACAGAGAGACAGAGAGACAGAGAGACAGAGATACAGAGAGACAGAAATACAAAACCAATTTTCAGACCATCGGAGCAGCCTACATGGCAGCTAGTGGTTTGAACCCCGAAGCCAAGCGCAATATGCAACACCCAAAGGAGCACCTCTACCAAATGGTGGAGTTCGCCCTCGCGGTCCAACACACTCTGGCCGTTTTCAACGAAGACCTTCTGAATTTCGATTTCGTAATGAAGTTAGGTCTCAACATCGGCCCCGTAACAGCTGGTGTCATCGGAACAACAAAGCTGTACTACGACATCTGGGGAGACACCGTGAACATAGCCTCAAGGATGTACTCAACTGGAGTGCTGAACAGGATCCAGGTTCGCTGTGTCGCATGAAAACTTCAAATAGTGAATTTAGGTCTCTCAACACACTAGGGACCTCCTTTTGGATCGATACGATTTCGAATTCCGCGCCCATATTGAAGTTAAGGGTATCGATGGCGGCATGGATACCTACTTGCTCACAGGGCGTAAAGGGGAGGTTCGACAGATTCCAGCACAGGTAATACTTGTGTTAAATCGAAATATCAAGGTTTTTGTTTTGTGAATTGAAAGCGGCCATAGGTCAGCAGTAGTAGCGCTTCGCGGCCCTAGGTGTAGCCATCTTTAGATAAAGATTGAAAGTTGGTCCACTTGCTTCTTTGAAGAACATAAAACAAAAAGAAAATGGTAATTTCTGGTCGAAACAATCCAGACGTTTGCTGGGAAAACGGTAAACTATTATGTGTTTCACCTGGATTTTTGTTATTGAATATGACTACTGATCAATTTATCTTGCGTATACTGAGACCGAAAAACGAATAATGTTGGAATCGTAGATCACAAATACTTGTGATTTGTCAGCAGCTTAAATTTGATCAAAAAAGGAATGACTTGCATCCACTCGTATTCAACCACTTACCAATTGAAACATTGAAGTGAATAAAACAAAATAAGCGAAATAGCATTGTAAAAGCGGAGTGCGCAGCCAATTTCAAAAACTATCGCGGCGGGACCCAATGTACCTAGGGGAAATTCTGTTTTCCTTTTCTCGTTTTAGGGAACGCAGTAAAGATACCGGTTTTTTTTGCCTGTTTAGTCTCCACCCGAGACCTCCGACCATCAAAGCCCCCAGGCTATGATATTCATGGAAAATAATAACATATAAGTTTAAAAAAAAAACCAAAATGTTAATTTTCGACCAACTGGGAGTGGTGGGCCTACCCTGTTTGATGCGAAATATCCTAACCATGTATTTGAGGTATGACCGCAAAGCGGCACTAAGACGGGCGAAGGCTGCGATATCCATCTGCTGAAAAATGCTCGCGTAGCGAATTTATCTATTGTTTTTACATTATCAGCCATTTACATCGAATCGCTTTCTTTACACTTTTTTATTCAGAATACCCTGAGATATTGGTTGCATTTCATAGCTCAGATTTCGCATAATCTTGGCTAATAGGGGGCGGGGCTTAATTTACAACATGCATTGAAAAAAAATGGTGAAGCTTTGCGTTTGATCCCAGATTTGTGAAATATAGTTGTCACCAAACTAAAATCGGCGGGCGGTCACCTAAAAAGTACTTTTTTCTCTTCGTCATATAGTGTGTTTCCGAAAAACGGCACCGGTTTTGGCCAAAACCTTAAAGGTTTGTACATTAGGTCCCGCTGCGATCCGTTAATTGTCTGCGCACTCTTCGTTTACTGTGCTATTTCGCATATTTTATTTCGATTCACTTCAATGATTCCAATAGTCAGTGGTTAAAATTGAGCAAAACAGCACGCTCAAAAGTAGCCGATCTTTCTTTGGAAACAGACTAAAGCTTTTTCTTATATACAAAAGTATACATTACTAAGAAAATGATTCATTTTTGTCGCACAGTTTGTCTTGCTACATTTTTGCTGCCTGCAGCCGCGACGCAATCGCGACGCAGCCGCACCGCTACCGCGCCGCGCCGAAGTCCAGCAAGCCTCTTTGATAATGAATTTCCAAAATTAGTTTTAGCTAAACAATTGTTAAATTCAACAGACATACGACTTCGATAATTGATTAAAGTTCCAAACCAACTTTCAGGTGCCTGCGGCGCGTCACGACGAGGACGAGCCGTGATCTTGCCCTCTGCAGTCCGCGTCCACGGGTATCTACGCCGGCTAATTGTCACCAGGACCGCCGGTCCCTCATTTTTCTCCGTTTCTAGTCATTTCCCACTCGCATTTTCATATTTATCCACATTTCCCCTGTCTTTTACCACACACTCGGTGCTTCGGATCCTCTTTGTCATGGCTTTATCCACAGCAAATCAAACAAGGCATTAATCAAACTGTGCAAGTGCATAATACTAAGGAAAACTGTCATAAAGCTTAATAATCTTAATAATAATGCATGTAAAGAGTTTTATTAATGAAATGGTCTGAATAAAATGTTTATTACAGCTTTGTTTATTTCGAAATATCCTATTGCGTAGTCTCAATTTATAAACGGCTCATTTATAGCTAAATCGATTGTTCCCAAAACACATTTTCTGTATTTGAAACAAAGATAGAGTCACGTTCTCTACTTTCAAAAAGAAAATTGAATATTTATCATGGGTATATGTTTGAATGACAATGTTAGGCAAAGTCAGTGCTGGCTTTGAACAAAGTCAAAAAATGGAGGGGGTCGAACTAAATAAATTTAATGGTGTGTTAAGAATATGACAATAAGTAGTCTATTTGTCCAAATTTATCGCTTTTTTGGAATTGCAGATGTATAGCTTTCTAAAAAACCGCTTTATGGGTGTCTCTT
Organism: Oscheius myriophilus; assembly: GCA_964057215.1. Taxonomy (NCBI): domain Eukaryota; kingdom Metazoa; phylum Nematoda; class Chromadorea; order Rhabditida; family Rhabditidae; genus Oscheius; species Oscheius myriophilus. The sequence continues at coordinate 3,317,703 of OZ059904.1, forward strand.
GTACAACTTCTATATATCGTTATTTTTCACACATTCGCTTTATTTTACAGAACATTGTAAATTTTTATTAAGTGCAATGCGAATCAGAGATAAACCATATTATGTGACCATTTATACAAAAGCTCAGTTTCCATTGACGAGAGCGATGAGTCCGTCTTTATAGGATCCACTGCAGTCTCCCTTGATCATGGCCTCCAGGCTCGTCTTGTAGAGGTGCTAAAGTAAATTTGTAAATTTGATTTCTGCAAATCAACCTGGAACGCCGTCCTGATATCAGCCATGTCGTACTCGGCGCGGGTGACCACGAGGCGGATGAGGTCGTTGTCCCTGGTTCCGAGACCCTTCATGCTGGCGTGGAGGAGGGTTGCGAAGTAAGCAGCGCGGTTACGAACAACCGCGATGACGGCGAAGAGACCGTCACGAATGTCGCTGGAGAACTCGGACTCGATGGCCTTCTCGATGGAGTGGTTGGTGACCTGGAAGAGAGATTTTAGAGAGAGAGAGAGAGAGAGAGAGAGAGAGAGAGAGAGAGAGAGAGAGAAGAGAGAGAGAGAGAGAAAGAAAGAGAGAGAGAGAGATCTAGACAGAAAGACAGAGGGAGCGAGAGAGACAGAGGAACAGAGAGACAGAGAGACAGAGAGACAGAAAGACAGAGAGACACAGAGACACAGAGACACAGAGACACAGAGACACAGAGACAGAGGGAGCGAGAGAGACAGAGGGACAGAGAGACAGAGAGACAGATAGACAAGAGACAGAGAAACAGAGAGACAGAGAAACAGAGAGACAGGGAGACAGAGAGACAGAGAGACAGAGAGACAGAGAGACAGAGAGACAGAGAGACAGAGAGACAGAGAGACAGAGAGACAGAGAGACAGAGAGACAGAGAGACAGAGAGACAGAGAGACAGAGAGACAGAGAGACAGAGAGACAGAGAGACAGAGAGACAGAGGGAGCGAGAGAGACAGAGGGACAGAGAGACAGAGAGACAGAGAGACAGAGAGACAGAAAGACAGAGAGACACAGAGACACAGAGACACAGAGACACAGAGACAGAGGGAGCGAGAGAGACAGAGGGACAGAAAGACAGAGAGACAGATAGACAAGAGACAGAGAAACAGAGAGACAGAGAAACAGAGAGACAGGGAGAGAGAGAGACAGAGAGACAGAGAGACAGAGAGACAAAGAGACAGAGAGACAGAGAGACAGAGAGACAGAGAGACAGAGAGACAGAGAGACAGAGAGACAGAGAGACAGAGAGACAGAGAGACAGAGAGACAGAGAGACAGAGAGACAGAGAGACAGAGAGACAGAGAGACAGAGAGACAGAGAGACAGAGAGACAGAGAGACAGAGAGACAGAGAGACAGAGAGACAGAGAGACAGAGAGACAGAGAGACAGAGAGACAGAGAGACAGAGAGACAGAGAGACAGAGAGACAGAGAGACAGAGAGACAGAGAGATAGAGAGACAGAGAGACAAAGAGACAGAGAGACAGAAAAGGAGACAAACCTTCTGGTACTCATCGAACACCAAACGAAGCTGAGAGAAGTTCTGGCTAGCAAGAATAGCATTGAAGGAGCTCTCATCGGTTCCAAGCCTCCTCTCTCCAGCACTGTAAAGCTTCCTAGCATCCTGATTAGCCCTTAGGGCATCAACGTAGTTGCCCTCGTCGCGACCTCCAGCACACAGAGACACCAGAAGCCTCTGAAAGTGGGTAATTATGCCTTCTGAAGCCACTTTCTTACCTTGAAGCACCCGCTGGTCTCTCCAATAAGGTCCCTCTCCAGTTCCTTTCCGTAAAGCTGCTTGTAGGCCATGCGAACTTCAGCGATCTGTTGGTTGGTACGGGAAGTCATGATCTCGATCAGGACAGATTCCTTCGTTCCCAGACCCTCCATAGCCTTGTGCAGCTGCTTGGCGTCATAGACCGCTGGGGGCTCCAAGAGGGCGAGAATGAGGTCCTCGAAGTCACCAGAGAGCTCGGATTTCAGGTCCTAAAAGGAAAATCATGAGGATGGCAAGTGATGTCAGTAAATGAAATACTACTGTGATCGCTATTGTTTTACGTTTTGATAGCTTCTTTCAGCAGCCGTGAGCTGAATATTTTACTCGCTGTGGGAAGCAGGGTTTATCTTGGTCGCTGCGGTCGTTGTTGGCCTTCACAGCGGCGGAGAAAAAACATGATGAACCGCTCTGGATTTGAAAGATGTACTTTTGCCCTGTTATGATCTCTACCAGTACTTTCAAGCTGCTTTGGACCCTAAATCGCCACCGCGTAGATTCTATCAGCCGGTGTGGCCTTTGCATTTGCTCGCTGTGTGACCCCTATGCTCGTTTTTTGCCCGCTGCTGCCGAAGTGGCCCCTGTAGCAAAACACGATGCGCCACTTGGTTTTGGCAAGAGTATTTTGCAAATTTGTGGCCTTCATGACCACTTTGTCAAGTCACTGTGGCCCCCATGTCCCCAATGCATTGGTTCTTTCATCGGGTGTAGTTTCTGAATTTTGGTCGCAGTGACCTCCCAGGCAGTTTTTTGTCAGCGGTGGCCTTAAAAATGTATTTGGTCACTCGCTGTGGCATTAAACCTGAGTTCATCTCAATCGATGTGGCCACAGTGGCCTTCGCAGCCGCCATGATAAACCACAATGCTAAAGCACTGTGACAATAAGATGCGTCGATTAGCTGTGGCCTCAAAAACGCCGCCGCGGCCTCCATTATGGTTCGCATGTGGCCTCAGTTAGGACGGTTTCATCCCGCTGTGGCCCAAAAAGTTTTATCTCAGCCGCTGTAGCATAGAAAGCTACTTTTTTTCTACTACTGTGGCCTTTAGTTTTATCTCAGCCGCTGTAGCATAGAAAGCTACTTTTTTTCTACTACTGTGGCCTAGAAAATCAGTTAACGTATGTAATTTTGGCCTCAAAGCGTTGTGTATGCGGTCACATAAACGTTTCGCCTAAATGGTTTAGTGCGAAGTGGCGCAACACGAGAAAACTGTCGATGGTTCGACTCCCCCGCCCCGACTTTATATTTTTGTCAAAATTAAACAACTCTAACTTAACTTAAAACGTTTCCCCATAGTATTTTAGTTTTGTGATGTAGACTAAGCTAGCCTACCTTAATAAGATCCTTTCCGTACATGACTTTGAATGCCTTGGCGATCTCCTGTCTCTGCCAGTTGGTCCTGGCGCAAAGAACGCTAATGACCTAAACATTTAAGGTACTTAAGGGTTTAAGGTAGTTTTCCAACCTTGGAGTTGTTGCAGCCAAGTCCCTTCATAGCCTTCCTGAGGGTTTCGGCATCCTGGTTGGCGTTGAAGCCGGGCACGGCGCGGATGGAGGGATTTCCGATCATAGCTGAAAAATAAACGTAATTTTAAAAAAAAAATTACATAGTGTAAAAAATAGTAGGAAATTTATTGTAAAACGAGAGAGAAAGTAACAAAATTTTCGGGAAACGTGATAATCAAGAGAAAAACTGCAAACCCCCTTCCGTGTGAGATAAGACAAGTGTCTTTTGGAGGCGGTTGGGTCAATAGAAAAATGGCACGGTGGGAAGAAAAAGAAGACGGAAGCCGGTAAGTGAATGAGAAAGGCACATCTCAAACATCACACAAGGTTTGTGAGAAATGATGAGGAAGGAGGTGTTGACACAGGGCGCAAGGGGACAATGACAAGGGACAATGGAGGGAAGAAGAGGTCAGGAAGACGAGATTTTGTTCTATGTCTCTCTTGTTTCTCGCTCTCCACCTCTCCTTCTATTTGGCTCTCTGTATCTCTCACTTAATCGGAATCTTACCAAAAACAGTCGTATTGCAGCATGCGTGCGCTACTTAGAGAGCGTGCAATTAGCGAAGACGCAGAGAAAAGACCGCTTTTTTTCGGCGGACGTCCGTTGATTTCGTTTATCCGAATCTTTATCTGTCTTCCTCTTCTGCTTTTTTCTCCATCTGTCTTTCTCTTTCTCTCTCTCTCTCTCTCTCTCTCTCTCTCTCTCTCTCTCTCTCCCTCTCTCTCTCTCTCTCTCTCTCTCTCTCTCTCTCTATCTATCTCTCTCTGTCTTGCATCGCTTTCTTTTGCTGACTCGTTTACCCGTTTACTATACGATTGGCTTTCTATGAGGCATTCTTCCTCATCATTTTGTCTACCTCTTTATATGTCTTTTTCATTCCGTCTCCTCTCCTTATCTCGCCTCTCTCTATTGCTCTCTCTCTCTCTCTCTCTCTCTCTCTCTCTCTTTCTTTCTTACTCTTTCTCTCCGTTCTCTTCCCTCTTACTTTCTCTCTGGGCCTCTGGGTGTATGCCACGAGTTTCAAACCACCTAATGGTCCTTAGCTGCCGTAAGTTGGATGCGCCTGATAAACCGTGGACAGTAGGAAACATGAAAATTGAAGGTAGTGGAAAATGAGAGAGGTAATTTTTAAGGAAAAATAAGGTAGAGAAGTGAAGTAAAGTTTTAGAGTGAGCAAGAGAAACAGGGAAAGGTTAGAAAGAGATAGAGAGGCGATGAAAAGAGAGCAAGTGTGGTTGTGTTTGAGAAATTGAATAAAAAAGCGAGGAAAGGAGAGAGAGAAAAGACGAGAGTAAGTCAGAGATAGAGAGAAATAAAAATGGAGAAAAAAAGAGAGATAGTAAGAGAATACCAAGAACAACGGAAAAGAGACCAAGAGGGAAAGTGTTTTAAAATTGGAGAGACAAACCAACACAGACATGATGATTGATAGGTAGTGCGAAAGAGGGGCAAAAAGATATTGATAGAGAAAGAGAGAGAGAGAGAGAGAGAGAGAGAGAGAGAGAGAGTGAGAGAAATACGGCATTTCATACAAATGTCTCGCAAATTCAAAGAATTCTGTCGTAAATGTTTAATCTAAGTATTTTCCCCTAACGCGCGAAGCATTACAATGACGTAACGCCCTTTTCCTGTTATGACGCCTACACTTGACATTTCCAAACATTAACATTAAGATGCCACTTATTGAATTTCTATGTCAAAAATCATGTTATCATACAATTTTCAATTCCCCTGTTTTCGTCCGATGCTCGGAGACAAAGTGACCCCCGATGTTTGTAAGACACTTGATGATCCGTCTCTCCCTCTGTCTTGAGGATGTCAAGCGGTGTACTTTGGTCAAAACATGATATTTTTCCTAAAAGAAAGATTATTCGATGATAATTAAAACAAGGGAAAACTTTTGTCGGGTGTGTAAAATGCGAAGGAAAGGGAAGAGAGACGGCGGTTATTGCATTCTGAGGGCCTGAATCATCATTTCAAAGCGCGCCGACGGAGCAAAAAATCTTTGTGGGAATGGGATGAGTCCGGATTTGAGAGGAAAGAGAATTGAAATTATGAAACTATTATGAAGAAATATTTGTGTTCAAGGAGTTATTGAAAACAGAGTGTAAAATTACACAGAATTCGTGCAAATAAACGAAAAGGCTGAAACTCGTGGGCACCCACGCAATAAATGGAAAATTTATGGGTTGGAACACGATAGTGGAAGCGAGAAAACCACACCCTAACTTGAACCTGTTTAGTGACATAAATCGGGGGTTTAAATGCGCCAAAAGATTTATTTAAATAATTTTAATCAAACCGGGACTTACAAAGACATTTCGAAAGGGAGAAACCCATAATTTATCCGACTTTAAAAAACATGTTTTCTGTTGAGAAATTACGAATTTGCCAATTTACAAAATATTTGTCTAACGATAAGCTTTAAAATGGACATTAATAAGTTTCAAATTGTTTTTAAAAACGTTTTTTTTGAAAATGGGTTTCCATAGAGCCCGATTTTTTTTTTCAAAAAGGGCAAATGAATACGGCGAATCAATCTATCCGAAACGGTCTAAAAAATTTGAATAAAACGCTATGGTCTGTGTGTGTGTCTGAAGTGGATTAGCAGAGGTTCACACGTTCATTTCCCCAGAGTGGAAGGGTGAGGTCGGCCGTAGGCTGAGCTTCACGTCAGTTTCACGGCCGAAGGCCGACTAATGAGTGGCCGTAGGCCATGAATTTTTGCGGCCGCAGGCTGCATAACTGGGCGGCCGAAGGCCGCGACCCAGGAGGGTGCGCACCGTTGGCGCGCGTACCCTCCTGGTATGAAACAAATGTCCTGAAATGTTTACAAAAGTCATTTTGTTCTACATTAAAGAGAAAAGAAATGATATATTAATTATTCGACAAGATTTTCTCACTTTAGAAAATATGAAATTTAAATTTCTCCCTGAAACATTGCAATTTCTTTTGAAATTTAGCCTAATTTATATCTAGGTTTCTGTCTTTACGTTCATATGTCCAAACCTTGGAAATCAATATAGAGGAAGGCAAGATGTGGAAATATTTCATGAAAAGATTTGAGAAAAGAAATAAAAAGGTATATAAAGAAGAAAATAGGTTTGGGGAAACAGGAAAGTCATCAGAATGGTTTTTTAGTTAGTAGCATGTATGTTGGTGGTCTGACATTAAGTAGCCGGGTCGCCACGTTTAAGCCAGATTATGAGCGGCCTACGCAGCAAAAAACCACGCAAGAAATGTGATAAGTTTTTTGTTTGTTTATATGCTTAGTGCGTGATACACAGAAAATTAAAATTAAGAAGGAGGAAATTGCAAGGGCAGTAAAACGATCAGAGCGAAGGTGCGCACCGCAGGGCGTCGATCGACAAAGCAATGATTCATCCTCCGTAAACGCACGCGCCGTGACAATAACGTGAAATAATGTTGACGGCTGGTGAGAGCGAGCGGCGGGTGGCGCAAATGGGAGAGCGCCGGAAATAATCGACAAGGATGAGTCACTCCGGTGATCAATGTAGATAGATGCGCCGGGGAACTGGTTTAGCAGGGGCGAGGTCAAGGGGCCACTAATGACACACGTGGAGGACAAACAATGACTGTACACAAGTAATGGGTAAGTGATGGTACTTAGATAAAAGAATGGAGGTGGTTAGGTGAGTAAACTAACGAAAATGTGACTAGGAACTAAAAATGTGACAAACAAACACACCTCCAACACAAAAATGACGTTTTACAAAAAAAAATTTTACAATACTTTTCGACTTTCAAGGCCATTCCGCCCAATTTTCGGATTTGCCACCATTTTTTACACTTTTAAGGAAGATATTTTAAAAATGGAACATTTTGGCAAAATGTTAATTTGATTGCAAATATGGTGTAGTCACATTTGTATCTTCATGTATTAAAGAAGCTTCACTACACCATATTTGTAATTTTTTTTTTAAATATTGTAATTATATAATTATTCCAATTTATGTTTTTAGGTAATTTTATCGCAAGATGGTAGAAAATTTCACACTAACTTGTCAACCGAATTTGAAAACGGGATCAAATCGGCTGACAACCACCCCTCCCATAATTAAATTTTTTTTTTATAAATTTTCAATTTCTAAATTTAGTTTAAAGCCTTGAGAAATGCAAAATGTGGATATCAATAGGAAACTAGTAAAAAATTGTTAGAAAAACTAGGGAAAGATTTTAAAGAATGGTTTGTGAAAAGAACAAGCTTTATGACTTGAAAATTTTGGTTTCGGAAATTTAAAGGAAAACGTAATTCACCTGAGACACCATCAAAAGCTTAAGCAAAAAAGTTACAAAAACATATATATAAAATGTGAATTTCGTGCCTCATTTTTTGAACAGTTGCATGAAAATGCAAATCTAAAGTAGCGTTTCCTTTAGGAGACGGATGGGAAAAGTTTTAAGGAACAGTGAACAGGGGCGTTTTAAACTTTGATTCATAAGAAAGTGAAAAATCAGCCCATTAGAAAACTCAAATAAACAAAATTTGCGAAAATTTCCGTTTTCGAGATAACTGGCTTCAAAATATCCAAAAACGGCCGAGCAACCGCAGATTTTCTACGCCCCGCGGTTAAAATTATTATAAATACGAAGTTTCTATTGAAATCGGGGAGAAAATACGTTGATACAGGCATAAATGGGTTCTTTTTGGTCATCGGAGCTTCTGAGAATCGGCGCGGAGATGCGGCGAAATCAATTAGGCACATGTGCCAAGCGAGAGTAAAAAAGTGAAGCAGATGTTTGAACTGCGGTAAGCAGAAGATTTCGGGAGAGACTCACTTTGACCGCCGAAGTTTTGAGCGGGGGCGCCGCCATATCCTCCTCCTCCTTGAGTGGGGTAGGCGCCGTAGCCTGAAAATCGATTTAAAAATGTTTAATCACAACTTAATTAAAAAATTAGAAATTTTTCGGACCGGAATCGAAACCTCAACCTATTGCATAGCACAGGTGGCGTAACCAACTGCGCCATGGGCTACCAACTTATTACACTTAGATATCTGCCAAAAACTTCCCCAGATGCAAAAACCTTGTGCATATCGTTTCGGAAAAGGTGGAAAACATGTTTACACCTCGATATGACCGTCAGACCCCCTATTGTCGGTGAATCCTCATGTTTACTGGGATGGTTACGGAATTATTTGCCTAGTTTGGCAGAGGTGAATCATTTTTCTGCAGTACAGTGAGGAAAACTTTTACTTTTCGTGAAAACTGGGTTCATATTTTCTCGATTGTTTGAATATTTCCCAACGATACTTTCAAATTACTCTCAAAATTTACGAGCTTGACAGGATGTAGTTGATTTAACGATGTTTTTCGACAGATGCAGTTTTTCCATAATTTTTTAGAAACTGCGCGAATTTTATCAAACGATCGCCCCAAAATAAGCCGCTTAAAAATTTTCGCCCAAAATGGACCGAATAAATTGTGAATTATAGAAATTCATCAACAAAACTGCGATTATTTGGAAAAGATAGAAAAACGTGATTTTAATTCAACGGACTTCAAATTACGCTCCCTTTTCAAGAGTGATATTTTCCCAACGAAGTATTCGAATGATGTTCTAAAAACTACACAATACTGATTGATTACGTTTCACAAGGTTTGATTTAAAAGGGCGCACGAATATAAACCAACGGTCACTATACATTACGCCCCATGAAATTTCGTGCAACGCGGTGCCCCAAGTTACGCTCAAAACCATTGTTCTGTATGTGCGGAACGTTTTCGTGAATCCGAAAAGGCTTTTTAAATTCAAAAAACGTCAAAATCCACTCACCAGGCTGTTGAGGAGGATATCCTCCTTGCTGAGGCGGATAACCTCCCTGTTGAGGAGGGTAGCCTCCTTCCGGGTAGCCACCAGACTGGCTCTGAGGAGGATAGCCTCCCTGGTTAAAGCCGATTGGAGGGGCAGCTCCGTAGCCTCCTAAAAATGGGTTTTATGGTCGAATATTGATAAACTAGATTTGTTCCTTTCAAAGAGTTTAAAAAACTACCTTCAGAAGGATATCCCGGCTGAGGAGGGTAACCACCTCCCTGCTGAGGCTGAGGAGGGTAACCACCTCCCTGCTGAGGCTGAGGAGGGTAGCCTCCCTGGTTCAACGGGGGGTAGGCACCTCCCTGGCTGGGAGGGTAGCCTCCAGGCTGCTGAGGAGGGTACCCTCCTTGCTGGGGCTGATATCCACCTCCAGATTGCTGCTGCCCGTAGGGATTGTAGCCACTTCCAGAAGACTGAGAGTAGTTGTCAGAATTGGGGGCTGGCTGCTGGGGAGGGTTTTTGCCCTTGGACATCTGGCCTTCCTGAAAAAGCGGCAAAAATGGCATTTTCTTAGCCCTTTGCGGTTCTTCCTTTGATTGCACATAATTTGAATAGATTTTTCGAAAGTTTTGCTTTCGCTTTAATGCCAGCTTTTTTGCGGGTTTCCATTCATTTCACATAGCTTGGATACATTTTTCGGAGGGGGTTGAATTCTTGTAAACGCCCCTGTTGGTCGAGAGCATTAAAATCGCCAAATCCCCCCACTTCAACAGCTAAACAAATGCACGTTTGACCGTTCACTTCAACCGAAACGCAATATCTCGCTGGATTCGCTATATCTCTTTATATGCTATATGGCAATATCTCGCTCCATTCACAGAAATCGATAACCAATTTGTACGGATTTCGCAGTGTTGCGATCGGAAACTGGATACTAGAAAATAGGCCAAATTTGGAACTCTACGATCAACTATGTCAAAAAATTTCAAAACCAGCAGAAATTAACCGATTTTTCAATTTGAGAGGCTTCTTAATGACAAATTTTGGAAGAATGCATCCAATACGGGAAAGACTGAAAATGAGGTGGGCTATGTTGGTCCATGATTGGGTCCCGCAGCGAAAACAACAATAAAATGAGAAATTCCAAAATTCTTAGTGAAAAAACACTTTTTACAGCAAAAAATGAATTAATGAGCAAATATTATCGAAAATCGACCATTTTCTACAATTTAGAGCACTTTGGAGATTGAAAAACCGATTTTGTTTTGAACATTTTGTATGAAAAAGTTGCAAATGTGGAATTTCTTTTATGAATTTGATACAAAATTGATTTTTCGTTGAAAAATTGCAATAAAATTGGCCGAGTTTAGCTAAAGTTCTTGGGGGCGCAGTGGTAAGTGTCGCGTTGGGAAACAATCCATCATGGTTCGATTCCACCCACAAAAATAGTTTGCCGTTTGGGCTGTAACCACGCTCCAATACTAAAAACAAAACCCCGCTCGAATGCCAAAAACAAACCACGCTCTAATGCTAAAAAATCAGGTTTTATAAATTTTCTGAAGGAAAACATGTAATTTCTTGCCATACGGGGTAAATTTACAAAATTTGGGGTAAACCCTTTAATATTTTTCGATTTTAAACTGGTTTTCCGAGTTTTGAAGCTTCGCTTGGAAAGTTTCTCGGGCGTTTACCCGCGCTCTCTGATCTTTTGTGCGGCCAGCTGTGTTGTTCGCCAAAAATCGATAGCCATCTCAAGGTCTTCTCACTTTCAACTTGAATTTTAACTTTTATCTTTGTAAAATTGGTTACAAAACTTACATAATACAAATAGTTCATGGTCTCTTTCTTTGTTTTTCGGCTTATGTCAATTCCAAGTGCGGCGCAGTGGATTATATCACGTAGAATCAAGTGAGTCGGGCAAACAGCGACAGCGAAAAAACGGTACGTAAACTCCGGGTCGAGGGTGGAATCACCACCCGTCTTATCGGCTTATCAAACGTGGATTATGGGTCGTAAAACAAACAAAACAAACAGGAAATGGGGTGTTTTGGTCGATTTTTGGGGGTTTCACAGGGGAAAATTGGTTTTCAAAGGGGGTAGATCAAAATTTGATAGACCTACCAGGACATCCTGAATGCCGGACATGATGAACTTCTTCAGAGACATGTTTCAGTAGCGCGTGTTCGATTGATCGCACGGCCGGTGGTTAAATACTCGAAGGGGGCTGGCTGAGTCAGCCCCTCCGACGGAGGGGGCGGGGCCTAGCGAAAAACAAAACGAAGACGGGAGGAGAGGAAAAGGTTATTGCGAAAGAGGAATGACGTCAGAAAAGGGAGGTAAAACTGTGACTAACGGAGGAAACGATTATGAAGGCTGAGTGGTTTAAGGTTTCGCAAGGGGATATGACAGATGTGATCGCTCACTCGGGCAATAGACGAAAATAGCCATTCTGCAGACATTTTTAGCACGGGCACAAAAATATTGCCTGAGGTTTGATGCAATCATGAAGTGAAAAGAAATTTTGAACAATTTGGAACTTTGAGTTTCTTTGGAATTTGAACAGAAAACTCTTTCTCAAAACGTTTTTTTAGGCGGGAATTCTACCTATTGACAATAGCATAATCTCTGCGTGTCATGTCACATATTGCAAACCTTAAAAGATTTTTTTAAAGTATTTATACGCACAATTTAAGTAAAATAAAATCTTAAAATTCTTTGATCTACCAAATTTTGAACTTTGTGATCGATGGAAAACTGGGCTTAAAAGTCATTTTTCTTTCGTCATAAAGATCACGGAGTTTTTTGGACTTTAAAGGGACCGTCAGGGGCCGTTTCCAATTGGAAATGGGAAGTATGCAAATCAAGTCATTTCAATTGAAATCATTTTCCCGAACAACGCTCCAGCCAACGGTCATGCGCAAAGTGCTTGCCAAGTCTTCATTAGCATGCAATTCTGAAACGACTATATGCATTGTTGAAAACGTCTTCGAAAGTTCTAATTTTGCAAAGTATAAGTTTTAAATTCTGAGAAGGTCGAATTTTGGTGACACACTGCATTTAAGGTGTTATATACCAGGAGTTACGGCTCGCCTTCGTAGGTCCTAACTCCTGGCTCCTCGCGGCCTTCGGCCGCTCGTCGGGGGCTTCGCCCAAAAATGTACGTTAAGCGGCCTGCGGCCGCACATATTCGCGGCCTTCGGCCTCGGCCACTCAGTTAAGCGGCCTGCGGCCGCACATATTCGTGGCCTTCGGCAACTCACTTAGGCGGCCTGCGGCCGCACAGATTCGCGGCCTGCGGCCGCAGAGATTCGTGGCCGTCGGCCTCTCAGTTTGGCGGCCTGCGGCCGCAGAGATTCGTGGCCGTCGGCCTCTCAGTTTGGCGGCCTGCGGCCGCACAGATTCGTGGCCTGCGACCGCACAGATTCGTGGCCGTCGGCCACCCACTTTCACGGCCTGCGGCCGCACAGATTCGTGGCAGTTGGCCACTCACTTTGACAGCCTGCGGCCGCACATATTTGTGGCCTTCGGCCACTCAGTTAGGCGGCCTGCGGCCGCACAGATTCATGGCCTTCGGCCTCTCAGTTCGGCGGCCTGCTGCCGTATAGGTGCCTGCTCGACTGCCGGCCGAACGTTTGAAACTTTTCCTCGAAAAGAGTGCAGCGTATTAGGCATAGTGAGCCATTTCCAGAGGGGAGAGAGGGCGGTGGGGTGGCAAAGCGAGGGGAGGGTACCAAAGTGCGGCCGGGAACCGCTCTGGCGCGCAGCGCCAGAGTAGTCGGCCGCACTTTGATATCCAACCTGAGCGTTCACGCACTAATCTACGTAAGGTCGCGAAGCGGCCCTGATGCGGCCGAAGGCCGTTTTACTTCTAGGTCGCGAAGCGATTCCGAGGTAGCCGAAGGCCGCGGAATCCAGAAGGCGAAGACCCGCGAAGCGGGGCTTTGACTTCTGGTAGTATACAATTGGAATTTAAAATAGCAACACGATTCTGAATAGGCCTCCCACGCAAAAGCCGTTGGGGGCTTATTCAGAATCCCGTACAAAGAAAAGACTAGTAAATTATTTGGCACCCAACTGTTGGCTGGAGGGGTGTTCGGGAAAATCAAATTTCATCAAAAGGTAAATTTCTCACTAGAAAAGTTAGAAGCCTTGACGGTAGATCACAGTTGCAAGAAAGATCAAAAAGAGAATGAAATATGCAGGAAACAAATCTCGAAATTTAGAACACCAAGAAAAAATAAAAATGTACGGTCTTTCGGAGGCGCTGCACAGGTTTCGGTGTAGTCGATGCATTGCTGAGCGAAGAAGAAGGGCAGCAGAAAGAAGAGAAGGAGTCTCATTGCATTGAAATTTCATTGATTCTTTGGTTTATGAAACGATTAATTTCAAAAGATAACAATGAAGCTTTGAGTGAACGACAAAACATGGATGGGAAAATTAATCGAGCGGTGGCGTGATCAAACACCGTTTGCCGACAATGTAGTGCTGTGAAATGCATTTAGTACAGTGTGAATGTATGTGTTACAGAATTTCTCTCTCGATCTCGGTCTCTCTCTCTCTATCTGTCTCTCTCTCTATCTCTCTATGTCCATCTCTTTCGGTCAAACTTCATTAGCATAGTTTACTGTCCCTTGTTTGTCGTATATTTCCAATCTACTCCTAGCAAAGCTTCTTCCAATCCTCGAAGAGTCTCAGGGCGTCGTCACGTCCCTTGTCCTTCACCTTGGCCATGGCGTCCTCCACCACCACGGTTCCATGAGCATTCACCACCTTCAGGGAAGGAATGTTGGCCACCTCGCACTGTCCCATGTACTTTTCAATCTGCTCATCTCCAAAGTTCACAGCCAGCCAGGGTCCGTTGTGCTCCTTGAAGTACTCCAAGAAATCGTCCTTCTCCTTGTCCCTCGTCACCAAAACGACCTCAAACGGCTTTCCGGCCTCTTTCAGAGCCTGGTAGAAGCGCTAAAACAGTCGTAATGAAGTTATGTAAAGTGAAGATACCTTGAGCTTGGGAGTGAACAGACGGCACTGACCACACCACATGGCAGAGAAGTAGAAGACGACGACCTTTCCGGCGAGGGCTTCAGAGCCTTTGACCTGGGAGCCGTCCTGGCGAAGGAGGAGACGGTCACCGACGAGCTGAGACATGGAGAGGACCGCCGGGAGAGGGAGCGGAGAGTGAAATGAGGCGATGGAGGGATATTGGAGATAGGCTAATAACACATAATGCAAAATAATTTGCTACCAAGCGTAGCTTTTTGGTTGGCTAGTTTTGTTCTCTTACGATCTTTGAATAAGCGGAATTGATATGCAAATTTAGCACTCTAATTGAATATTTCATCCGGTATCCCGACTTATATAACTATCGCCAAGCGGGCATTATGTCAATTTCGTGCCGTTATTCTCTGTTGATATTAGATTAGCATACAATCGTAATCTAACACAGCATCAACAGAGAATAAATGCACGAAATTGGAATGATGGCGGCAGCTATGGTGCCAGCCGACCCTATGAAAATATTCTTATGCTGGTATTCGAATTACCCATTATTACATAAAAAAAAGTGCGCTACAAAAGGGGCGTGTCCGCTTCAGGCGCTTCTAATTTGGTTCATTTTGCTCCAAAAAGAGAAAATGGGACACTTTTCTGAATTAGGAGATTGAGATCTACTCATTTATCACAAGTCCAGAAAAAACTTTTTTACGCGGTCCGGTAAATTAAGAACCGGCAAATTAAAATGAATGTTTACTCGAGATACAAGCCTGTTGGAAAATTACAAAACATTAAAAAAACTTTCTCTTCTCAGAATTCCGGCAAATTCACGTCGTGTTTCTGAAAACAGAATTTTATCGTGTTTCTGAAAACAGAATTTTATCGTGTTTCTGAAAACAGAATTTTATAGGGAAACTGCTACTTATCAGCCATAAAATCGCTGAGAAAAAATAAGAAC
Organism: Oscheius myriophilus; assembly: GCA_964057215.1. NCBI lineage: Eukaryota > Metazoa > Nematoda > Chromadorea > Rhabditida > Rhabditidae > Oscheius > Oscheius myriophilus. The sequence goes on from OZ059904.1 coordinate 3,332,719, forward strand.
GAAGGGAGCGCGTTCGTGCACCTCAAAAACAAAATCAAAAGTTTGTCATTGGGAGTTTGAGGGGTGTAAACGCGCTCCACTGGAAACGAAATTCTGTCTCACGGTCAAAGTTGCTTTCAAATACAAAGAATATATTTACACATGTCCCACGAATCAATTTTCCCCAAATCGGCATGGTTGACTTCACAAACTAAAAAATTACAACCCTGTGATCCTTGTCCTCAACGGCAAACGGCAGCCCGTTGGTGAACATATAATAGAAAGGATAGATGAGAACATTTACAATGTACAATACAAACAGATTTAGGCTCAAGCAGGTCACAGATACACGATCCGATTGATTCCTTCCATCGAGGAGGGCTACCATCCACGTTTTATCCTTAGGATCGCACGTCATGATGTTAATATGATCATCTAGTCCACCACCCTCCTAAATGAAAAATTTGTATTGATCAAACCCATTTCTTACAGCATTGCCGTACTTGTCCGAGTGAAACATTATGGTTCCTTTCGGGCAGGCAAAGGTCACATCCGTTTGTGCGTTAATTCTCGTCAAAGTAATCCATTTTCGTAATCGTTTCAGAATCCTAAATACTATTCATGTTTTCTGATTCTCCTTCTTTTTGTCACCCCTCTATCGTGTGCGTGTGCGTGTGCGTGTGCGTGTGCGTGTGCGTGTGCGTGTGCGTGTGCGTGTGCGTGTGCGTGTGCGTGTGCGTGTGCGTGTGCGTGTGCGTGTGCGTGTGCGTGTGCGTGTGTAATATTAACCGAAGGCGTAGAGTGGAATATGGCGTAGAGAAAAAACATGTGAAGTTCACAGTATTTTATTGAAAAATCTTGTTCAGGCTCAGACTCCTACTAGAATTCAGAGCATAGCACTTCTACAACATTATCGACCAGAATTTCTTCATTGTTGGCGAGAATCCAAGTTTTGCTCTTCGTTTCACATGTCATGGACAGAATAGCTTCATGAGACTTAAGGGGATACTAAATCATATCTTAATATTAATATAGAAAAAATCTTACGAAAAATCCCGTTGCTTCCTCGTAATAAACGGTATTTCCGTCAGGACAGGTAAATGTAACTTCAGTTTGTCCATCCTTTCCTGTTTTGCTGCAATCTTGTTTCTTTTTATAAAAAAAAAAGGTTTATCCTTACCACTCAGATTTAGGAAAGCTACAATAATCAGCCTGTTCGCAAGTTGTGTCGTTTGCAAACAACGGTGTGCATGGCTCACATGCTGAAAATTGTAATTGTTTGAACCACTCTACTTGCAACGCCTCCACTTGGAGAGCTGCGATTTCAGGTGTGCGTGTGTGTGTGTGTGTGTGTGTGTGTGTGTGTGTGTGTGTGTGTGTGTGTGTGTGTGTGTGTGTTCACAAACCACGTGTATGCGTCTCCTCTTTTTCCCTACCCTTTCGTCGGAACGGGCCCTAACTTCACGTATATCCTAACGGGCCCTAACTTCACGTATATTTTAAGGATCCCTGCTATCGGCCGTGTACATGGTATATACCATCGTATACATGGCCGATAGCAGGGAAATAAGCAGAGTTTGCGTAAGCCAGAACCGGAGCCGGTTGACCATTTTTAACCGGGCATCCCCTTTCAGCGGTTGGCGGAGCCGCAGGCAGTGTTTTTGCGGCTACAGGCCGCCTATTTGAGCTGCCGAAGGCCGTGAACATCTGCTGCCGGAGGCCGCAAAACCATGCGGCGGCAGGCCGTATAACAGAACGGCCGAAGGCCGCGATACCATGCGGCCGCATGCCGCATAACAGAGCGGCTGAAGGCCGCAAGGAGCCAGGAGTGAAGACCGCCGTAGGCCGGCCGTAACTCATGGTAATCCTCTCTTATACACTGCGCTTATGGTCTCTGTGTGTGTGTGGTGTCCCACGGTGAAATTGCGCAGAGTCCGTCACGTCTCTGCGTCTCTCCAATTCCTTTGCACTCTCTCACTCACGGGTTCTAACTCCACGTAAATGTTACGGAAACATTACGGAATTCGGCCATTTCCACCGTTCATTTCGGGGGCGCAGCCCCCGGCGAGCGGCCGGAGGCCGCGAGCAGCCAGAATATTCAGGACCGCCGCAGCGGGCCGGAATATTCTGGTCTTATAAACAATTGGGGAATGGTGTCCCTCTGTCTGTTCGCACCCCGCCGCCCTTCATTTCCAAGGGCCAGAGGGGTGGTGCGGTGGGGGAAGCGAGGGTCGGGTACCAAGGGCGGCCGGGAACCGCTCTGGCGCGAAGCGACCCGCGTAGCGGGGCTTTGACTTCTGGTTTCATACAAAAAGAAACATTGCTTAGACGCGATTCTGCATGGTTTCTTTGCGCTCTCCTATCAAAGCGCACTCCCTCGCGCGTCCGCAATTGATGCCCTTTCTGATATACGGCGGGACCAGATACACAGAATCCTTTAAGGTGCTAAAGGCGTGGTTATTATATGGAAACAGACTATAGCTGTCGCCAATTTGGAATCATGCAAATTAGAACGTTCCAGTGATCCTCTGTTGACATTGAAGTTCGTTGTCTAATCAGTAGACGACAGAGCATGATTTGCACATTTGCGCAATTAGCATACGATTTCATTTTAGCAACAGCTATATATTGCATCGATTGTAGAAAAAAGTTACAATCCAAAGTGAGTTTGAAATGTCCCCTTAAATACACTTTTTCGTTGAATGAAAATGTGTAACTAAACTACCGTAACCCCTAAAAAACCAACCGTGTTTCTTCGGAAATGCGCAGGCATCCAAGAAAGCCGGAAGCAGGAGAAGGACGAGGAAGATCTTCATCTTTGTGTACAGCTAACTGATTCAATGGTTTATGTAGCCATCAATTTCTAAAGAAAACAATACCACACTGTTTTAAAAACAAAAAGATGGTGTGAAAATTGAATCGCGAAAATATGTAATCGATGACAATCGCCACCCGATGTATGTGAAAAAAGCCATTAGTATCAACAAAAAACAATTAGAATCTTGAAACAACTTTATATAGGTAACTTCCCATACAAATGTTTTTCCCATTTCTCTGTCTAGTCTGCTCGTCTGTAACCCAATAAAAATTAAAGGAAAAATTAAAGGCAAGTTCTGAGATATATAACTTTATTAGGAATTTACAAAACAATTTTATACTCTTCTGGGAATGCCAACACAATCATGTCGAGGATCTGAAAATTTCATTTTATCAGAAAAATTTTGTCCAACCATCGGAAATTCCAATTCTTCCACAGAAATCACAACTTTTAGGATAATCTCGTAGGGGAACTTGTTGGTAATGTTCACAGTTGTTGAAATAAACCCAACTGAAATAGACTTTTGAAACTTTAAGTAATTGAAAACCCACTGAAATCCCTCTTTAGGAGCGCCAATAATAGTCCAATGGTGACAATTTGGACATTCTAAGCTTTCCCCATCTGGACGGATAAAAGCGGAAATATTAAGAGAAAATTGACAAAAGTGACATGAAATTTCTGAAAAACGAATTGACTTTGTGAAAAATAAATTTTTGAAAACCGAAATTTTCAGAAGTAAAAAGTCGATGAGGCCTGTTGAAGAGGTAATATTTGAATTGCTCGAAAGTTAATAAACTTCCTGAAAATTTAAATTTTGGAGTTTAAAAAAACTTACCGTTTATCCTAATTTTTGCGTGGTGAACTGTTGTGTGAGATCGAACCCAAGATAAGTTATCTAAATGAAAAAATAGAGAGCGAAAGAGAGAGAGAGCGAGAGAGAGAGAGAGAGAGAGAGAGAGAGAGGAGGGAGAGAGAGAGAGGGAGCGATAGAATCAGAGAGGCTAAGAGACATATGGAAGTGATAGCATGGAGAGAGAGAGAGACAGAAAACAGAGAGACAGAGAGAGACACAGACACAGAGACACAGAGACACAGAGACACAGAGACACAGAGACACAGAGACACAGAGACACAGAGACACAGAGACACAGAGACACAGAGACACAGAGACACAGAGACACAGAGACACAGAGACACAGAGACATAGAGACACAGAGACACAGAGAGGCAAAGAGGCAAAGAGGCAAAGAGGCAAAGAGGCAAAGAGGCAAAGAGGCAAAGAGGCAAAGAGGCAAGGACAAACAAAAAAAAACCAACCTCCTGTCAACAGTTTGTCCAATTCACTTTTCAATCTGATGTGATCGGATTCATCCAACATTTTGTCAAGTTTATTTTTTACGTCATCTAAAACCACCCATATTTCGACTTCTGCTTTCAAAATCACTGGAGAATGCTAAAACTTACCCTGTTTAAGAAACAGCGAAACATTTTCCTTTTCTGGATGATCCTTTCCAGATGCGTCCATTAGGTTCTTTAATCTCCAGAAGTTAGAATATTCAATGGTCAGCCGGCGTTTTTGACAGGAAGTGGCTAGTGTTATCAGCCGGCCGGACATTGTTTGTAATAGGTTGGCGAATCGATGGTGAGAAGTTGTCGATGAAATCACAAGGCAAACATTGGCAGTGCGGGTTTCCTAAAAATCTTGAGCAAAACAAAATTTCTTTAGGAATCTTGGGGTGGAAAATTAGAAAGTTGGCAAAAAGCAAAAGTTTTGCCGCCAGCAGGGGTCGAACCTGCGACCTTGGGCTTATTAGACCCACGCTCTAACCGACTGAGCTATGGCGGCGCAGCGAATGAGTTCTCCCCGGCGCCAGATACCCTGACCTCCGCACCCACAGCGCGCGGAATTTCTCCACCTACGAAATTTTTAAGAACTAGACTGTATTTTTCAAAGTATACGTCGCCTTTCGCTAGCTCGGTGTAGCTATTGTGTTCTGCAAAGTCTACTACGCGACGTGAGAATCTCCCCGCTTCCCAGACGTACCATTTTCACACGCACTAATTGTGGCTTGATGAGATAGTAGCCGTTTCTTTACAAATTGGTCACTATTTAAACTCAGTTCTTTACAGAAAAGATGTAGACATGAATCTCCTTATCGTCTTCCTTCTACCTCTCGCTGTCGACGCCTGTTTTGCACCCAGCCGTCCCAGCAGAACCACACCGGCACAGATTGTAGAGCCTGTGGAGCCAGTAAACCCTATAAGCCCAGTAGAGCCGCAATCTTCAGGTAATTTTAATTTGTGGAATGATTGAATAAGAAGGGAGATAGTTTGAAAATTGAGAAGTAATAAAAGCGGTCGACAAATTCGAATTCTGCCAAAAGCGGCGCTAATGCAGAAGGCGCGCAATAGGCAGGCGAGAGAGCGTGCAATTAGTGCTGTCTCTCTGTCTCTCTGTCTCTCTGTCTCTCTGTCTCTCTGTCTCTCTTCCTCTCTGTCTCTATGTCTCTCTGCCTCTCTGCCTCTCTGTCTCTCTGTCTCTCTGTCTCTCTGTCTCTCTGTCTCTCTGTCTCTCTGTCTCTCTGTCTCTCTGTCTCTCTGTCTCTCTTCCTCTCTGTCTCTATGTCTCTCTGTCTCTCTGTCTCTCTGTCTCTCTGTCTCTCTTCCTCTCTGTCTCTATGTCTCTCTGCCTCTCTGCCTCTCTGTCTCTCTGTCTCTCTGTCTCTCTGTCTCTCTGTCTCTCTGTCTCTCTTCCTCTCTGTCTCTATGTCTCTCTGCCTCTCTGCCTCTCTGTCTCTCTGTCTCTCTGTCTCTCTGTCTCTCTGTCTCTCTGTCTCTCTGTCTCTCTGTCTCTCTGTCTCTCTGTCTCTCTGTCTCTCTGTCTCTCTGTCTCTCTGTCTCTCTGTCTCTCTGTCTCTCTGTCTCTCTGTCTCTCTGTCTCTCTGTCTCGCTGTCTCTCTGCCTCTCTGTCTCTCTGTCTCTTGTTGTAATTCTTCTTAGATTTGATTTTTTTCAGCATAACCGTGAAGAAATTGAGTTCTTTATGAAAAAAGTGCTCATTGTCGAAAAAATGTCTGTTTGGCTGTCAAATTCTTACGATCCTCTCCTTAGCCAACTATTGAATGTAAGCTACATTTTTTTCAATTCTTGCATTGTTGACCCCTTTTTTAGTACTTTTCTATAAAACAAGTATACATTCACGGCTGATTTAGTTGAGCAAATTTCAAACAAAACTAAGCATATTGAACATGTGAGTGTATTTGTTTCTAAAAAAATATTTTACAAGTAGAATTTAGGTACGTGTTTTACCATGGGTAAGAAACTGTTCACCTCAAGATTTGCTTTCGATTCAAGCCGAAAATCCGTTACAATTTGTGGAAACGAATTTACAGACCAAGATATTTTTACATATATAGAGGTAAGTAACGTGTATCTTCTCTATAAGATAATTTTCAGAACATGATGGCACAAGGCACTTCAATTTCAAACAAAGTTCTGATTAAATCAGAGACAGTATCTGTTGGAGATTTTCATAAAACTCTAGAACGGCTAGGGAAAAATTGTAAAAGGGAGAAATGGCGGCGATCCTTCAGAGAACATCGCTGGGCAATTACAAAACAAGGGGAATCGGAACCTTTTATGAAAATCGTAATTTGGCACGGCTATATTGTTTTGTGCATGTATGATGTAAAAGTTTCCAGAAGAGAATATAAGATCTTGGAAAGTTGATTGGATTTTTGAATGAATCGTGTCTTATTGGTTTAATGTGTGCGTTTGTGCGTGCGTGCGTGCGTGCGTGCGTGTGTGCGTGTGTGCGTGTGTGCGTGTGTGCGTGTGTGCGTGTGTGCGTGTGTGCGTGTGTGCGTGTGTGCGTGTGTGCGTGTGTGCGTGTGTGCGTGTGTGTGTAGGCGTGTGTGCGTGTGTGTAGGCGTGTGTGCGTGTGTGCGTGTGTGCGTGTGTGCGTGTGTGCGTGTGTGCGTGTGTGCGTGTGTGCGTGTGTGCGTGTGTGCGTGTGTGCGTGTGTGCGTGTGTGCGTGTGTATATGTAAATGAGCGTGTATACGTCGAGACAATGAGCATTGTAGTGTGCGCGTTTATGCGTTGCTTTCGCAATGGCGTTGCTTTCGCTTTTTTTCTTTTCTAGGTGGCTTGGCGTTTTTCTTGCTTGAACAATCCTACAACATATTCATTTTGATATTTGTGAGCTTGAATTGATATAAACCTTATCATATAATAACAAATTTATCATATAATAACAAATTTATCATATAATAACAAATTTATCATATAATAACAAATTTCAGCGATTGAAATGACTTCTATTCCGAGTAAGCAGATATGCTGTAAACAAAATCTCCAAAAGGTAAGTAAAATAAGTTGGTGCAAAAAATATTTCTTCAGTTCAATAATATATTCCTTTTTTCGTCACTTCCTTATATTGTCCAATGTTCGATTTTTGAGAAGGTGATTTTCACTTTTTCATTTCATAAATACAGTTTCAGTTTGACTATCTAAAGTTTGCTGCTTTTGAACAAACAAGCAAGTATGCATTATCCCTTTGTGAAATCAAACGTAAATTGCATTTTCTTTTAGAAGTTGAACACATTTTTCGAAAAGTAAGCTTCCAATTGAATTGGAAACATTGAAATTTTCAGGAAGACAGTGTCAATTTCATAATTTACGGTCACAAGCGACAGCGACGTTTTAGACGTACTGAATGTCCTAGTCAAGCGAAATTCGTTGTTGACTATTTTGAAATTGATAGTGTATGTTTCTTTTTGCAACTAAATCCCTCTCTCTCGCTCTCTCTGTCTCTCTTTCTCTCTCTCTCTCTCGCTGACTTTTTCAACATTTAATTCATTTTCTACAGCATAACCGCGAACAAATGGAGGTTTTCCTTAATATAGTATATCGGGTCAATGAATTATGTATCTGGCTCAAAAACTCTTATGATCCGCTCCTCACACGACTGTTGAGTGTAAGTTACATTTTTAATTCTTCAGCATCCTCTGATATAACAAAACGCTATGGTGTGTGTGTTGCCGACTGGTCAGCACAAATTTTTCTTTTCAGCACTTTAAAATAAAACAAGTTTTTATTAGAGCATCATCACCAAGATTATTAGATCAGATTTCAAACAATACTAAGCATATTGAAAATGTGAGATTTTATATTTAAAACCTACTTTCGATGTTCAATTTAGGTACGTGCATTCTGGTGTTTAGGTTGCTCACTTCAAGGTTTGCTTTCGCTAAAAGCCAAAAATAGCGTTACAATTGTTGGAAAAGAATTTACGGGCGAAGAAATAGTTGCTTACATTGAGGTGAACAATTTATTTTCATTTCCCGAAACGCGATATATTCATTTTTAGAACCTAATGACGCAAGACACATCAATTTCGAATACAGTTCTTCGCAAATCAGAAAGAATATATATTTCCGATGTTGCCAAATCGCTAGAAAAGCTGGGAAAAAATTGTGAAATTACAGAAAATCTCTCAACCAGGGAATATTGTTGGGCGATTTCCAAACCAGGACAATCTGAACCTTTCATGAAACTCATATTGTGGAGCAGCTATATTGTCATGTGTATGTACGATGTCAAGGTAACCAGAAAAGAATATACGGATTTTTGGAAAGTTGATTGGAATTTTGAATAAAAATTGGCTTATTGGTTCAATGTTTAAAATTAAAGTGTGTGCGTGTGTGCGTGTGTGCTTTGTGTTCGTGTGCGTTATTAGTCATAAGTGTGCTCTGTTACAACAAAGCAACGCAAATAATGTTTAGCTTTCAATAATCGATTTATGTAATTTTTGAAAGTAGATTTTTTGGTCATTCACCTTAGAAGGTAGTTTTTGTTTCTTCAAAAGTCATTTAAATGGGTTTTTACATAAGTAATCTCCTCGGATACAAAAAAGACAATAAAATGGTAAGTGTATATTTTTCAACAATACATTCCAATTTCAGTCTTGTTCAATTAACTTTGCGTCCCTTCCGTACATCATGCAATGCTCGATTTTTGAAAAGGTGCCAATTTTCATTTTCTGAATTTAAATATTCCAATTTCAGCTTGATTACCGAAAATTCGCTAAGTTTGAAATAACTAGTGGGCCTGCCAACTCTATGTCTGAAAACAGACAGTTTGAAATTCCCTTTCAAAGTAGAATTTCTTTGTGAAACTAAAAAGCTGAAAAAAATTAAACCTTGTACAAGACGGAGCGCCTTCGTGGTTGGACATCATGACATAAATAGTGTAGGTTGTTTTTCTCATATTTTTTTTTATCAATCACACACACACTCACACACTCACACACTCACACACTCAAACACTCACATACTCACACACTCACACACTCACACACTCACACACTCACACACTCACACACTCACACATTCACACACTCACACACTCACACACTCACACACTCACACACTCACACACTCACACACTCACACACTCACACACTCACACACTCACACACTCACACACTCACACACTCACACACTCACACACTCACACACTCACACACTCACACATTCACACACTCACACACTCACACACTCACACACTCACACACTCACACACTCACACACTCACACACTCACACACTCACACACTCACACACTCACACACTCACACACTCACACACTCACACACTCACACACTCACACATTCACACACTCACACACTCACACACTCACACACTCACACACTCACACACTCACACACTCACACACTCACACACTCACACACTCACACACTCACACACTCACACACTCACACACTCACACACTCACACACTCACACACTCACACACTCACACATTCACACACTCACACACTCACACACTCACACACTCACACACTCACACACTCACACACTCACACACTCACACACTCACACACTCACACACACACACACACACACACACACACACACACACACACACACACATATACACACATTTTCAGAACTTGATGAGCGAACAACCTTCCTTTCAAATTACAATTCTGGAACACTTGGAATCGCTGCGTGTAGAGGATTTGAATCAAGCTTTAAAACAGTTTGGGAACAGCTGTAGAAAGGTTCCCATTCAACTAAATGAAAAAGGACATTGCTGGGTAATCACGAAAGCAGGAGAGGTAGAACCTTTCATGAAACTGATTTTGTGTAAGGACTACATTGTTATGTGCATGTATGCCGTGAACATTTCTAATAGTCAAAACTGTTTGGAATGGATTATTGATTGGAAGTTTGAATAAAGTATTGATTATTGTTGATGTCTCTCTCTCTCTCTCTCTCTCTCTCTCTCTCTCTCTCTGCGTGTGTATGTGCGTGTGATTTTTGAATAATTTAGGGCTTTTTAAGTCAACGTTTGAAATTGTGCTGTGCGTGTGTGAGTGTGTGTGGGTGTGTTCGTGGGTTTGTACGTGTGTCGGTATTTTAGTGTATTGTTCGTGTGTGTTTATGTGTGTATGTGCCGATACTGTTGATTCTGTTTTATTACAGACCAGCGGGAGGGGCGCCTTCGGCGCCCCTCTCGCTGGCTGGGGGCTGCGCCCCCAGACCCCCTTAACGCTGTTACGTCTTGACCTCGAGACCCATCATATTAGGATTGTTCTGTTTTGCCTTTGTACGCTCTATCGATTGATATAATTTTTAGATTAATTGAAGAAACTTTAATTTTTAGCAAAGTTCTGGCACGCTTTCGCTGCGAGACCCATCGTATTAGGATTATTCTGTTTTGCCTTTGAACGCTCTATCGATTGATATAATTTTTAGAATAATTGAAGAAACTTTAATTTTTAGCAAAGTTCTGGCATGCTTTCGCTCCGAGACCCATCGTATTAGGATTATTCTGTTTTGCCTTTGTACGCTCTATCGATTGATATAATTTTTAGATTAATTGATGAAACTTTAGTTTTTAGCAAAGTTCTGGCACGCTTTCGCTGCGAGACCCTAACACGATTTTCAGACTATGACCTACTCTTGGTTAGGGTAGTAACATATTGAAAGATGAGTTCAATTGGTTCACGGGGAGCTAAGATTTGATATGGGGTCACACAGACAGACAGACAGACAGACAGACACGGACATTTGCGATTTATTAATATGGATGCTATGTGCCGTAAATGCGCTCTGTTGCAAAAAGCGATTTACCATTACCGTATACCATTTGCTTTCAAACCTCGCTTTATTTTTAAATTGGTTTTTTGCTTTTTTTTGCCCTGATAGATAATTTCTTTTTCTTTAGACGCATTTTGAATGAGTTCCTACATAAATAAATTACCCGGTTACAAAGAAAATAATCAAGGGGTAAATATCTTTTTCAATCATTCGTAATTTGAATTTCAGCATTTTTCTATAAATTTTCCGTCGCTTCCGTACAACATCCAATGTTCAATTTTGGAAAAGGTTGCTTTTTTAATATAATTTTAAAAAAAATATTTTTCAGTTTTGTTACCGGAAATTTGCCATTTTTGAAGAAACAAGTAAATGTGCCTACGCTCTCTGTGAAATCAAGCGCGATTTGAAATTCCCCCTAGAAGTGGAATTTCTTGGAAAACATGTAGTTATTGAAGTTAACAGACAATTACTAAACTTTCAGAAAAACCTATCGAGAATAACTTTTTCTTGTCGAAATGAAAAGAACCAACAAGAAAAACTAATGATGTCTGATGGTCCTAGTCAGACCAACTTCATTGTTGGGCGTCTTCTTTTTGATAGTGTATGTTTTATACACGTCCGCTCTCCGTCTCTCTCTCTTTTACTCTCTCTCCCTCTGTGACTTTTTCGGACTTCCACTTAAAACACATCAAGATTTCAGGATGAGACCGACTGTATTGATTTTTTTATCAATAAAGTTTCCAAAATTGAAAAATTAAATCTCAGGCTAGTGAGGTCTTGCGATCCCCTTCTTATTCAGTTTTTTCAAGTAAGCGTGAACTTTTGAAACTTAATTATTTCTTTTTCAGCTCTTATCCATTAAAAAATGTGCAGTTGTCGTGGTAACTCATGTTTTACTTAAAGAAATTTCCAACCATCTATTGAACATTGAACATGTGAGTTATTGAAAACTGTAGCGGCAAATGACTTTTCGCTTCAAAAGTCTCGAAATTTCCGAAATCAAATCGAATTTTTTTAACGGAAGAAGTGTGGAAATTTAGGTTTCTCTAGGTTGTTCGAAAGAAAGGGAGCTTTTGCCACAGGAATTGCTATCAATCCAAGCAAAAATGGGCGTTACAATTTCCGGATACAATTTCATTGCGGAAGATATTGTTGCGCATGTGGAGGTTTGTGAACACACACACACACACACACGCACTCATGCACACACACACACACACACACACACATATATATCTTTGTTTTTCAGAATTTGATAGCAGAAGGTACACCTTTTCAAAACACAATTCTTGAAGAGTTGGAAACGTTGTCTGTCAGGGCTTTAACTGAAGCTCTAACCCACTTTGGAAACCGATGTAAAATGATTAAAATTCCATTATCCGAGAAAGGAGACTGTTGGGCGATTGAAAAGCCAGGAGAGGCTGAACCATTCTTGAAACTTATTATGTGTGAGAACTACGTTGTTTTCTGCTTGTATACCGTGAACGTTTCTAATCGTAGAAATAGCTCTGAGTGTAGGAATAGATTTCAAATCGCCCCTATTGATTGGATGTTTCAATAAATTATCGATTTGTTCATTCGTTTGGTGATGGTGCTGGTGTGTGTACGTGTGTGTGAATCTGAGAAATGTGTGGGTGTGTGCGTGTGTGTGTGCGTACGTTTGTGCGTGCGTTTGTACGTGTGTCGGTATTTCAGTGCATTGTACGTGTGTATTTATGTGTGTCTGTGTCGATACAGGTGTTTCTGTTTTCTTACAGATGCAATGTGCCGTAACTGCGCTCTGTTGCAAATAAAAGCTACAAATAATTACCGCGTTACATTCAAATATCGCTTTGTTTTTATAGCTTTTTTGCATTCTTTGTCTTGCAAGTTATTTTCTCTTTTTTGAAAGCTTGATAAATGAGCTCCTACATAATTAATTTACTGAATTTTTACAAACAGGATAAAGAAAGGGTACACATATTTTTCAATCATGCGTAATTTCAATTCCAGCATTGTTCAATCAATTTTCCGTCCCTTCCGTACAACATCCAATGTTCAGTTTTGGAAAAGGTTTGTAATATTTAACAAAAAATTATTTTCTTTTTTAGTTTAATTACCGGAATTTCGCTAAATTTGACGAAACAAGTAAATGTGCCTCTTCTCTATGTGAAATCAAGTGCGGGTTGAAAGTTCCATTAGAAGTGCGATTTCTTGTAAAATATGTAATTTTTTCAGTTTACAAAGAATCCTTAATTTTTCAGAAAAACAGCCCTATAATAGGGTTTTCTTGCCGTAATGAAAAAAACCAACCAGAAAGTTTTACGTCTGCTTGTCCTAGTCAGGCCACCTTTGTTGTTGAACTTCTTCATTTTCAAAGTGTATGTTAAACGCTCACACACACATACACACACCACACACATACACACACACACACACATACACCCACACACACACACACACACACACACACACACACACACATACACTCTCTCTCTCTTTCTCTCTCTCTTTTTCTCTTTCTTGGCATCTTACTTTAAACCGTGGCATGATTCCAGGATGAGACCGACTTTATTCAATTTTATATGAATAATATTTGTAGAATCGACAAATTAACTCTCAGGCTTGAAAGGTCTTGCGATCCCCTTCTCATTCAGTTTTTGCAAGTAAGTGTGAACATTTTTTAAACTTAATTGTTTCTTTTTCATCTCTTATCCATTGAGAAATGCGTAATTATTGTGGTAGATCACGTTTTACTTAAAGAAATTTCCAACTATTTAATGAACATTGAACATGTGAGTTATTTAATTCAGATTATTCTTTTGACTTTTCAAATGACTTTTCGCTTCGAAAGTCGTATTTCTATATTTCTGGCTGTTCGGCCAAATTAGATCGAATTTCTCTTATACAGAAGAAGTGCTGAAATTTAGGTTGCTCTAGTTTCTTGGTACACACGGAAGCATTTGTCACAAGATTTGCTATCAAACAACGCAAAATCCTGCATTACAATTTCTGGATACCACTTCAAAGCAGAAGATGTTGTTAAGCATGTGGAGGTTTGTGAACACACACTCATACATACAAACACATACATACATACACACATTAAACAATTAATTAAAAACTTCAGAGAACATTCCAAGATTTCTTGTTTTTCAGAAATTGATAACGGAAGGCACTTATTTTCAAAACACAGTTCTTGAAAAGTCGGAAGAGTTATCGATTGGGGATTTGAATCAATGTTTATGCCACTTTGGAAACCGATGTAAAAAGATTCAAATTCCATTATCCGAGAAAGGAGACTGCTGGGCGATTGCGAAACCAGAAGAGACTGAACCTTTCTTGAAACTTATTATGTGTGAGGGCTATGTTGTTTTGTGCTTGTATACTGTAAACGTTTCTAACTGTAGAAATAGAAATAACGAGCATTTTAATAGATTTCAAATCGTCCCTATTGATTGGATGTTTCAATAAAGTACCGAATTACCGATTTGTTCATTCGTTTGTGATGGTGTGTGTATGAGTGTGTGAGTGCGTGTTTTTATAAAGGCTGCTTTCATTGTGAATTTGCCCTGCTGCTAGTCAAGGCGCATCGGTTGCAATTTTCTATTCCAATTTGAATTCGCTTTCGACTTTTGCTTTAAAGGGACCATCAGGGTCCTTTTTGAAGTTAATTTTAATTAATTAATTTAATTTAGTTGATCAATTATCCACTTATTTCAACTCCTTGTTCCTAAAAAGCCGTAATTTCAAATCAAAACTCAAAATTAATTTTTTCCAACGGGCTCCAGCTTACGTTTTTTCACACCATCTGCCCGCTGTCCCAGGTGAAAGCCGTTGGGGATAAGGACCACGCGGCGCTGAACTTCCATCTACCTGATAGCCAACTGGTTAGCGCCTGTAGCTGGTAACCAAACGGTCCCAGGTTCGGTTCCACTCTCGTGCAAATGGTTTTTGCTGACAAAGGGAAAAGTAACTGATAAAGTCGTACTGTTGTATTCTGACGTTGGTTTTAATTGTAGAAAAAGGTCCCTGATGGTCCCTTTAATCTCTAAAAGTAGCTTTATTTCTCCATTAGCCCATTGACGGTAATTTCTGATTTCCCGGCAGCTATTTAAATGGGCTCTTGCATAAGTAAACAGCATTGCAAAAAAGACACAAATGAGGTGAGTGAAAGTGTTTCAAAGATACTTTTGTTTTTCAGTATTCTTCATTTAATTTTTCGTCCCTACCGTACGCCGTTCAATGTTCAATTTTTGAAAAGGCAAGTATTTTTAATTTGCTTAAAAAACTCCAAATTCAGTTTAATTACGGAAATTTTACTCAGTTTGAAAAAACGAGCAGGTTTGCCTATTCTCTGTGTGAAATCAAACGCAGTATGAAATTTCCTTTGAAAGTTAAATATATGTATAGTGTAAGTTGTTATATTTCTATAGTTCTCTCTTTTTTTTCTATCTCTCGGAATCAGGAAGTTTCAGAGCGGAACCGACTATTATCAATCTTATATAAATAAAGTATCCAGAATCGAGAATTTCCAACTTTTTCTGGCAAAATCTTGCAATCCCTTTATAATGTCAATCTTGCACGTAAGTTTTATTTCATTTACAAAAGTGTTTCTATTTTAGCTGGTCTCTAAAAAATGTGTTATTGAAGTGACAACTCACGCTTTACTCAGTGAAATTGCGAATCATATAGAGCATATTAAACATTTTTTTAAGTAAACGTCATTTTTCTTCTAACGCCCCTTTTCTCTTAGTGCAACGCGCAAATGAAAAAATATGCAGAGACCAGTTTTTCACATATTTTTCGATTTTAGGTGGTGATTGTTTTTCGAGATCCATGGTACAGGCCTATGAACTGTTCACCAATGTTTTTGTTATCGATCAAAGCAAGAAAATTCGTCACAGTTTATGGATATAATTTCACGGCGAGAGATATTGTTGCTCATATAGAGGTCAGTTCGCACACTCACACACACACTCACACACTCACACACTCACACACTCACGCACTCACGCACTCACACACTCACACACTCACACACTCACACACTCACACACTCATATACTCACACACTCACACACTCACACACTCACACACTCACACACTCACACACTCACACACTCACACACTCACACACTCACACACTCACACACTCACACACTCACACACTCACACACTCACACACTCACACACTCACACACTCACACACTCACACACTCACACACTCACACACTCACACACTCACACACTCACACACTCACACACTCACACACTCACACACTCACACACTCACACACTCACACACTCACACACTCACACACTCACACACTCACACACTCACACACTCACGCACTCACACACTCACGCACTCACACACTCACACACTCACACACTCACACACTCACACACTCACACACTCACACACTCACACACTCACACACTCACACACTCACACACTCACACACTCACACACTCACACACTCACACACATTTTAAATTTCAGAAGTTAATGAATGGAGAAACTTTGTTTCAAAACATAGTTCTAGAAAATGTGGTATATTTGCGGGATTTGCCTCAAGCAGTGTATCGTTTTGGAAACCGATGTGAGGAGGTTGCCT
Organism: Oscheius myriophilus; assembly: GCA_964057215.1. Classification (NCBI taxonomy): domain Eukaryota; kingdom Metazoa; phylum Nematoda; class Chromadorea; order Rhabditida; family Rhabditidae; genus Oscheius; species Oscheius myriophilus. Next base: position 3,349,242 of record OZ059904.1, read on the forward strand.
TACAACTGAAAGAGGAAGGACACTGCTAGACTATCAAAAAACCATTAGAAACAGAACCTTTCTTGAAATTAATCAGGTTCAAAGACAACGTTGTCATATGCATGAATTCTGTAAAAGTGTCTTATCTTAGAAATTCTTGGGAGTATTATGCTGATTGGGTGTTTGAATAAATTTATGTCTTCATGAGTGAAGAATACCAGGAGTCACGGCCCGCCTACGGCGGACATCACTCCTGGGCTCGACGGCCTTCGGCCGCCTCAATGGGTGCTCACGGCCTTCGGCCGATCGATTTCGCGACCTGCCCCGCTTATTTTTTGGCCTTCGGCCGTCTCGGGTCGCTTCGCGGCCTAATGTTGGCACACACGTGTACGCTCGGGTCGGGTACCGCTTCGCGTCAGAGCGGTTCTCGGCCGCCCTTGGTACCCTCCCCTCGCTTCCGATTGCACCACCCCTCTCTCCCTTGGAAATGAAGGGTGGGGTGCGAACCAACAAAGCGATACTGATGAAAGATGTTTATTAACTTTTCACTTTGCATCAGGAAGAAGACTTTGTCGAAGTAGCAAGTGGCACAACTCTGCTCGACGGCACCTCCCTTCCAAGAAGACGCATTAACTCCTTTCTCAGGTACGGTACGTAGACCAAGGTTGCACATCCCTGTATGGCCGGCATTGAAGCCATCAGTGGATTTGAGAAAAGGGAAAGGAGTTGAAGTGGAAAAGAAGATCCAACTTTTTGCAAGTAGGATCGAACCAATCCACAAAAGAGACCAAACAGAAGGACGGAAGCTTCAAAGGTTAACAGCTAAAATCTAACTTTCCGAGGGTCTAAAAAATGGTTTACCTTCATGAAACTTTTGTGCATTTTGCTTGTTGTTTGGGAAATATGGCCAACAAATTTGTGTAAACGGATTGCCATGATGAAGCAGATGAGAAAAGTTATAGGAACACAAGGGTAGGAGACGTTGGCTGCTAACGACCAAATAGAAAACTGAAAGAGAAGTAGGTGCATTCATTCACATGCGACCCACACGCACACACGCACACACGCACACACGCACACACGCACACATGCACACATGCACACACGCTCAACCACATACCTGCCAAGCGGGATACTGTGCGAAGTACGCAGAAATTGCATCAAACTCGCTTCTTAGGGCTTGAGGAATCAGAAGAGAGTCATTCAGAGAGGGAACGTAAGAAGAGGTGAACTGCATGACCTGCAATGAATCTCTAAAAGCCTCATATTTTCTCTTTAAAGGGACCGTCAGGGGCCTTTTGCAAGTTTATTCTATTTGATTATTCATAATTTATTATTTCAGGATTCCATACCCATTTTTTATGCACGTATCCGATAAAAAAGTATTTTAATGATGAATAAGTGGAAAATTTTGTTTCAACGGGTTTCAGCCAACGGCCATGCGCAGAGGCGACGTCGAGTGTTTACAGGCTAGGCTTTGCTGGCACTTTGCCAAAATTTTCTTTGCAAAATTTCAAGCCCGGTTTTAATTTTATCTCTAAAAAGTGTATTTTAATCGTTTTTCGTTTTTTACACTATTTAAAATAAGTACACGCTAAATAACTGCCGTAAAATATATGAAAATGCATAAAAACATAGCTGGTAGCCGAGTGGGCTGTGGGAAAAGGCTCTCGGCGGCGTTTCTCGTTCTGTCTGCGTCTCTCAGCGAGAGGTTTGATCCTCGCAGCCAAATCAAATCAACAAATCCCAAAGGAGTAGTCGCGGGCAATCGTAATCGCAGGTAGTGCCGCGTTGGTTCTTATTACCGTGGGGGTACTGTAGCAAAAAAAGGCCCCTAACAATCCCTTTAATTCAGCTTGTGTATATCCATTATAAAAATTCATAATTTCTGGAGAGCCGCCGCTTTTACAAGTTCTATCGATTTCTTGCCACCCTGATCAAAGCGAATACCGATTTCTAGGTTAACTATCGCGCATCGACATTTTCAAAAATTGGCTTTCCTAGGAGATTTTACCAAAAATAAACGACATTTGAGAAAAATACCGTATTCAGGAGCCACCTACCGTAATCCGGAGCCCGAAAATCAAACATTGTCTGAACGTTTGAGAAAGTCATATGTGAGGTCTGTGAGGTCATTTTGAGTTTTCAAAAAAATCCCCTTTTTTCTATGCGCAATATAATAATCCGCTTAAAACATTCGTGCGGAGACGGCGTCTGATTATGAGATTTTTCCTTATTCGATTTGTCAAAGATCAAATTCCCCTAACTATCCTTCCTCTGATCTCGCTCTCAACTTACCGCAAGAGGAATCATAAAAACATACAAAACTGCTATGAACACCACAACATGTCGTATTTTAACTCTGATATCGAACAGAATTGCAGCTCGAAAAGCCATACAAATAGGAATCAGAAGAATGGTGAATGGGATCAGGTGGGAACCAATTGTATCAACAGTGAGGCAAAATCCGGGACCAATCAAGCCTCCTATTCCATAGCTGAACATGACCATTTGTCCAGTAGGTATGGTTTGCTGCCTGAAAGGATACTGTAACAATGGGGCGCGGAAACTTTCAAACCTATTTGTCACTGTCCACCCACAAACAAGGCGAATTATGCTGGCGAAAGAGTAGATTTTCATCAGAAGCATGTAGGAAGGGGTGTCTTTGTTAAACTTCAGAAGCAGGGTGAAGACAATTGTGTGAGCGGTTACACCGATGAACATAACAGAAGTTGAAGCTATGCGAACGTAGAGGGAGTACTGTTCCATAGCTTCTGAAGCCATGTTTGTGAAATGAAACAAACTTTGAAAGCCGGAAGGAAAAGGGGCGGGGTCGCTCTAGTAATTGCAAAGAACAGAAACAGGACCAAATTCCCAACTCTGACCTTAATCAAGTTAAAGACCCCTTCGTGGGAAGGAATTCAGAGAATGCTACAGTTTTTCAAGCTGACGTTTTAGAAAATGGTGATTGTTAAATGACAATTACAAATTATAGTACTGCAGCAAGGCTAGTCACGATGTGATTGTGGAATTGAAGGGAGTTATTTGAGTTTTTGAAAACATCAAGCGACTTTCTTTCTAGTAAACAGAAAAGTTTTGGTATTTCGATGGCAGACTTCAATGAATCTCCGCTTTCTTAGGTTTATGATCTGGAAAATCGATTAATCAAGAAATACGGTTATCCGAGGCCTTCATTTGTGAAAAAAGTATACATTATGATTTTTCGACTTTTGGACTATTAAAGGGACTATCAGGGACCTTTTTTCTACAATTAAAACCAACGTCAGAATACAACAGTACGACTTTATCAGTTACTTTTCCCTTTGTCAGAAAAAATGATAAGTGGATAATTGATCAACTAAATTAAATTAATTAATTAAAATAAACTTCAAAAAGGACCCTGATGGTCCCTTTAACCACGTAACTGGGAAGTCACACAGAAAGATTCATGCAGTTTTATCATCTGGTTCCCAAACGCTGATGGTTAAGTGCGAGGTCGTTTTGAAGCAAAACAGTTTTTACTTAAAAGTTAATACTTAAAAGGTGTCAATATTAAGTACCGAGGCGCATTGACAACATCCATTAAAGGGCTTTTGCTGAAAAATCGGAAATGTAACGAGATTTCGTTATCTTAGGCCTTTTTTACTTAATATTGACCCCTTTTAAGTATCATTTTTGAAATCAGCATAAAAATGACCTAGTTTAGCCCTATTATAGGTTTTTACTCGAAAACTCATAAATCGCGTCTGAAACATCGAAATGCAGCGACCGCAAAAATTCAATTTTCGCCCATTTTTCGGCTGTTTTGGGCGGTTTTTGCACATTTATTTGCATATTTTTTAATAAAAACTTATTCAACGCCAAATTATGCGTAGAAATCGATGGTGTACATATCTTTTCTTTTCGAATCTTTGGCAAGTGGTCAAAATCGCCAAAAACCTGTTTTTCGGACGGTTTTTGTGGGTAAATTTTTTTCTGAATGGGAAGTCGTAGTAAATTTAAGAGATAAAGTTTTTGGAAATGCTTTGCTACAAAATGATTTTTTTTCAATTGAAATTTCGTTGAAATTTTTAAAGTACACTTTGGGCACCTACCGTAACCCGGGTCAAAAATTTTTTTTCAGAACAACAGTTTCCAGTTAACGTTTTTAGGCCACAGGAAGGTTGTACAAAAAATTTCAGCCCAAACGAAGCATTTTGAAAAGTTATGACATTTTGAAAAGCCAATTCGTTGTGAATTTGTAAAATATAGTGTCAATGCAAGCAGTTTGGTCTCTAGTTATCAAAATTTCAACACACAAACCCTCCAAATGTGTCATCCAAATGTTTGAATTTCAATTTTTTTAAAGATTCAGCTAAATTTTATTTCTCTTTGAAAAAATAAACAAATGTATTTGGCCACTTTAAATTTACGGTATCCAAGTTGGCTCAAATTGCACCATTTTGAGCTGAGTTACAGTTTTCTACCGTATCCCGGGACGAAAAAATCGATAATGAAACAAAAGTCTTATAGTTTGATCAAAATTCGTTGTATCTATCTAGCGATGTCGCTTGGGAAACGATTCTGTTCGGTTTTTAGGTGTTATTGTAACTTTTAAAAGATTTAAATTGAAAATGATTTTATAATATAGCAAATTAGATTCGTCGGGAACTCGTGACTTTAGAAAACCCGGAATTCAACTATAAATTATTCTTCCAGGGATACCAAATTTTATAGCTGAAAATCGACAATGAAGTGCAAAATACAAGGTTCAAATTGTGCAAAAAAAAGTGCAAAACGGGTGTTTCAGAACATTGAAATTTGGACCTAATGGTTTCAAAATTTGAAAATTTGGTTTTCCCATTCACGTCCATTCATATGATACTCAGCCAAGTCTAAGAAGTGAAAATATATAAATTTTTTCTTAAAGATCAGGGAGGAAATGTGAGTCGAAGTTCATGTTTTGCGAATGGTAACCATTGGTGCGAATCACCTTTTACGTTCGTTCTTTCCGCTGGGAAAACCATTTCAAAAAGGTTTTCTTGAAATAACATGGAAAACAGGTATTATATGTTTGTACACAAAACGAAAGCATGTTTTCAATTAATGAAAATATTAGTGAAGTTTTGAAAATAGATTAGGATCAGGTTGCAAATAGTGCGATACAAAAACTGTTTGGAAAGAAAATGTTTTTAAAGATACTTCAAGTTGAAAACAGTAGTAAACTAATTGTAAGAGCAGATACAAAAAATGTGAGGGGTGCTTTCCTTCTTTTCTAATTTAATTAAAGCCGTTTTTAATTGTAACTCAGACACTTCCAAATGTTTGTTTTTCAAAACAACGGATTAAATGCGGAAATGCTTTGAAAGGTGCTTGAAAACAAGTGCGTAGCTGCCGCTAAACGGAAATCGTATGCTGATGCATCATTATTCTAAGAATTTATTGTTAGTGCATGAATGTACTATTCCTTGACAAGAAACAACTGGCTAACTGCCATCTAATTGCGATTCGCGGCGGGACCTAATGTATAGCGACTGCAGAAAAAATTTTATAAATAATTTTTGGATTTTTTATTCCAATATAACGCAAAATAATTTCATAACTTAAACTTTTCCTTTCTACAGTTTGAAATTTCATCCAAATTGAAGCGAGATATTTCGCTTTGAATGCCCAAATTTGAACCCGACTTTTTAAATTGTCGCTGTGGTAGGGCGAGGTTTGTCTGACCCGAGCACAGGTTCTGCTAAACAACGGACAGACTTTTTGCTTGATTATCCCTCTGTTTAAGAGAATTTACATATGTTTTAAATTGGTTTTTCATATTTTTCTCGTATTTTTGGTCCCAAAATTATCTCATAAGTAATACAAATACAGGTTAAAATGGCCATTTTTAAAAAGGCTCTAGATACGGTAGTTGGCAATAGAGCGCGGATAGTCGCCAATTTTGTATAAACTCATATTTTAAATTATCTGCTAGTGATGGCTTGGATGAAATTTTCTTTATTCCTTAATTAATGAAGCAAAAAATCCAAAATATCGGAAAATATAACGAAACTGAGTGATACGCCTCTGTGGCAAAAACGGATGCAAAGTAGTTTTTAATTCGACGTATGAGCACCCTAACGGTTTTTTTTCAGAGTTGCTGTTTTAAAACAATAAAAAAACACTTCAGAGAACTGGAAGAAAGCCATTTCCAGAGGGAGAGGTGGCGTTGGGATAAAAATCGACCAAATGGCGGCCGGGAACCGCTCTGCCGCGAAGCGAACCCGATCCGAGTGTTCATACATACATACATACACACGGTTTATTCTCTAGGGATCTACCCTGAACCGCCAGAATGAATCACTGTTGTCGACTTCAATCCCACGAAGTTGACTTGGTTGTTCTCATACTCCTTTGATTCGGCTCCAAATGCCTCCTGACCAAGTTGCTGGTACAGCTCTCCTTGGGGGATGCAGCTTTTTCTCAGGGTCCTGGGACGATCGGGGAACTGTAGACGACTTCGGTGATCCATTTGGTTGGAGCTACGTCCTCACGGGGCTCCACTCCGGCTTGAGGACGGGCAATCCAGGCCCGGTTGGGAGAGCGGCGAAGGGACCGACCGCACGGCCGCGCGAGACGCAGGAAAAGCGGGTGGGACTTTGACATATAATATAACGATAAAACGTATTTTCATCGAGAAGAAGGAAACTTTTATCATTTGCACTTGCGGGACTGCCTCTATGGTAAGCAGTTCTCTAAATACCAGTGCAAAGGGATTTCGCCCGACGTCATGACTTTAGCCCAAAACAGGCCTACGCCATTATTTGGCATTCGGACAGACATTCTAAGAATTTTAGGATCACCGGGTTTTTTGAACGTGTTACAGTAGATTATTTTGAGCAAGGGTGGCTGATCAGCGGGCCGGCCCGGCACCGAGAAAATCTGAGGAACGGGCCGGTCCCACTTTTTTGAAAATCTATTTTTAAATGTAACTCTTTTCAAAGTTATTATTTTTAAGTTCTGTTTGTTGCAAAACACAGTTCTAATTGTGCAAAACATACTGTGTGAAGGAGGATTCGAACTACCTTATATAAATTTTGTATGTTTTTCATGGCCGAGTGGCTAAGAGGTCGGACTGGTAATCCGAAGTTGCTCCAATTCGTTCCCCCGCCGACAAAATTTTTTTGCCATAGTTGTTTTATACATTAGGTACAATAGGAACGTAATTCCTGCACACAAATCGTGAAAAACTGTATTTTTTCAACTTTTGGAATTTTTGACCTCGAGCCAAGTTTGATTTCCAGAAATGTTTCAAACGAGATATATACGTTTTTGGATGAAATTTGATAGTTACATGTTTCTAGGTCATTTTTGCGTTCTATATTCAAAAATTTATCATAAAACGGTGCAGCAACTACCACGAACGCGCTGGGATGCGCTAACGTTCCTACAATGGTTAAACAACAAAAATAAGAAAAAAAACGCTTTTTCAGCGCGCCCGCTAACTATATAGCAGTCGCCAAACGGAAATCGTTCTATTGTTTAAAATGTTGCAAGACGGAAAAAATTCGAACACGTAAAGAAGGGAGAAGATTACCTGATTTTAAGGTAAAAAACGTATTTTCATCAAGCAAAACAAAATCGTCTGGTCGGGGATTCGAACCCTTTACCTTTCCACTCCGAAACAAGTGGCTACACCTCTTGACCACGGCGCACTGTCGGAAGTTATGCGAGGGGGCGTAAAGAATTAGACGACAAATGCCTTGGAGTAAGGGGTAATTAGAATTCCCACAGCGTGTAACAATTTGCATACGAATAACATTCAAAATCCCTCTCTCTCTGCATTTTCATCATTTCTTCGTGTCCCCAGGTGGCCGACGGTCAGTCCTTTCTCTTCTCCCCTCTCTGCTTCTACACTTCCTTGAAGAACAGCTCAGACTTCGTCATGAGCGACCGAAGCGTGGACTCGCCTTGATCGTCGGATGGAGTGGGTTACTTATTTGATGTTTGAAACTCTGTTAATTAGAAATGTCAGGCATATTTTATATAGTAGTATTCATGTTTCAGCTGATATTGAAGTGGTGTTCTAACAAAAACTAACTCCCACCATTGCGCCTTCTGTAGCTTAATATGGCGCCTTAGACAGCTAAAACGCATTCGTTTTTCGTAAAACTTCTAAACTTTGAAACAGCTTGGTTTTTGGCCGTCTTGGTAAGGCTTCGGCAGAGCGCATGTAAGGCCAACAACCAATGAAAGCGACGCATCAGTTGAAAATGAACGGTTGTGTCCGTGATTAAGTTATGCTAATGTCGCACGTAATCAGCGGTAGATCGCCTTGGCTGCTTACAAATGATTTGGAGTATGATATACCCCTTGCCCAAAGAGCTGGTAATAGCGGCGTGCGCATTTGACCCAGAAAATTGTCTGCGTCTCCATGTTACACACGCTCATTAGCCCATTAGATGCGCAGGTCAATTATATCTTCTCCCAAGGTCTGTGGGCAAAGACTGTTGACATCGTCTCTGGTAAATTCGAGCAGCCAACTGTCGCAAAAATACGTTGATAGCACTAGAATTGGCCAATGGGGGTTGGTGGTCTAGCGGTCTAAGGCGCGGCTACCACTCGAAGGGTCACAAGTTCGATCCCGCCACGGGTCAACCCAACCTACTACGCTTCGGCGAAGGTACAATGGGTAGTAGACGAGTCTACGAAAGTAATACGCCTGGAGAAACGTTGGCACGCCAGGAAGAGAGCCTCAACCCCGCCGGTGGTTCTTAGTTCGCCGGTGGTGGTTAGTCGGTGGTTCCCGCAGGTACTACAAACCTTGATACGGGGGAAACTTTACTTTACTTTACTTTGGCCAAAAGTTGGTTTATATTCTTTCTACGAGCGGCATAGACCATTTTCAAACTTTTAGGTTGATATCGACTTTTTGACTTAGGTTACGGTAGGATACTGTAACTTTTCAAATGTGGCCAAATTCTTTCGAAGTGGTGTTTTTCCATTTGCTTTCTTTGCCAGTACACCAAATCCCTTAAATAGTGAAATGTTTGTTTACTTTCACACAGGACCCAGAAAACCTCGAAAAAGTGTAAAATCCGTTTGAAATTGCACTTTTTCGCATTTTTCGACCTTTGTCATATGTGGGCTGCAAAAAGCCAATGTGCTGGATAGATGCGCCACATTTTTCTGCGCCTTTTGCAATTTTTAAGTCTAAAAAACAGTGACGATATGACTAAAAGCTACTTTGAAACGGAAACTTTGGTAGATCAACATTTGTTTGGTCTTCAATCGTTCCAAACATGAACAAAATACTTTATATTGCTTTTTATCTTCATAAAACATTCAGATTTGGTTTGAACGAGAAAAATGTTTTGATCTACCAACGTTGAAAATTTTCCTGATCGAATCTATGGAAATTTGAGTTTCTTAGTCGATGTTCGTCTAATGACGACGGCTTTTCCCCAATAATCGATCCTAGCTACCCTTGTTGGACTAAATAAGACGCTATTATCTGAAATTCTAAGTAGCACACATTTTTTAACAAAAATTAAGAATTTATCAAAAGCGAATTACAAAAATGGGTTCACCGCGATTTCACATTGCTTATGCGAGTTTATTATGAAACAATTCTGAGCCAAATTTTGAGATTTTTGCTATGGTCAAAACCATAGCAAAAATTTGTAACTAAGAAAAAATGTTTCCGCTCTTTGCACTAACAATCTCCAATAAAAAACTTATATTTAGAAAGAGACCGGGGTTTGAGTTTAACTCCGTTACGAAAACCTCCAAAGGGAGTGATTTTGTTCACTTCAATCAAGCTTTCTCATTGAAAAAAGGTGATACATAAGCCTTAAAAGAAAACTAAAATGCCATATTTGTTTTCAAATTTCAGCCACTTTGTTAAACATGCACCCGTTAAAAGAGCTATCGAATGGTGTAGTGCTCGTACTCAAACTCTAAATTTTGATGTTCCATTTTTGCCGATAAACGTTATATTTTGAAAAAAACGGTTTACACCATTGGATTGCTCGTAAAAAGTTGATAGAGAAAGTTATTGCCATTTTTGACGAAAACGTGTGTGAGAAAAGTTTCTATGGCAAATAGGCGCCAAATTAGGAAAGTTCATTTTAGGTGAGAAATGTGGAGGAAGGGGTAACGAGACTGATTGTGCCCGGGAAACCTAGATTTCTCTCTCATGCTTTAATGCGCAACGACGAATGGTAAGTATTCCATTCAACCAGTTGCAAATGTATTTCAGTTTTTGTAAAACTTGGTAATATAGTGGAGTTGAAAGAATACATGGAATTTATAACAAACTGTACTCGTTGCGTCTTCTGTAATCTGAACCGAAATTTCCTCCAGGAATTGTTGGCGTGTATCCACATGGTCAGAAAGGTGAGTTCGTACGGGGGCAGTTTTGGAATTAAGACGTGTAATATTCGAGCAGAGGCGCTATATATACTGTCTTAGAATTTCACAGTGCTTCTATGGGCTGAAAATTTGTGTACAATCTTCGTATAGCCTAAAAATCTTATGCTGAAGGGCTTGGGTCGACAAAAAATTTTTGACCCGGGTAACGGTAGGTGCCCAAATGGAACTGTAAAGATTTCAACGTTGTCCAAATTTTGATTTAAAAAGAAAATGTAGCAAATTTCACTTTCCAAAAACATTAACTTTTGGTAAAATTACTGCTTGGAGCTACAATTACCGACAATCATATTCTGGAATGACCCAGGAATGCCCGTATACAGAAATCATGCATTAAACTCATAAATTGCCATTGAAACATTTAAACGCAGAGACAGCAAAAAATCAAAATTTTGCTCATTTTTAGGCTATTTTTGGCCATTTTTCACATTCAAGTGGATTTTCAACAAAAATAGTCGTCGATATTTTTCTTCTTCGAAAATTTATTCGTTGCCAAATTTTATGTAGATTTCGAATTTGAATCGTATTGTTTCCAGGCTTTATAGTGAGAGGTCGAAAACCCCAAAAAACGTCCTTTAAAAATAGTTTTTTTAAGTTAGTTTTTTTAGGGAATCCCAAAGTTTTTAGGTCCAAAAGGTCCAAAAGTTAATGTTTTTGAAAATTGAATTTGCTACATTTTGCTTTTCTAAATCAAAATTTGGACCACGTTAAAATTTTTACAATACCATTTGGGCACCTAGGGGAGTTTTTTCAATGTCTTTAGTAATGTGTACACAATCTAAACTTTTAGTAGTGAACTTTTTTGGTGTTTTTTCCGCAGAGGGCCCAGAAAACTTCAAAAATGTGAAAATTTGCGTTTTAAAAAGCAGTTTATCGCATTTATCGAACTTTCATTTATCGAACCTGGGCCCCATTATGACGAAACTTGTCTTGGAAAATGAACTTTTCGATCGATTCGATCATGAAAAAATTCATTTTTGTCACGTAAAAATCGCTCATTTTCACCAATTGCAGCGGAAAATGTTTTTTGATCTATGAAGAATGAATTTTTCCCTTATCGAATTCATGAAAAAGTACTCTTTCCAAGGCAATTTTCGTCATGATGGGATTTGTCCAAATAATTTCAACATTAATAGATGTGCGCCAGAAAACGAAAAATTTAATGATTGAATTTTGCGCGTGTTTTAAATCAACGGAGAAAAAAAAGCGAAAATCAATATTTGCAAACTCAAAAGTTCCCTTTTTTCAAGGTTTTCTGGGTCCTGTGCGGAAAAACACAGACTGTTCATTAATAAAAGATCACATTACGTGTACATATGATTAAAGATATTGAAAAAATACCTCTTCCAATGCATTTTACAAAATTTGCCCTACCGTAACCTAGGTCAAACAATCGATATTGAGCTAAATCTTTGCCTTTATACCAAATCTGAGCCTATTCTGAGACTATGATTTTTCGCGCTGTCATTTGCAAATCAACGAGAACAAGTGTAGAGTAATAATTTCGAAAGTATATATGTTCGAAAGTATAGAAAGTTCGAAAGTATAGAAAGTATATAAAATTTCGAAAGTAGACAAAGTATATATAGCCTTTATTCAGATTAACACACACCAAGGGATTCCTGAGTATATCTGTAACAACTCTATTCGAATGATTTATAGTGAAGAAAGGGAAGAGATTTTATTTATGAATACAAACGTCTACGAGGTGAACTGTGCTATCGAATATGCCACGGAAAGTATGAGGTTCACGGAAATCGAATTCGCAATCGCAGCTCATGGCACTAAGACGATTAATGCCTATAAAACGAAAATCAAGGATGTGAGGATCTTCACAATGAATGTAGCCCGAGGAGTTCGCATCGAATTTACCATGCGTTTTGCCTTTGTATAAGGTGATTCATTTTTGCAAAATTGTTGAAACAAATTCACATTTCAGAATGCTAGTTCTACCATACTCGAGGAAATGTGATACGAAGACTTCTTAAATTTATCTTCAGTCTTCCTTTTTAAACCCAGAGAATCTGTTTATTCCTTGTACTCGAGCAAAAATAAAGTGCCTTTCCCCAACTCTTTGAATTTGATTATTCCTCTTGTTTTCGTTAAAGGTGACATTAGGCTTTTTTCAAATGGTAGATTGCATTCACACACATTCACGCACATACACATACTCACTCACTCACTCACGCACATACACACACGCACACACACATAAACACACACACATACATACAAACACATACATACATATATATACACACAAACACACGTTTTAAGATGTCGTCATAATTTATTCAAAATTCCAAAAAACTGTCCGATCTTTCCTATGCATTTTTTTGAAAACTTTAGCATCGTACTTTCACATGACAATATATCCTCGAAATATTATAATTTTCATGAACGGTTCAGTCTCTCCTGGTTTTGAAATTTCCCAGCAATATTCTTTGACGAATAAATCGGTTTTTACCCTTTTACAATGTTTCCCCAGTTGTTTCAGAGTCTTGCCATAATCTCTAACCGATCTTTCTTCTGATTTATAGATAACTTTGTTTGAAATTGGAGTTCCTTTTGCCAAACCTAAATTGAAGATTCAAAGAAACGAAGGTGTTTCTGACCTGGATATATGCTAGAATATCTTCGTCCGTGAATTCTCTGTTGGAAATTGTAACGCAATTTTTAGACAGAGAGAATGTGAGAGACTTACACTGTGAATTTTTTGAAATTTAGCGACGAATGCAGCTTGACTAGGACAAGCTGTAGTGTTGATTACGATAGGAAAAATTGACTATATCACCCTGAAACATAGATTCATAAGCATCTGTTCCTAAATATGACGATTTTTCTCTTTAAAAGAAGTGTTTTCCCTATGACCGGGGTCTGCTCGAGTTTTACAGAGACGACGTCTTAAAAAAGATAAATTTGGTCTGATTCTCTTCAGTCTGAAAAGACCAGTTTCGGTGTGCGTTGGGGTTCCGGAAGTTTTTAGTAAATCTGTCGCCAAATTTGAAACTGCGCCTCTCAGGCGAGATAGCATGTAAATGACGGAGACGTAAAGAAAACGTCGCTTTTGCAGAGCGCCCTATGTAGCAGTCGCCAAACGGAAATCGGCAAGAAAAGCCGCTTTTTTTCTCCGCTTCTTCGCTTTTTGCACGCTTTTTCCCCTTTGTATTGCACTAATGATCCATTAAGGCGGTTTTTGCTAGGATTTCAATTTGGCGATAGCTATATGTATTTATCGTTTGAACTATGCAATCTTAGCGTATCTCGATTTGCAACGCCCTCGCGTCCCTTGACGCCATTTGCATGTAAACATCATTAAACCGACAGTTATGTTTTGAAATAATAGATTTGAAACCAATTCTACCTTGTCGTTTTCCTCTAACGTTACATCTGCTGAGATCCACATTGTTTCCCCTACGTCCCAAAACCCCTTCATTTGAATGAGGCCGAAATTTCTCCTGGAGCCGACTTCTGATAAGATAAACTGACCTCTCCTTATCACAACCAAAGCCTAGTCGGCCAGATTTCTGCCAATCGTTTATATGACCACAGTTCACTTGAGGCCCTTCCTCTGCTCTTTGAGTAATATAACTGCCTATTTTTAGTCTTCTTTCGCATTTCCTCTCTGTCTATCTGGAAAATGACAACCTACCCAGACTCAAGAGAAGTTTTAACAACTTTTGGCCCAATTTTGGGGAGAAGGCTGATTTACGAGGGAGATAAACAGGTGATCTGCACTTTTGAGATAAACTGAAAGCTTTCAGGTTGATGCCTTTCAAGGTATTCCCTATGCTAAGCCACCGATTAAAGAGCTTCGGTTTAAGGTACGTTTTGTGAGGAACACTCACTCACTTACTCACTCACTCATTCACTCACTCAATCACTCACTCCCTCACTCACTCACTCCCTCACTCACTCACTCACTCACTCACTCACTCACTCACTCACTCACTCACTCACTCACTCACTCACTCCCTCACTCACTCACTCACTCACTCACTCACTCACTCACTCACTCACTCACTCACTCACTCACTCACTCACTCACTCACTCACTCACTCACTCACTCACTCACTCACTCACTCACTCACTCACTCACTCACTCACTCACTCACTCACTCACTCACTCATTTTTAGAAACCAGTTGCTCCTGAGCCTTGGACCAATGTAAAAGAGACAAAGGCGTTTGGTGCTCGCTGCATCCAGATCGATTTCCCGGGAAAAGAAAAAGACAGTCCTGTCAGTGAAGATTGTCTCACGTTGAATGTCTTTGCACCAGTATGGGAACCGAGAACTGATGGATTTGCTGTGATGGTTTTCATTCATGGAGGTATTAAAGAAAGAGACAGAGAGACAGAGAGACAGAGAGAGGGAGAGAGACGTACATACAGAGACATAAACGGCGTTTTACAGGAGGTTTCTATACCGACAGCTGCGTATCATACGGAGATGTCAACCTGTGTAACCACCTTGTATGTCGTTAAACAACGGGCGCTAAACATCGAACTGAGCTTTAGGTCACCAAGGATGTGGTGGTAGTGACTCTCCAATATCGCCTGGGGTACTTTGGAATGTGGTCCACTGGAGATGAAGCATGTCCTGGAAACAACAATTTTTGGGACATGACCTTAGCCCTTAAGTGGGTTAAGGACAACATTGCACGCTTTAACGGCAACCCGAATAATATCACCCTACTGGGTCAATCTGCTGGAGGAGCTGCTGTAGACTTCCTGAGCTTGAGTCCTCACTCTAGAGGTAGGGAGTGAGGCAAGAGAGAGAGAGAGAGAGAGAGAGAGAGAGAGAGAGAGAGAGGTAGAGGCTGAGACGGAAATTTTCAGACCTATTTCACAAAGTTATATCCATGGGTGGAAATGCAAGCTGCCACTGGAGTTTGTCCACGCACAATGTTGAAAAGTGCCGAGCGATGGCTGAAAAACTTGGAGTCGAAAGTTGGGATGACAGTGAGAAGGTTAGTATCAAATTGTTGGTACACGCATACACGCACAAACGCACACACGCACACAAGCACACATGCACACATGCACACATGCACACACGCACACATTCAAAATACACCCACATTCGCACTCACATACACAAACACACGATGTTTTCAGTTTCTTGACGACCTCCGCCAAATCCCTGCTGAGAAATTCGCGCTTTCTTTGATGGACATTACCATGAACGACATCGCTGATGAAATTTCAGCCCCAGAAAACGATCTGGGGCCTCGTTTTGATGGAGACTTCTTTCCGATACATGTAGGTTTCCAGATTTTAAAATCTGAAATGTTTTCAGCCGTCGGAACTCAGAAAGGAAGCTCCGTCAAAGCCGCGAATCGTTGGCGTGGCAAGAAGTGAATCGTTGTTACTCAGTAAGTCGAGCTATCTATTGAAAATTCACCCTTACAGACCTTGGAGTCCGAAAGCTCTCAGATATTTACAAAGTGGCTTCTTACATATTTCCTGAAGCCAAGTTTTCTTTAAATTTCAAAGAACTACGCAAGGAATACATAGCCAAAGTTTTTCCTTCCACAGGCTTGGATAAAAGCAACAACCTTCAAAGAGAGATTTGTGAAGTACCGAAATCTTCTAATATGAAAAAATCACTTAATTGTAGGCTATTAGTGACTATGGATTCGTAATCGGGACCCAGAAGAATGTCCTGGATGCCCTTGATCATGGAGATGAGCCGGTTTACCTTTACCGGTTTGATCACTTCAACCCGAAGATGTATGGAGACGTGGCAAAGTACTTTCCCTACATTGGTATGTTTATGGTATAGCGTGCGTGCGTGCGGGCGTGCTTGCGGGCGTGCGTGAGTGTGGGCGTGCGGGCGTGCTTGCGTGCTTGCGTGAGTGTGGGCGGGCGTGCGGGCGGGTGTGTGTGTGAAAGAGGGAGAGAGATAGAGAGAGAGAGAGAGATAGAGAGATACATTTCTTTTTTCAGATGCCACCCACTGCAGCGACATCAGTTACCTCTTCGGCACTCTAATTGTGTCCCCAGAATCCATCTCCGAATTCGACGAAAAAGATTTCAAAGTCATCGACACCATGACGTCACTTTTCACCAATTTTGCAAAATACGGGTTCGAAAATAGCAAAAGCTTCTTAAAATTCGCCTTCAGAAACCCCAACGACGAAGGCCTTCCCGAATGGAAACCGGCCACTAAGGAGACTCCCCAAAGAAACTTGGTAATCAACGTGGATTCTAAAATGAGTGAAACATTCTATGTGAGTAATAATGGTAAAACTAATAATCATGCAATTTTAGGGAGGTCGCCCATTATTCTGCGTGGAGAAGCTGAACGAGAAAATGTGATTAAACGTATTAAGCATTTCTATAAACTTCTTGCTGTTTTGTGTTGTAGTTTTTACGAAAAGCAAAAGATTTGCCGCCAGCAGGGGTCGAACCTGCGACCTTGGGCTTATTAGACCCACGCTCTAACCGACTGAGCTATGGCGGCACAAAAACTGTTTTGGCGCGCTGGCTCATAATGACTAGGGTTCTCGCACCACTCACTGGAAATGTGTGGTTTACAAGTTTAATTGTTCCATGTGTAACAAAAATAGACGAAAAAGAAAATTTTAAAAAGAGTTTCGATATTTTGTTTGCTGCTGTCATTTGTGTAGCCTGTGTAGCCATGTGTGCCCGATGACATCATTCGCAAAGCGATGCCCGCCACGCTTGGTTGATAAGAGTCACTCCAATGCAAATGCCGCACTCGTTTGACTACATTTTCTTTTATTTAACTGTTTAAATAAAAGAATAATAAACATATTTTTAATAACTGTTTTTTTTTTCATTTAAAGCACCTTTAAATAAAGCTACATTTGAAAAATTTCACATGAAGGGGAAAAACAGTTCTAACGCTTTTTTTTCAAGCTTTTTTCGTGTTTTTTTCTGATTTTTGTATTTTTCTACATTTTTAGAAAAATACGAAAAAATGGGAAATCTGCAAGTTAACGAAGAATTGTGGGCCTTTCTCAAAGAGAATAAGAACAATCCAGAAATCAATAAAGTTTGCGTCGGTAGGTTTTTTCATAGTCTCTCTCTATCCTCTGTCTCTCTCATTATCTCTGCCTCCATCACCCCCATTTTCTCTCTGTATGTCTGAGTCTCTCTCTATCTCGTACTTTCTCTGTTTCCCTCTACGTCCTTCCTCTCTTCTCCCCCCTCTTGTACTCATAATCTATTTCCCTTTCTCTCTCTCTCTCTCTCTCTCTCTCTCTCTCTCTCTCTTTCTCTCTCTCTCCCTCTTTCTGTCTCTCTCTCTCTAGTTCTGTCTCCTAAATAGCCCTTTGTCACATTTCAGGCCCTCTCGCCTTCATCAAAGACAAGATTCTCATTCATAATGGTCTCGTTCACTTTGAAGATGGTAATTTAGAAGTCAGATATTACATTTCAATAATTTTTGTTCAGGGAGGTCCTACCCAATGGCCGAATTCAAAACTTTGACGGAAACTTCTCCTTGGACCCTATTCCCAGCTGAATTTGGTGAATAAATTCATAAATTACCACAATTTGCCAATTTTAGACTCAATTTCTTGGGCAATTAACCTAATTACCTCTACAAACAATGGAAAAGTTACCCTAAATAACAGTAAGTCAAAAGTTACCAAAAAAACCAAAGTTCAACTTCTTAAAGATAAATCGATGAGTGTTATCGATTTCCTGAACGCAGCTGAAAAAAAGCCTTGGCGGATTGTACCAGAAGACTACGGTAAAATCAATAAATCAACCAATCGATAATCGATTTTGATTAGAAATCGAATGTTCGAACCAAGCATGCGACAACGTAATTCCTCTGCAGGGAAATGCCTTGAAAGATGGCAATAGTGTAGGTTGTCCTATAAAGTTTTGTCAAGCTATGACTATTCTGGGACCACCAGACCAGGGATTATGGTATGGTTTATTGACTTTTTAACAATTATCGATTTATTGATTTTTCAGCTGGGGTTATTTCGCTCCATGCTTTCATTTTGCCGAGGCGCCGAAGGGCGAAAAACCGGATAAGTGCGGTTTTTGCAAGAAAACGGCTGGTTTCAACGGTGAATTTAGATTTTGCATAATTTTTAAAATTAAAATTTAGAAGCTCGAAACTTCAAGATTCCGAAAAAAATAGGAGTTGTTGAAAAGGAATCGGAGTGTTGGTTTCACTAAAGAAGTTTTCATTTTAAGTTTTAGTCAAGAAAAGAAAATTGAGTGATGAAGATGTAAATGTGGACGAATCGGAATGGAGAAAAAATCCGGAGGACTTCGGTAAGTACTCATTTAAGGTAAAGTAAGGTAAGGTTAAAGTTAAGGTAAAGGTTAAGGTTAAGGTTAAGGTTAAGGTTAAGGTTAAGGTTAAGGTTAAGGTTAAGGTTAAGGTTAAGGTTAAGGTTAAGGTAAAGGTAAAGGTAAAGGTAAAGGTAAAGGTAAAGGTAAAGGTAAAGGTAAAGGTAAAGGTAAAGGAAAAGGTAAAGGTAAAGGTAAAGGAAAAGGTTATGGTTAAGGTTATGGTTAAGGTTAAGGTTAAGGTTAAGGTTAAGGTTAAGGTTAAGGTTAAGGTTAAGGTTAAGGTTAAGGTTAAGGTTAAGGTTAAGGTAAAGGTAAAGGTAAAGGTAAAGGTAAAGGTAAAGGTAAAGGTAAAGGTAAAGGTAAAGGTAAAGGTAAAGGAAAAGGTAAAGGTAAAGGTAAAGGAAAAGGTTATGGTTAAGGTTATGGTTAAGGTTAAGGTTAAGGTTAAGGTTAAGGTTAAGGTTAAGGTTAAGGTTAAGGTTAAGGTTAAGGTTAAGGTTAAGGTTAAGGTTAAGGTTAAGGTTAAGGTTAAGGTTAAGGTTAAGGTTAAGGTTAAGGTTAAGGTTAAGGTTAAGGTTAAGGTAAAGGTAAAGGTAAAGGTAAAGGTAAAGGTAAAGGTAAAGGTAAAGGTAAAGGTAAAGGTAAAGGAAAAGGTTATGGTTAAGGTTATGGTTAAGGTTAAGGTTAAGGTTAAGGTTAAGGTTAAGGTTAAGGTTAAGGTTAAGGTTAAGGTTAAGGTTAAGGTTAAGGTTAAGGTTAAGGTTAAGGTTAAGGTTAAGGTTAAGGTTAAGGTTAAGGTTAAGGTTAAGGTAAAATTAATGGTTAAGGTTATGGTTAAGGTTAAGGTTAAGGTAAAGGTAAAGGTAAAGGTAAAGGTAAAGGTAAAGGTAAAGGTAATGGTTAAGGTTATGGTTAAGGTTAAGGTTAAGATTAAGTCGGTTTAAAGAAGCCGTTTTTGCCATTTAAAGCCATTTAAAAAGCCATTTTGCAGAAATCGACTGTGAAAACGATAAATGCCCAACAAAAGCCTTCTCTTTAACCTCGATTCGCCCCGACGGAGTGACGGTCGCCTGCCCAGATTGCAAATATTTCGCCCCCTTCAGACAGCCAAAACCTGGCTTTGAGTAAGTTTACCTTTAAGTCCTTAAAATTCATTTTTTAGATGGATGCAATCAAACAAGTGCGGTCACTTTTACGAAGTGCCGAAAAAATTCCCTCCATCTAAGCCTGAAAAATGTGGTTTCTGCGGCGAAGCAGGAGATGTTTTCGGTAGTAGAATTAAGTCCAAAAAAATATATTGATTTTCAGATAATTTGGCATCTTGGGTCCGAATTCCAAGAAGAAAGTAATTAATTATCATGACTCTTTGTTGATATTTGTTTGTTGTATATTCCAATAAACGTTTTTAATAGAAAAACACTTGCGCCACCAAGTGGAGAGCTGCGGCGGAGTTGGGCGGGCGGCTGCGGCTCGAACCCGTACCATATCAACTGCCGCGCTGAAAAACGCTCCGGTTTGTCGCTTTTACTGATTTCCGAACAGCAAAAAATGCCAAAACTCGTCAAAATAATGGAAAATATGACTTTTGTTATTTTCTATCCGTTAAGGTAATATAAAAGCTTATAAAAGCCATTGAATCTTGGGAAACAGCAGATAGCCCTCGTTGTTTAGAACGACTTGCACACAGTTGTTTTGATCAACAACAAAAAGCGAACACATGTCACCCCGATCAACATAAATTAACCTCAATCGCTTTCCAAACCTACTTTCCTTATCATTTCTGTTTTTTTTCGAAACCACTGCTGCAATCTTCATTATTTGTTTTGTCAAATATTTTATATAGGCGTTTTCAAAACCTCGCATGGTTTCGCAAGATTTAGCATATTTTCAGGAATAATCTCAAGTTTTAATAAATTTTGGCTATAACCAGTAAGTTTTGCAATAGTGCCCTAACCTCCTTAACCGTAGTGAAATTGACTTGGCTCTGCTTCTGCTTTCTATTGATGCATACGACTTTGGCCATCCAAATTTACCCAGATTCAAGAGAGGTTCAAACGAAAAATGGACGAATTATTGGTAGAAGGCTCATCTACACTGGAAACAAACAGGTACTGTTTTTAAAGGACAAAAAATGTAAAGCTAAATTTTAGGTAGATGCTTTTCAAGGTATTCCTTATGCGAAACCGCCTATTGGAGAGCTTCGATTCAAGGTGAGTTGTGGGATTGAGATGGGGGTTATTGCGTGCGCGCCGCAACACTTGAACGCCTGCGAACTCGTTGGGGAAACCGAGCAAAGAGATAATGTGTGTGTGTGCGAGAGTGAGAGAGAGCCTTCTATACCACTTCAGAAACCCATCCCAGCTGACCCCTGGATTGGTGTAAAGAAAACTCAGGCTTTTGGGCCGAGGTGTATCCAAAATGACTTTATGGGAAGCGATCTTTCTGCTCCCACAAGTGAAGACTGCCTCACACTGAATGTGTTTACTCCTGTCTGTAAGCCTAAAGCTGCTAATGGGTTCGCTGTGATGGTTTTGGTTCCTGGAGGTTGGTTAAAAAATAGAGAATAAGGCAGACAAAACGGATAGAAATATAAATACCGTATTGACAGAGAAATACAGAGATAGATATTGTTCAGGAGCATATGTCACAGGCAGCGCTATAAAATACGGTGACATCAATATCTGCGAAAACCTGGTTATTCCGTAAACGCAGTGCACTAATCACCGGGCTTAAGGTCACCAAGGACGTGGTTGTAGTATCCGTTCAGTACCGCCTGGGTTACCTTGGCTTGTACTCAACTGGGGACAATCTAAGTCCTGGAAATCAGCTCCTCTGGGATGTAAAACTGGCTCTTCAATGGGTTAAAGACAACATAGCGTGCTTCAACGGGGATCCGGACAACATTACCCTCTTTGGTCAATCGGCTGGAGGTGCCATTGTGGATATGCTCAGTTTGAGTCCGTATACCAGAAGTTAGTCTCACAAGGCTGAAAGCACTGGGAGCTTCAGATTTGTTTCACAAAGTGGCTTCCATGGCTGGGACGGCTAGCAACGAAGTGTTGTCGAAAAACATTGTAGAAACAAGTAGAGCCGCAGCCAAGGAATGGGGAGTTACGTCATTCAACAGTAGTGCAGAGGTAAGGGCGAGTAAGAGAGAGAGAGAGAGAGAGGGAGAGAGAGAGAGGGAGAGAGAGAGAGGGAGAGGGGGGAGATACCGAAATAGAGAGAGATACAGACACAGAGAGATAGAAGGCTCTTTTAGCTTCTAAGAGAGCTAAGACAACTCCCAGCCAACACATTTGCTCACTCTGTAACTATTTCTTCTGATGGCATTGCATTCGATACGGATCTTGCTCCTTGGGTTGATGGAGACTTTCTGCCGAAACATGTATCTACAGAAAGGTTTTCGAACATTCTACAGCTTTTTTTCAGCCTTCGGAGTTACGGAAGGAAGCTCCTTACAAGCCTAGGATGGTTGGCCTAACACGCTACGAGGGACTGTTTTACAGTAAGTCTACATTTGAGTTTCATCGGTTCGTAAACGTTATCTCTACCCTATCTCTCTCTCTCTCTCTCTCTCTCTCTCTCTCTTTCTCTCTCTCTATTTCTCTCTCTGCCTTGACTTCGGGCCTCCATAGAATCCTGTCCTAGTATCACTGTCATTTCTCAGTCTCTTCTCCCTCGTATTTTCAACCAGTAGATATAAGTTACAGTAAGTCTACAATAGGGTTTTCTCTACCCATTTCGATATACCTCTGCGTCTCTCTTTCGTTCTCTCTCTCGCTCGCTCTCTCTCTCTCTCTCTCTCTCTCTCTCTCTCTCTCTCTCTCTCTGTTATTATCTTCATTTTCAGTGCTTGACGGCTCAGAAGACTCCTCAATCATCACCCAAATCGCTGCTATTCTTTTCCCCGAAAAAGATCATCCGACCAATTTCAAAAAACTGCAGCTAGGATATGTTGACAAAGTTGAAGTCGCAGATAACGACACTCAGCGTAAAATTGCCGATGTACTCGACGAAAATCCAAAACTAGCTGAAAATAATTTTTCAGGCTTATGGAGACCGAAGTTTTACAATCGGGATTCAAAGATGCGTCCAGGAGTGTGTGGAGAAGGGCGATGTGTACTTTTATCGGTTTGATTACTTCAATCCTGATATGTATGGGCCTGTTGGAGAGTTATTTCCGTTTATAGGTAAGTTGTATTTCTCTGTCTCTCTGTCTCTCTTAATCGCATCTCTTTTTAGACGCTACCCACGGAACAGATATGACCTACCTGGTTGGCAAAGGAATAATCTGGCAGTTTGATTTTAACGACGATGACAAATTAGTTATTGAGAAAATGAGCACCTACTTTACGAACTTTGCAAAATACGGGTTGGTTTCCAGTGAGACGGTTTCCATCTTCAGATGACACTTTAGAAACCCAAATAACCCTGGAAGTCGGGAAAATTGGCTCCCAGCTACGAAAAACAACGTGCAAAGAAATTTAGAAGTTGCGGTTCAATCGAAAATGAGTAACAGTTTTTTCGTAAGTTTCATTCTGTAATCAAAATTTTGAAGTTTTTGCAGAATGGAAGGCCTATGTGGTGTGTGGAAAAAATGAAGAAATACGATTGAATATGAAAGTTTTTCCATCCAATTGTTTTGTCTCCGATTATATCTCAGATTATGAGTGAATTCAATTTGCTTTTTTTCTTGGCACTATCTCAGCCACTCTGCGTCCCTATATCAGGCACTTTTTTCTTGACACTATATCAGTCACTCTGCGTCTCTTACCATGCACACTCGTTCACTTTGCTTCTTATACTGCATACATACTGCGTATCTAACCCTGGGCACTATCTCAGCCACTCTGCGTCTCTAACCAAGGGCAGTTTCTCCAGTTTCTCAGTCATTCTGCGTCTCTAACCATGAATACTGTCTCAGACACTCTGCGTCTCTTACCACGGACACTATCTCAGCCACTCTGCGTCTCTAGCCAAGGGCAGTTTCTCCAGTTTCTCAGTCATTCTGCGTCTCTTACCACGGACACTATCTCAGACACTCTGCGTCTCTTTCCACGGACACTATCTCAGACACTCTGCGTCTCTAACCAAGGGCAGTTTCTCCAGTTTCTCAGTCATTCTGCGTCTCTAACCATGAATACTGTCTCAGACACTGCGTCTCTTACCACGGACACTATTTCAGTCACTCTGCGTATCTTACCATAACAGTATCTCAACCATATTACATCTCTAACCGTGGGCAGTCTCTCAATCACTCTGCGTCTCTAACCCTAGGTCCTCTCTTACAAGGAAATGGATTAGCTTGGTACCTTCCGTGTTACATACATACATACGGTTTATTCTCTAGGGCTGTTCCCTGAACCGCCAGAATGAATCACAGTTGCCGGCTTCAATCCCACGACGTTGACTTGTTGATCCCATATTCCGTTGATTCGGCTTCAAGTGCCTCCTGGCCAAGTTGCTGGTACAGCTCTCCTTGAGGGAAGCAGCGTCTTCTCTGGTCTCTGGGACGGTCGGGGAACTGTAGACGACTTCGGTGATCCATTTGGTTGGAGCTAGGTCCTCACGGGGATTCATTCCGGCTTGAGGACGGGCAAGCCAGCCCTGTTGGGAGTGCGGCGAAGGGACCGACCGCACGGCCGCGCGAGTCGCAGGAAAGTCCCGTGTTAGATGATTCTAAAGAAGAATCTGTTCTTTACTTCTGCTGAGCGCCCTCCATTATTGAGTAATGCGCGCTAAAAAAATAAATTTGATTTCTAAAGCAAAAACCAAAAAGCAAAGGAAATCCAAAGGGCGGGATCGAACCAGGGACCGTTCGTTGGTGAGGCGATCTTGCATTGTGCCACATGGTCACAGTTGCTGTTAGCACCGGTACATTTATACGACACTATTGGGCAGGACCTGCGTCTCTAATCACTCCCTCAGTCACTCTGTGTCTCTAACCATGAACACCGGTTCTGTCACTCTGTCTCTAGCCCGCCTTGGGAATCGTTTCTGCCAGTCTGGCTTTCGACTCATGTTGTCGTTTTGACACGCTCTGTGTGGCCAAAAACAAAAACGGAGAACAGATGGTGCTTCGGAGGCCAAGATCACGGGAACAACTCTCGTTCCGAGTGATGAACATGCAGTTTGAAAAGAGCCAGAAGAGCCGTCCAGGGCACCTTGTCCGAGATGCTTCTCACGAGGTCCGTTCTGAAAGTGAAAAGTTCATTGCAATATTGGAAATGAAAAAAAGAGAGAGAGAGAGAGAAAGGGAGAGAGAGATAGAGAGAGAGTCAACAAACAGCAACAACAAACACACCAAACACCAACCAAAACCCACATAACATCCCTTATAATAAAACGCTACCGTGTGTGTCTGTGTGTGTGTAGTGGATCAGCGGAAGTTCATGCGTTCATTTCCCCCCGAGAGGAGGGTGAGGTCGGCCGTAGGCCGAGTTTCACGTGCTTCACGGCCGAAGGACGAGTAATGAATGGCCGTAGGCCATGAATCTGCGGCCGCAAGCCGCCTAATTAAGCGGCCGAAGGCCGCGTGTCGGTGCGGCCGCATGCCGCACACCAGGAGGGTGCGCGCCTTTGGCGCGCGTACCCTCCTGGTCAACAAAATAGCAAAACAATGACAAGTATGGATACAACTACTTATACCGTTACTAATGCTAGTACTACTACTGAAGTATAACACAAAAGAATGAGAGAAACACTTTATTGTTAACAGAAAGGGCAAAGAAAAGAATCAGAGTAAGAGAAGAGAAGAAGAGAGAGAGAGACAGAGAGACAGAGAGAGAGAGAGAGAGAGAGAGAGAGAGAGAGAGAGAGATTTGAAACTCACTTGGTGGATTTCCTTTCCGTGCGGTCGGCCCTTCCTCGCCGGTTCGGTCTCGCGCCGGGTCAGTCTGGAGTCGGAGCCTGGCAGAAGTGTTGCCTCGGGAGACACTTTTCCGCGCTTCAGAACTTCGAGGGGGAACCGAAACGCCCGTCCTTGTTCTTGAGTGGGGTCCCGTGAGAAAGTAGCTTCACCCAAACGGAGCACAGAAGTAGTCTACAGTCTGGCGACAGATCCACTCATGTTTACGACACGATTGACTGGCGTTGGAGCATCTTGCGCTTCGAGCGTTCTTCGACCGGTGCAGCTTCGGTGTCGAGACGCTGGTCTCCAGACAAGTCACTGGAAGTGAGATATCAGAAAGCAACGGGAGACACTCATCGATTCGCCGATGCGTTTTTCTCCACGGATTGCTGTCCTTTCCTTGGTTCCGCACGGCCGTGCGGTCGGTCGCTTTTCCACCAGCTCGATCGGTCGCCGGAATGGCCGTCTTCTTTCCGGAGGGGGTCCCGTGAAGACGTAGCCCACCCAAACGAAGTGCAGAAGTCGTCCGCGGTCTGCGGAAGCGCGTCAGCCACGATACACCCAATCATGGTCACGCCACGACCGACTGAGGCTGGAACTGTTTCTTCGACCGTTCTTCGACCGATGTCGTGGCGCAGCTTCGGTGTCGAGATGGTGTGCAGATGAGTAGGGTGACACTAAAAGTGGGATATCGGTAAACAAATGGAAGAAACTCATCGATTCGCGACTTGAGAAGTCTTCGGGGCAAGCCTCGAGCACTCTCTCAAGGCTGATGATGGCCCAGGCCAAGTGCTCCGACAGGTGGTGAAAACTTCTTGCAGACGACCGCCCTCTTCCCTGAGCGACCGCCGGAGAGAGAGCAGACGAGTAGAATGAGCTCCACTGGGTCATTTCACGTTGGGATGATTTTCACGTGACGGAGACAGGCTTTCTGGAAACTCTGCGTCACGTGCGGTCGACCAAATGGGGAAAAAAAAGAAACAGTACACCCGTGACGATTTCACGTAACAAAAACTAACGGAGACGTGGAGTGACGTCCGTTAGGTATCGTGTGAGAGAAATGAGAGAGAGTGGTCATTCATCTACTCACCCCCACCGGAAGAGGTCGTCTCCAGATGTCTTCCCGCTCCAAGATGTCCGCTTCCTCTCGTGGTAGATCTCGTTGTTCGAGTGGCCGTACCTCCCACACCTCCTACACCCGAAGCAACCAAAGCGCTGCTTCTGGATCAAGCGGAAATTCCAGTTGTGAGTTTCAACTTGTTAATGATAAACTCTTTCTAGATGGAGTGAGGTCCACCCGAAAGGGCGGTAAGAAGCTGTACAAGAAACGGGCTACCCCGAAGGAGTCCATAATCGGATCTCTCGAGGGTTCTTCGCGAAAAGGTAATAATCTCTCTCTCTCTCTCTCTCTCTCTCTCTCTCTCTCTGTCTCTCTCTGTCTCTAGTCTGCATGGTTTAGGACGGCGGTTCGTGAAGCAGGTAGACTTGTCGGCCACAAAAACCCCTTCCTCTGCCAAAGCCAAGGACAAGATTGTGATTGAGCTGCAGAAGGACCGCCGCTATGCTGACAAGAACTCGGTCAGTTAGCAGTTAACGCGATCGGTTTTTCACGGAAAAACCGATCAATATGAGACTACCCAGCTAGTCTATTTATTTTTTTAGGAGAAACACGTTCTGAAGTTGGAATCTGAACTGACGAAAAAGTTCGAAGATTGTGAGCAGTACGCGCTCGAGAACGCCCGTCTCATCAAGGAGAATCAGAGACTGCGGGATGAAGCCAAGAAAACGAAGATTGAACTGGCAAGTGTGCTGGAAACTCCGTGCGAGGACTTCTGAAACTGTGGACAACTTTGGGAAAGACGAGAAGAACGAAATTTCGCAACCCATCGCGAATTATGGATTCGTTTAATAAAAATGTTATAACCCTCCTGAATCTGTTACTCTGTCCCGTTGTCTCTCTCTCTCTCTCTCTCTTGTTATTATTTCTGTTTCAGAATTTTGATCGGGCAGACAGGGCTCGGAGAAGAAGGGCAGACAGGGCTCGGAGAAAGTGAGAGAGAGAGAGAGAGAGAGAGAGAGAGAGAGAGAGAAAAGAGAGATTGTTTGTTCTCCTTTCTGAATGTCTTTCCTAGGTTCTATTATTACAAGTCTTTGTACGTATTTCCGTTTGGCCAAAGCATATCCCTCGGCTGAGTCACAAGATTGTCGCTGGACGCAGGCCAAGAACGGCGCACAGATGTCATCATCCACCCATCTCACTCTCTCTCTCTCTCTCTCTCTCTCTCTCTCTCTCTCTCTCTCTTTATCTCTCTCTCATTATGCAACATGAAGCCAATTCGACCAAAAACCACTATTTATTTCTTTACCAATATTCTTTACCAATCTTGAGGGTGTTCTTCAAGTACTCGATGACGACGGCGACATTGTCCTTAAGGAGGAAATGATAACCTTCTTCGGCATGCTGTACCACGCGAGGTATGCGACGTCATTCATTCCAACGAATATGACGACGGCTACCCAGGCCTTTCCCAGCTAAAAATTTGCATTTGTAAGTTACAGCCAACAAAAGTTACCTCTTTGCTGCCTGTTTCTGCAACACCACGCACGTGACGTTGTATCCCCAGTTGAAGTCCTCTGCCTTCGTGGGGGGCCTAGGCAAAGTGAGCCATTCCCAGATGGTAAGAGGGCGGTGTGGTGGAAAATTGAAGGAAGGGTACCAAGTAACGCACTGAACCGCGTAAGACCGCAAAGCGGCCCAGCTGCGGCCGAAGGTCGCTACTGTGGCGGCCGAAGGCCCACCATGTTAGTGAGAATTTGTAAATGCCCGAAAGTGGGGGGGGGGCAGCGAATTAAAATGGGAAGCTTCACTGGTAAACCAGCAAAAGTCTAATTCAGTTATGTCTCAACAAACAACAAAGTTAAACCTTACAAGTGAAATTACAATTTACAAAGAAAGGTAGGATGAAATGCACTAACAGACTTATTATCGGCCAATTCCGTAGCCATTTTGCCCAAAATATAAAAGAAAGAAAAGTGAGAAAATTTGAAATTCCAAGGATTTGTAACTTTTCAATTTTGAGGTTTTAAATGATTTAAATGACTAACACATTTAATAATCTAAACCTAAATCAATTTTAGTGTGTAAGATTGGCTACTCAGAAATGGGAATCAACTGCAACACCTGGGTGTTTGATTTTTAATTACTCACTTTGAACATCAATTAGTCAACAAAATTTTCAAATTGGGGGCCTAACCGAGCTGGTCGTTCAGGGGGCGCGACTGATTCGGGTATATAAAGGGAGTATAACTGAATCCCCCATGTTTACAAAATGGGGACCCAAGCCCTGCCTAAAGTTTGTTAGTGCCTTATAGTACTCACTTGCGAAGGTCAGAGACTCCTCCATACTAAAGCCCTCTCCGTTAGCCCAGATGTGCTGGACTCGTGGGTCCGACGACGTCGACAGCTCGATAGCCTGTCTGAAAATAGTTTGTTTTTCTGGTTGTGATAGCCATTTACCATCATGGAATCTCCCATGACGACGAGGACGTAAAGTCATCTTCTCCAGAATGGACCTCTATCTGGAGCGGCGACGGGTGGACGTCTTGAGGTCGATGGTCAACTTCAGTCCGAGCTTTGGCGTGTCTGAAATTCCCTTTGAGTTAAGTGACGATATAACGCAAAAAAGTGACGTCATACGCAAAATAGTGACGTCATACGCGAAACAGAGACGTCATACGCGAAACAGTGACATCATACGCAAAATAGTGACGTCATACGCGAAACAGTGACGTCATACGCGGTAACTTTTTTTTACATTTACTAAGAAAAATCCATCATCTTCGAAAAAATGACAAAAATAACTTCATAAGCTTACGGTAACCTTTATATACTATGACGGATCGATTAACTTCGAAATAGTGACGTCATAGGCAAAAAACCACTTTAGGTTACTTAAGGATGAAGAATTATATAAATTATAGTGATAAATTACACAATGTGAAAAAACGCCAAAAACACGCTTTTTCCTATATTAATCGATCTGTTTCATCTTATTTTAAAAAGATATTCTTGCTTTTGTTCTCAGTGCTGAGCGCTCGGTAAAGAAATGCCGCGGAATAGTCTAGCGCTTCGCGGTAAAGCGGTTCCCGGCCGCATATCATAATATTCCCTCTTTTGACGCATCGAATCTCGTGTGTTTCCCCAGTGAGGGAGGGTGAGTTCGGCCGTAGGCCGAGTTTCACGAGCTTCACGGCATCTGTGTTTAAAAAAAACCGCAAAATCAAATGAAATGAAAAAGCTTACTTTTAAAACTGCCGTCGCCATCATCTGCTTCTCACAGCGTCCCACTCCTTCCTCTCATTCTTCTTTTTTCATTTTTTCCTTTGAAAGAGGAGAAATTTATGCACTCCTGTAAGCAAAATGATAACATGAACCAAGACAACAAGGGTAAACACAAAAGTACCTGTTCGGGTAAAAATGAGATTGAGATTGGGAAATTATACCTAGAAATCACACCTTTCTCAGAAAATAGCACATTTTTGTGGCTACGACATAATTCCGAGCAAAAACAATCAGTTTTGTTTTGAAAAACGGCGAAAACTTGAAAATTGTAGTTTTAAAGGCAGTGTGTCATGAAAAATGAACTCATGTACGGGTGGACCTGTACACAGCGTACCGTGAGACGAGAGATCCATTTCAACCATTAGAAAAGAAGAGAGCGGCATGCTAATTTCAGTTCAAAAATATCGCGGGAAACCTTTGAAGGGCCAAATATTAGCAACTAAAACACATTTTTGGCAAAATATATACATTTATGAAATTGTCTTCGAAAGGTCTAATTTTGTAAAGCATAAGTTTAAAATTCTGAGAACGTCGAATTTTGGTGACACACTGCCTTAAAACGGGTAAAAATAGGATTTTGGGGGCGGGAGAGGTTGACTAACGAAGTTTTCGAAACTCGCGGGATTTATAAGTCATTTGAACAGTTGTTCTGTTCCAGGAAAAGACCATAAGTTTCAAATCACTGGATATCCTTATGCTATTAAAGCACTAAAGCTAACGTCGTTATTTGGGGATGTTAATGAAAGTTGCTACGGGAACTTCTAAAAATGAGTGGCTAAAGGTCCCCTTTGGAGAAAATGATTGCGGAAAGACCGTCGGAGGCGCGTATGGACAATGGGAGGAGGATATCGATCAGATCGAGAGCCGGCCGCCGTGCCAGTCTGCCCATGCGACTCAGATGTCGTCGGCAAAGGGCATCTTTCGCGAGATTTCGAAATTCGCGGGAAACACAGTGCATTTGAATTAGATACTCAGGTCTGACCATATGTTGGGAAATGATTGCTTTTTACCAAAGAAAATCAATTATGAGGTCGGCAAATGCAGATCGCTTGTGGCCGTCGGCCAGAGGCTGCTGACCTAGCCGGCGGATTCGGGATAGGGACCGATAAGTCATAAATAATCAACTGTGAAAGGTCATTTCGGTTAACTGGCATCAGGATTGCAAAAACTGATGTTTCGGAGAGCGGGCCAGCCGGGTCCGGCCCTGAGCCACGCTTGATTTGCATATAACTGGCATTTTGGGCGGCACAGGCACATTCAGTTCATATCGATACGATCAATT
Organism: Oscheius myriophilus; assembly: GCA_964057215.1. Taxonomy (NCBI): domain Eukaryota; kingdom Metazoa; phylum Nematoda; class Chromadorea; order Rhabditida; family Rhabditidae; genus Oscheius; species Oscheius myriophilus. The sequence continues at coordinate 3,380,373 of OZ059904.1, forward strand.
GCACAAATTGAGTTGAATACGAAAAGAGAGATATGTGTGATAGAAATTGTGGTTTCCCCGAGTTTTCCACTTCAAAAGGAACAGTGCCTGTCTAGACGAGGAGATGAGGAAAAAACTGTCCTTTCGGGGGGTGACTCAGACGCCGGATGGGGCGCCGAACGCAGGTGCAAGGGAAAAGGGCAGGCAGGGCTCGAAGAAGAAACAAAACACCTCCGAGATGAGAACGGAAGGAACAGGGAGAGAGAGACAGAGAGAGAGAGAGAGAGAGAGAGAGAGAGAGAGAGAACCTTTTCAGAGAGAGAGAGATAGAGAGAGAGAGAGAGAGAGAGAGAGAGAGAGACAGAGAGACAGACAGAGAGAGAGAGAGAGAGAGAGAGAGAGAGAAGGAGATAGAGAGAGAGAGAGAGAGAGAGAGAGAGAGAGAGTGGGTGAGAGTGAGCCATGGAGAGATACAGGGAATTACCCCGAGACCGAACGCACGGGGCTAAAGTGGAATTCGGTCCGCAACCCTTTTCAATCCGTTGAAATACCAAATTTTATGATTTTTCAAAGAACCAATCCAAGAATTTATTACATTATGGTGACAGACACACAAAATCAAGACAAAAATGTTTACAATAGTACTTTAAAAAATCGCAACGGCTAAATGGTTTCAAAAGTTCGGGCAACCTCTTCAATGGTGTCATTGTAAAAGAAACAAGAGTTGGAAAACGTTCATAAATGACCTCGGGTTGCCGCTCATCTAATATTTCTCCCAAAATGACTTTATTGTCCTCTCGAAGCATGAATTAAAGTTCATCCTCCAGGTCCTCAAAAACCAGGGGCCGGTTGTTTGGTTGATCACCTTCGTACTTGTTTGGTTGTCAAACAAGTCTATGATGCTAACTGGATCATCGGTACACTCAAATTTCCAAGATTTAAGATTGTTCTCCGTTTTCCATCTCTGAAAATGTTCTGGTTTCTAAGTGACATGACAAATAGTTAGTTACCCTGAGAACTTCTTTTAGAAGATCTGCTGACCAGTTTATCTGTTGAAGGCGCAACTCAGGAATTTTCGAGTTTATCAAATCTTCTTCAGAGAAATCTCCAGCAGCACCATTTCTCGGAGCTAAAAATAATAAGCTACATAAAGAATTGTGAACTTTTTTCACTTTTAAGGCAGAAAGGGTTAAACCATAATTGTTTTGTGCCCTTAGTTAAAAAGAAAGGAAAACTGAAGAAAAATTTTAAACCCACCATTTTATATCTTTCTGCTGCGGTATTCTCGAAAGATCCCAAAACTCTTCTTTTCTTCACATTTTTTAGAATGTTGAATTGAAGGTAATGTATGTCCCTGTTAAAAAAATAATCTGTTATTTTTAATACTGTCAATAAAAACTCAAGTGAAACAATAAATTGAAAAATGGTGAGGGGGAATACTAATTCTAGATTTTCAACACAATGCGGGAAAATTCCGTTTTTTTTGGGTCTGCTAATGCGGAGAAAAACAAAACTCATGGAGAGAGAATTCAAAAATTTGTTTTTCGGGCAGACTTTTTCAGGCAGAGTGATTAATTTAATGGCGGGAAAGGTCAGAAATTGAAAGTATCGGAAACCAGCAATTTTGCAAAATGTTTAAATTTGATATTCAGTATTTGTGAGTAGAATCGGCTGCCGGCCGACTGTTAGGGGTAGTAATCGTTATCGATTGAGTCTGCCCTTGTGACTCAGATGTCGTCGGCAAAGGGCATCTCTCGCGGGAATTCGAAATGCGCGGGAAACACAGTGCATTTGAATGAGATACTCATGTCTGACCATATGTTGCTAAACTATTGCTTTGTTATCAAAGAAAATGGATGCTGAGGCTGGTAAATTTAGGTCGCTTTTGCCGACTGACAGAAGCTGACCTAGCCGGCGGATAGGGACCGCTAAGTCATAAAAAATCAACAGTGAAAGGTCAATTGGGTTAATTAGCGTCAAGGGTGGCAAAAACTGGCGAAATTTTGGAAGGGCCTGCCCTATACGCGCCGATATTTTTTATCATTATATATATCTAATTCTTTTCAAAGTAGATATTTTTATGTTCTGTTTGTTGCAAAACATAGTTCAAATTGTGCAAAATCTACTTATATTGGAGGATTCGAACTACTCTATAAAAATTTTATGTAATTTTCATGGCCTAGTGGCTAAGAGGTCGGACTGGCAATCCGAAATTACCCCAGTTCGATCCCCCGTCAACAAAACTTTTTGCGATTATTGTTCTATGTAACTGTTGTGTTAGAGGTACATTTCCTGTGCATAAGTAGTGTAAAACTTTTTTAATTTTGACCTCGTGCTGTGGCACTTTGGAGAGCGGGCCGGCCTTGTAGCATCCTTGATTCGAACATAACTGGCGTGAGTTCATATCAACACGAGATACTGTATAGCTTGAGATAGGTAGGAAAAGAGAATATGTTGAGAAATGGCGGTTTCCACAATTTTTCCGTCTAGACGATATCAGGTAAAAACTTTTCTTTCGGGGATGTCTCAGACGCCAGATGGAGCGCCGAGCGCACGTGCACCGCAAACAGGGATGGAATCTGCCCCGCAATCCAAACTTTCGACGGTGATTCTCTTGGAAGGGGAACGACTGCGGAAAAAAGTTTTTCTGGACTTGTGAAAAACCAGAAGTCAAAGCCCCGTTACGCGGGTCTTAGACTTCTGGGTTCGGCGGCCTCAAACCGTTCTCATGACCTTCGCCTGTTCGATTTCGCGGCCTAACGTTGCATGCGCACACGTGTACGCTCGGGTCGGGTTCGCGGTTTCTGGTCGTCGGTTCGGCTGACTAATAAGAAATGAATTTAAAAGAAGAATTCATTCAGACTGCCACGTAGCATTGTCTAGTCAAACAAATATTGAAATTCCCCCTTTAAATATGACTGTTTGTCTTTGTAATTCTACCAAGCTTCAAAATGAAGGCTCTGCTAGTAACTGTGAGTTCAGTCTCTCTCTTTCTTTTTCTCTCTTCTCTCCGTCTAGATCATTAAGTTATTTCTCTGAGTCACAAGGGCAGACTCAATCGATAACGATTACTACCCCTAACAGTCGGCCGGCAGCCGATTCTACTCACAAATACTGAATATCAAATTTAAACATTTTGCAAAATTGCTGGTTTCCGATACTTTCAATTTCTGACCTTTCCCGCCATTAAATTAATCACTCTGCCTGAAAAAGTCTGCCCGAAAAACAAATTTTTGAATTCTCTCTCCATGAGTTTTGTTTTTCTCCGCATTAGCAGACCCAAAAAAAACGGAATTTTCCCGCATTGTGTTGAAAATCTAGAATTAGTATTCCCCCTCACCATTTTTCAATTTATTGTTTCACTTGAGTTTTTATTGACAGTATTAAAAATAACAGATTATTTTTTTAACAGGGACATACATTACCTTCAATTCAACATTCTAAAAAATGTGAAGAAAAGAAGAGTTTTGGGATCTTTCGAGAATACCGCAGCAGAAAGATATAAAATGGTGGGTTTAAAATTTTTCTTCAGTTTTCCTTTCTTTTTAACTAAGGGCACAAAACAATTATGGTTTAACCCTTTCTGCCTTAAAAGTGAAAAAAGTTCACAATTCTTTATGTAGCTTATTATTTTTAGCTCCGAGAAATGGTGCTGCTGGAGATTTCTCTGAAGAAGATTTGATAAACTCGAAAATTCCTGAGTTGCGCCTTCAACAGATAAACTGGTCAGCAGATCTTCTAAAAGAAGTTCTCAGGGTAACTAACTATTTGTCATGTCACTTAGAAACCAGAACATTTTCAGAGATGGAAAACGGAGAACAATCTTAAATCTTGGAAATTTGAGTGTACCGATGATCCAGTTAGCATCATAGACTTGTTTGACAACCAAACAAGTACGAAGGTGATCAACCAAACAACCGGCCCCTGGTTTTTGAGGACCTGGAGGATGAACTTTAATTCATGCTTCGAGAGGACAATAAAGTCATTTTGGGAGAAATATTAGATGAGCGGCAACCCGAGGTCATTTATGAACGTTTTCCAACTCTTGTTTCTTTTACAATGACACCATTGAAGAGGTTGCCCGAACTTTTGAAACCATTTAGCCGTTGCGATTTTTTAAAGTACTATTGTAAACATTTTTGTCTTGATTTTGTGTGTCTGTCACCATAATGTAATAAATTCTTGGATTGGTTCTTTGAAAAATCATAAAATTTGGTATTTCAACGGATTGAAAAGGGTTGCGGACCGAATTCCACTTTAGCCCCGTGCGTTCGGTCTCGGGGTAATTCCCTGTATCTCTCCATGGCTCACTCTCACCCACTCTCTCTCTCTCTCTCTCTCTCTCTCTCTCTCTATCTCCTTCTCTCTCTCTCTCTCTCTCTCTCTGTCTGTCTCTCTGTCTCTCTCTCTCTCTCTCTCTCTCTCTCTCTGAAAAGGTTCTCTCTCTCTCTCTCTCTCTCTCTCTCTCTCTCTCTGTCTCTCTCTGTCTCTCTCTCCCTGTTCCTTCCGTTCTCATCTCGGAGGTGTTTTGTTTCTTCTTCGAGCCCTGCCTGCCCTTTTCCCTTGCACCTGCGTTCGGCGCCCCATCCGGCGTCTGAGTCACCCCCCGAAAGGACAGTTTTTTCCTCATCTCCTCGTCTAGACAGGCACTGTTCCTTTTGAAGTGGAAAACTCGGGGAAACCACAATTTCTATCACACATATCTCTCTTTTCGTATTCAACTCAATTTGTGCAATTGATCGTATCGATATGAACTGAATGTGCCTGTGCCGCCCAAAATGCCAGTTATATGCAAATCAAGCGTGGCTCAGGGCCGGACCCGGCTGGCCCGCTCTCCGAAACATCAGTTTTTGCAATCCTGATGCCAGTTAACCGAAATGACCTTTCACAGTTGATTATTTATGACTTATCGGTCCCTATCCCGAATCCGCCGGCTAGGTCAGCAGCCTCTGGCCGACGGCCACAAGCGATCTGCATTTGCCGACCTCATAATTGATTTTCTTTGGTAAAAAGCAATCATTTCCCAACATATGGTCAGACCTGAGTATCTAATTCAAATGCACTGTGTTTCCCGCGAATTTCGAAATCTCGCGAAAGATGCCCTTTGCCGACGACATCTGAGTCGCATGGGCAGACTGGCACGGCGGCCGGCTCTCGATCTGATCGATATCCTCCTCCCATTGTCCATACGCGCCTCCGACGGTCTTTCCGCAATCATTTTCTCCAAAGGGGACCTTTAGCCACTCATTTTTAGAAGTTCCCGTAGCAACTTTCATTAACATCCCCAAATAACGACGTTAGCTTTAGTGCTTTAATAGCATAAGGATATCCAGTGATTTGAAACTTATGGTCTTTTCCTGGAACAGAACAACTGTTCAAATGACTTATAAATCCCGCGAGTTTCGAAAACTTCGTTAGTCAACCTCTCCCGCCCCCAAAATCCTATTTTTACCCGTTTTAAGGCAGTGTGTCACCAAAATTCGACGTTCTCAGAATTTTAAACTTATGCTTTACAAAATTAGACCTTTCGAAGACAATTTCATAAATGTATATATTTTGCCAAAAATGTGTTTTAGTTGCTAATATTTGGCCCTTCAAAGGTTTCCCGCGATATTTTTGAACTGAAATTAGCATGCCGCTCTCTTCTTTTCTAATGGTTGAAATGGATCTCTCGTCTCACGGTACGCTGTGTACAGGTCCACCCGTACATGAGTTCATTTTTCATGACACACTGCCTTTAAAACTACAATTTTCAAGTTTTCGCCGTTTTTCAAAACAAAACTGATTGTTTTTGCTCGGAATTATGTCGTAGCCACAAAAATGTGCTATTTTCTGAGAAAGGTGTGATTTCTAGGTATAATTTCCCAATCTCAATCTCATTTTTACCCGAACAGGTACTTTTGTGTTTACCCTTGTTGTCTTGGTTCATGTTATCATTTTGCTTACAGGAGTGCATAAATTTCTCCTCTTTCAAAGGAAAAAATGAAAAAAGAAGAATGAGAGGAAGGAGTGGGACGCTGTGAGAAGCAGATGATGGCGACGGCAGTTTTAAAAGTAAGCTTTTTCATTTCATTTGATTTTGCGGTTTTTTTTAAACACAGATGCCGTGAAGCTCGTGAAACTCGGCCTACGGCCGAACTCACCCTCCCTCACTGGGGAAACACACGAGATTCGATGCGTCAAAAGAGGGAATATTATGATATGCGGCCGGGAACCGCTTTACCGCGAAGCGCTAGACTATTCCGCGGCATTTCTTTACCGAGCGCTCAGCACTGAGAACAAAAGCAAGAATATCTTTTTAAAATAAGATGAAACAGATCGATAAATATAGGAAAAAGCGTGTTTTTGGCGTTTTTTCACATTGTGTAATTTATCACTATAATTTATATAATTCTTCCTGGGATCGGTATTTTTCCAAGACAGAGGCGGAACTAAGCAAAAATAGATGCAGAAACACGAGATGGGGCAAAGATCTTGAAAAAACGGAGACAGAGGGAGAGACAGTTTTCTTCGCCTCCCTTCCCTCTCTCTCATACACACACTCTCTCTCTATGTTTCTCTCTCACTCACTCACTTACTTTATCTCTGTTTTTCTGTATCTCCGTTTCTCTGTCTCTCTGTCTCTCTGTCTCTCTGTATCTCCGTTTCTCTGTCTCACTGTCTCTCTGTCTCTGTGTCTCTCTGTCTCTTTGTCTCTCTGTCTCTTTGTCTCTCTGTTTCTCTGTCTCTCTGTCTCTCTGTCTCTCTGTCTCTCTGTCTCTCTGTCTTTCTGTCTCTCTGTCTCTGTCTGTCTGTCTCTCTTTCTTTCTCTCTCTCTCTCTCTCTCTCTCTTGCTCTCTCTCTATCTCTCTCTCTATTTAAATCTCTCTCTTTTTTTATTGCCAACAAAAAGTCAAATAAAAAAAAGAGTATTACTTTTTTACTTCTATATATTATTTATCTGTAGTCTGTGGGCAGATTGTGATGTCCTCTTCGTCAACGTCAAGTGCAGGAACGAATCGAAGTCAGCCTTTGGACGGAGTAGCGGCGTGCAGTTGATGTTTTATTTCACCACATTGTTCACGCTGAAAATTCAGTTTTAAACTTGAAATGAAAACGGGGAAACCTAAAGAGCTGAAACCAACCTTGGTCTTGAGGGCTGGTCGTGTCCTAGTCCACTTTCGGCGCCTCTTTGACGACATTTCCTGCGACTACCTAAACACGTTTGGTATATAGAAACTTCACCCAAATGTAAAAAACCCCCACAGCAAAACTGGGAAAAAAATCACCTAAACCCATGAACTCCGATTTTTAATTTAAAAAGCATAGCCCTTCAATGAATTTTGTGTTCTATCAAACTGTTTAAACAAATGAACGCTCGCATGTAACGTGTAGTAACGGCATAGAGATAGATTTCGATTTAATGATTTTTTTAGATTTAGTTTAAAGCGGTAAATTTTTTGCAATGACAGTTGTTTCAGAACAAACAGCTCACTATAGAATTAAGAAGTAATTTAACTTTGTTGTATGTAGTTATTTCGAACCTAAACGGCCGCAAGCCGGATTACTGAATGGCCGAAGGCCGCTTAACAGTTGGCCGCAGGCCGCCTTAATGAGCGGCAGAAGGCCGGCTTACTGAGAGGCCGACGGTCGCTGAAGAATTCGGCCGCAGGCTGCTTATGAGTCCAGCCGCAGGCCGCTTATGAGTCCAGCCGCAGGCCGGCTTACTGAGTGGCCAAAGGCCGCTTAAAGGCAGTGTGTCACCAAAATTCGACCTTCTCAGAATTTAAAACTTATACTTTGCAAAATTAGATTTTTCATTACTTATATTTGGCTCCTCAAAGTTTTCCCGCGAAATTTTTGAACTGCAATTAGCATCTCTCCATTTCTAATGGTGAAAATGGATCTCTTGCCTCACGGAACGCTGTGTACAGGTCCACCAGTACATGAGTTCATTTTTCATGACACACTGCCTTTAACTATTCGCTTGCGGCCTGCGGCCGTACATGAACGCGGTCTTCCGCCGCTCAATTAGGCGGTTGGCGGCCGTAACATTCGTGGCCTACGTCCACTCATTCTCGGTCTATGGACGTGAAAATTACGTGAAGAACGTTTTTAAACGTTTTTAAAACGCGGCCTACGGCCGACCTCCCACTCCTGACCGGACTACAAATTGTGTCGGTCCGGAGGCTCTTCAAGTTATTTGCCATTTACTATGAAAAAAAGAGAAGTTTTAACTTGGAAACCAACCTTGATGCTTCCCTTCATTGTCCTTATCCCTTCTTTCTTCTAGATGGGCCGTTGGAAATGAAGAGAGATCTGTGGATTCGCTTCCTGAAAAAAAACTCATAAAACCTGATAAAAATATACTTCTTACGATTCTTGGACGAGAAGGCTTGTTGTTCTCTGTTCAGTAGCTGAAAGTAAGATTGTAAACTTTTCAAGAGAGATTTACCTCGAAAAATATGATAAAGAACATTCATTTTCCCATTCCAGGGTTGAGACTTGTCAAATGACTATAAAAAGAATTTTACAAACTAGCCAAAACTTACGCGCAGCCACTGTAGCTTCAGTTCATGTTTCTCTGAAGTCCCATTGACCCGCTCCTTCCAACCAAATCCTTAAATTTTCATTTTGATTAATATAAAAACAGGTCTTACATTAACATGTAGTGAAGACTGCTTCCCTTCAGAATTTGAAGCCACGAAGAACGCGAAATTGTTGTCTTCGAACAGGCCGAAGTGCCTAAATAATAATGTAGAACAGAAAAAACTCAAAACAGATTTAAAACTTTGATCTAGTTCTGTCCAAAACAAATATTTTAAAATATTTATGTATATAGTCTGTTTCCAAAGCACAATTTTCATGTTTGAAATACATTGCGATAAGAAGAGGGGGAAATCGCTGATTTTAGCGCACAATTTCCTCTCTCTCTTAGAGTGAAAATGCAATTTTGGCTCATATAAAAGAGAAAAATCAGCTGATTAAAACCTCTATTCAATATAAAGCCTAAAAATTTCCCGTTTGCGAGATATACGGTTTCAAAGTATCGAAAAATCGCTATCTGCAGATTTTGCGGGTGGCCACTAAGTACTGCGTGTTCTGTGTTTACGCAACCTGATTGCAAATTTTCTTTTCAAATAAATGGAAAATGAGGGGTTTAATGCAATTTAGCACGCGGTCTTACGTATTTTACGTATCCCATGCAAAACGCAACGAACAGTCCCCTGACTATACCTGAAATTCGTCTGATCCCGGTAAACATCCGACAGTATGAGAAGGCAAAACGCTACCGCCGCAGTGTTTTTATGCAGAATGATAAGAAGCTATTTTAAAAAAAAGAGGTCGACTTTTCTGACCACCCAGCATGGCAGCGGGCCAGCCCGTTTCTCGAATTTGTCGATCCGTTCCGATAAATTTCCTTCAAATTTCAGATGAAATTTCAAACTGAATTCCTTTTTGTATGCTACTTACAGAATTATGTACGCCCCCGCGCCTGCAGTGGGAAAGCGGACTTTTCCACACGTGTGCTAAACATCGTGCACACAAGTTGCACCTAAACATCGGCCGCGCCAAAAACGTAGACTTCTACGATAACGATGACGACGGGCGGCCCGTTTCTCGAACTTTTTCGGTCGAACCCGATATTTCGATCAAACTTCAATAGAATTTTAAAATTTGCGGTCGTTTTTGAGCGCTGATTACAAAAAGTCGTGCGCACATGCTCCTGCAGCGGGAACGCTGACTTTTCCACATATGTGTCCGCTAAAGAGCGGGCACACGAGTTGCCGCTAAACATCGACCATACGAGTTCTCGCTAAACATCGGCCACACAACTTTCCGCTAAACATCATGCACACGATGGCCCGCTAAACATCGGGCGCGCAGAACACGCAAATTTGACGATCTTGTGTCATGCTGCTGTTAGCCTCCGGTTCCTAATAGTAAAGCAAAGAAAAAAACTGAATAAAACTGAAAACCTACCATTTCGCACTACTTCCTGCTGCGATATCCTCGATTATCCCATTGATTTTCTTTTTTCCCTCTTAAAGAAGGTAGAAAAGAGGGGAATGTATGTCCCTGTAAACAAATCGTATTTTTTATACAAATTACAAAAAGTCGAAGAAAAATAGTAAAAAAATATTAATTTCAACGGAATTTGTAAAAATAGAGATTTTGAAAATTGACGTCAAACGAAATCTCAAAGCGAACGAGAACTATATGTTTATAAAAATAAAAAAAACGGGGAAGGCAAAAGTTAAAATGTATCAGCAAGACAGAGAAAGAAAAGAGTTTGAATTTGATAATCAGTGTTTACGAGGGTAAATTGGCTGCCAGGTGGAATGGTCTGGGCGGTGGGAGGATCGGTATCGATTAAGAGGGGATGTCGGCTGACCTTGCCCGCAGCGACCGACACAATCATAAACAATAAGGAGTGAAGGGTCAATTACACAACAGCTGTTTCCGATTAGCCGTAAATATCCGTATTGTTTATACAACTAATGGCTGTATACGTAAAGTTGGGATTGCGTACCAGATGGGAGACATTTTCACACAAACGCCAACGAGTACGAGGAAAACAATTGTCCTGGAGATTGAGCCGCCGTGGCCGAGTGGTCTGAGGCGCGTGCTGCGGTTCTAAACTTTTTGCGTAGTTGATGGTTCGATTCCTTGTGGCCAAATTAATGCCTCCGGGCATTAACTGATTACGGTAACTTAATTCAACTATATGGCCCACCAATCCTACTTCGGCGACTTTTGGAAATGCGTGAGTATATTCTGATGTTAAAATTCAAATTTCCCATTGCAACATCATAATATTCGGCTACAAAGGGGCGTGGCTTCATTTTGGCCGAATAGGAATTTGCGAGGGGTATACGTCATATATGAAATGGTCAAAATGGACGGGCTTCAAAATTGTTTATTAAAGTGATTTCTATCAGTTTTCGGTGACCTGGGGAATTGGGACCGTGCGGACTTCATTGGCCTCTCCATGGAGAGTACACTGACACTCCGTGCTGCTGATGCACTGTCCAGTAGTTCCAGGTCCGAAAAGCTGAAAACCGAGAATTTCAACATTTAAAAATATGGAATTACCCTGACACACAAAGCCTGACATATATCATTAGTGCATTGGGAGTTTGAAACGCTGACAACGGCGAAGACGAAGAGGGCTAGGAGGAAGAAACGCATTCTGAAATTAACCCTCAAGTTTTAAAAATTACAAAAGAAAGGAGAAAGATTATTTAAAAATGAAGCAATGGATAGGTGATGTTTAACTGTCAATCCCTCCCCTTTTATACAAAGTTTTATCTCTGCATCTCTCAAAACACCACACTCTCTAACTCCATAAATGAGTATTGGTTGCTCCAAATGTCCATATTGTTTTCTTAACAACTTGACTGTCCTGCTGAGTGTTTTCGACTGATGCTTTCTCAAATACGTGATTCATATTTAGTACAGTGTTCAGCACAAGACTAAGTTTTGATAGCGAAATTGACAGTATCCTGGCTTGGAAGAGCAGTTTTAGATAACAACAAAAAAAAACTGTTTTGAGACTATATTTCGTTAAGTTTACTTTTAAGGGGTTACCTTTAAACCGTTACAAAAAAAAGCGAGGTGCGGTTATTTCCCTCCAATGACTTTGATCTCCTATTGTTTTTTAGTGAATGTCAGACTGTTGGCGCCTTTCCCGAAGATGGTTTCTATTCGTCAGCGACCAAAAACACAAGAAATTAAACGACGAATTCATTGAGAGTGCAACGTGGCATTGTCTAGTCAAGCATATATTGAAATTCCCCTTTAAAGGCACCGTCAGGGGCCTTATCGGATTGGAAATGAATGGTATGCTAATCGAGTCATTTCAATTGAAATCATTTTCCCCAACAACGCTCCAGCCAACGGCCGTGCGCAAAATGCTTGCCAAGTCTTCATTAGCATACGATTTGGAAAAGGCCCCTTACGAGCCCTTTAAATACGGCTGTTTGTCTTTGGATTTTAATAAACCTCAAAATGCAGGTTCTGCTTGCAAGTGTGAGTTTACTCTCTCTGTCGCTCTGTCTCTCTGTCTTTCTCTCTCTGTCTCTCTGTCTCTCTGTCTTTCTCTCTCTGTCTCTCTGTCTCTCTGTCTCTCTGTCTCTCTGTCTCTTTGTCTCTCTGTCTCTCTCTCCTTTCTGTATATGTCCTTGTCACTCTGTCTTTCTCTATATTGGTGTTTATATCCCCTTTTTCCAGATCCTATTGCTCCAAGCCACGCAGACCATGTGTCTTTTAATTCGTGGAAGGCAAACGTTAAGTTTCAAAACAATTTTTGATATTACATGTCCCAGTTCTTCCGATTTTTACTACAAAGTGGAGACAAAAGAGGTAAATCCTGTATGATCCTTTTAAACCCAATTTTTCTCAGCATGTCTGGGCGTTCGGCGCCTGGTACCACACTGAGGGTACAGGAAATGGAAATGTGGCTGGAATCAGCCGATCCAAAAAACATGCCTATATGAGGAACAGAGTTTCCCGTAGAAATCAGGCATAATTGCAGCCCTGATGGATCTAACATTGTGAGAAACGATCTTGCTATCAGGGAAAGTTTCTTTTTCAGTGCGAGAAGATTGATCCTCTTACTTGCACTGTCCAGAAGGTGAGTGCCAAAAGTGATTTGTGCACAATTGACGTTCCCTCAATCGTCCTTGGACAACTAGGGGCATCATGCCTTCATTTAACTTTGATTTCCTTAGGGGACTAGGTTAGCGTCTCCGAAAATACATTGAATCACAGTAGCGTCGTAAGAGAGTAAGAGTTTATTACTGTTTTCACGTAGCATATCCCTCTTCGGGGTCACAAAACAGCAAGGGTAGCCCGCTCTCCGAAAAATCTCGGCCCGGCCCGCGGCCCAAGGTCAAAATTTCTAAAAGTTAGAAAAAAAGGTTTAAACAAACTATGCACAGAACATGTGTCGCTAGCATAACAGTTACGTAAAACAATTAAGACAAAAAAGTTATGTCGAAGGGGGATCGAACTGCGGCAACAACGAATTGCCATTCAGACCTCTTAGCCACTCGGCCATGAAACCCTTACAATATTTGTTTAGTAGTTCGAATCTTTAATTACGCAGTGTGTTTTGCACAATGAGGACTATGTTTTGCAACAAACAGAACATAAAAATATTGACTTTGAAAAATGGTACAACTAAAAAAAGTTGACCGGCACCAAGTTCAGCCACCCTTGCAGGACAGTCATACCGAGACCGGGGCGCAGGCCTCGAGCCGCCCTGCTCGTTCCTCTCTTATACACTGCGCTTATGGTCTCTGTGTGTGTGTGTGTGTGTGTGTGTGTGTGTGTGTGTGTGTGTGTGTGTGTGTGTGTGTGTGTGTGTGTGTGTGTGTGTGTGGTGTCCCACGGTGAAACTGCGCAGAGTCCGTCACGTGTCTGCGTCTCTCCAATTCCTCTGCACTCTCTCTTACGGGTTTTAACTCCACGTAAATGTTGCGGAAACATTACGGAATTTGGTCATTTCCACCGTTCATTTCGGGGCGTAGCCCCCGGCGAGCGGCCGGAGGCCGCCAGCACCCAGAATATTCAGGACCGCCGCAGGCGGGCCGGAATATTCTGGTTTTTTAATACTTTGTGATCACTTTTTTCCCAAGAAAGGTAGGAAAAATGGCTTTCTAAAAAGGCAAAAACACGGGATGAGGGAAAGACCTTGGGAATGCACGCCTTCTGGGTTCGGCGGCATTCGGCCGCCTCAAACTGGGATCACTGCCTGCGGCTGCTCAATTTTGCTGTCTAAGGCCGTTTTTTGTCGCAAGCTTCAAAAAACTGTTTCCCATGGTCGAATTGGGGCAAATCAAGAAATGTACCTATCCGAATATTACGTTGCGTTGCTAACCAACAGAAGGACAACCCTCTAATGTCATAAAGAATGTTGTCCTTAATGTTAAAGTCGTGCGTTGCGTGTATAATACTCAGATCGTGTACGCAGCCCAAATGACCGAAGTTGATTTGCAGAAAGGTATATTTATTCAAAGGATTTTCATTTCCATCAGTTTTCAGTGACCTGGGGAAGTGGGACCGTGCGGACTTCATTGTTCTCTCCTTGGAGAGTACACTGACACTCCGTGCTGCTGATGCACTGTCCAGTAGTTCCAGGTCCGAAAAGCTGAAAACCGATAATTTCAACATTTCAAAATGACCAATTACCCTGACACACAAAGCTTGACAGACATCATTGGTGCATTGAGAGTTTGAAAGGCTGATAACAGCGAAGACGAAGAGGGCGAGGATGAAGAAACGCATTCGGAAATCAAACCCCAAATTTTAAAAAGTACAATAAAAAAGAAAAAAATTAAATAAAAATGAAGCATTGGATAGCTGATGTTCAACGGTCCATCAGTTTCCTTTTATACAATGTTTCTCCCTGGGTCTCTCAAAACAACACACTCTCTAACTCCATAAATGAGTATTAGTTGTTCCTAATGTCCATAGTGTTTTCTTAACAACTTGACTGTCCTGTTGAGTGTTTTCGACATATACTTCTCAAACATGTGATTCATATTCAGTACAGTGAGTGAGCCATGTTATGATAACAAAATTATTAGTTTGTTGACTCGGAAGAAGATATGTTTTGATATTTTTACCCTAACTCGGGAAGACCACGAACATGACCGTGGGTGGAGTTTTCAAACGAGCTATATACCATTCACTAGAGAATTTGATGAAGAATCCACTGGTGAAGTTTAAAATTGCCCAGTGAATTTTTTATTCGAGAACTATGAGTCTTAAAATAATTTCGCCTGTTTTTTGTGTTATCATACGGAAGTACCCTCATTGTGACCATTGTCTCTTCTTCCAGTGCTTCATCGTTGGAGGCCACCGTTGTTAACTTGTTAATTGTGAAATACACCAGGAGTTACGGCCCGCCTTCGGCGGTCCTCACTCCTGGCTCCTCGCGGCCTTCGGCCGCTCGGGAGTTTATGCTGAGTTCGCCCACGTTTTGATGAAAGATAACTGGAATTAGGAGACGCAGATACGTAGCGCAGTCTCGCGTTGCACACCATGACATATAAACAGACACGACTTCCCAATTGTTAGAGAGGGATGTTTTCTTGGGTTTTATCGTATTCGTGAGGTTTAAGCAAACAAAAAGAAAACAGAATATAGGCTCGGAAATCTGAACCAGAGATCTTCTGAGTACAAGGGGAGAAACTTGTCCTGGGGCGCGACGGCGGCTTTTGTTTCGGCAGGGCGCTTGGGCGCCGGGACGCCGGGGAAAAAATAGATCAGTTCTGGAATTCCAAGTCCACTGGCCAATTTTAAACTTCACCAGTCGATTCTCCAATAAATTCGCTAGTGAATGGTATATAGCGCGTTTAAAAACTCCACGGCCATGTTAATGGACTTCATGAGTAAGTGCGGCATGAAACCGCTCTGGCGCAAAGCGGCTAAATGATCGCCCGCACTCCGTGTAGCGGGACTTTGATTTCTGATCACATGCCAATACAATGTTTTATTGTTCACTAATAGCTGCTCGTCGTCTCGTAGACTTCTGGCCTTGTTCATTCAGACGTTCTGAGTACAGAAGCCACATGTACGGGCGCATTCAAACTGCAAACATATAAATATTTATAGTTTCGTTCCAATCTGGGCGGGCATATGTTCCGGCTTGGGACCTATATTCCGTGGGAAACTAGAAATATCTTACCGGAGCCCTAATCTTGTATTCCTTTCTGGCGCAAAGCATTGGGGAACATCCTGTGCCTTTGTTATAGCAACATCTGTCACACAACATCGGGCAGTTGATCCGAAGGACATTACGCATTTTTGGATCATCACAATCCGCCCGGGTATGTGCAGTGCAATCAATGGCAGAAGCTGAATTGGAGTATTTTCCTGACTTTGTGCCCCAACTAACGGTCATCTTCACATTTGTCTTCAACTACCCTTGTCGTTGTGTTGCAGTAGCCGCAAGTTCGGGCACATGCGTACTGTAAAAAGAAGAAATTTAAGAAATATGCTCGAATGGACTCAGATTTGGTGGAAAATTGGAATTTTGAAATCATTACCAATTTTTGACATGGGTTACGATTGGGTTACTGTATTGGTCGAAAAATAGGAAGATGTGTTTTCCAATAGCTTCAGTCGCATCTGTCGAAAACGTACAATTTATTGGTCTAGGCTATATTTGCGAATCTTAAAAGTAAAAGGTGAAGTGTGAAAAATCGAAATTTCCAACGGCAAGTTTTTTCCGGTGGACTGGGTCCCGAACGGAAATAGACAAGTTTTGTTTGAAGTGACGTTTGAAAATTCAGTTTGTTTTTGCATTTTTAATCTTTTTTTACATTTGTCGAAGAAGACGTGCAAAATGTGACCCAGTTAAATTCTACATTTCCCGGAATATCGAAAACACATATAGAAATTGAATAAATCTGGAGCCCATTATGATGAAAATGCACATGAAAGTGAATTTTTCATCGATTAGATAACGATGAAATTCACTTTTGGTAGGTCAAAAATATATTTTATCTGAAATTCTTGAACATGTGTAAGTGAACCCTTATCGAATCGATGATGAATTCCAAATACTTTCAACTTCAATCTATGTTTCAATTGTTATTTAAAGCGACCATCAGGGACCTTTTCAAAGCGGAAATGAGCCGTATTCTAATTGCACCATTCCAATTGAAATGTTATTTCCCAACATCGCTCCAGGAAACGGCTGTTCACAGAATGCTTGCCAAGTCCTCATTAGCATATGATTTGCATGAGCGTCGAAAACCCGGCTGATGGTCCCTTTAAGAAAACGTCGAATTTAATGGTTTTGGTCATATGTTGCGTGTCTTATTGGTCAATGTTAAAAAAAAACACGAAAAAATGCATTATAAAAAACAAAATTTTACTTTTTGAGATTTAATGGGTCTTGCGCGGAAGAACATAAAACTGTCGCTATTTGTGGGTTAGATTCGGTGTATTTACAACTAACGTATCTATAAGCTATTGGGAAAACGCAACATCCAAACTCTTCGAACAATTTTACAAAATCACAGTACCCTACCGTAACCCACTTCAAAACACCGTTTTCACCGAAAAACTTCGAAATGGCGTAATTTGGAAAGTTATTGACAACTTCTGAGCCGATTCTGGGTGTATGAATTATTTTCTAATAAAGCTAGTTTACACAAAAGCTGTTTTAATGAGTAGGAAAATGTTACCGGCGCAAATTTAATTTTATCCTTGAATGTGCAGTCCTGAAAAGGTTTGCAGCCTATAGCTCTGTCGACGCAGCATTTGCCACACGTCCTCGGGCAGTGAGCTTGAATTTGGCGATCTAGGCACTGAACGCCTTCGACTTTCGAGCAATCAATGGCTTTGCCTAAAGGATTACTTTCCCTAAGTGTTTTCTAAACTACCATCTTCGCAGTTAACAAGACTTAGCGTCGGCCTGTGCGTGAAGCCAATGGCTGTGTTTCCATTGGAGAAACAGCACACCAGGAGGAGAAGGCTGAAGATCCGCATGGTGGAACTGACTTTCAATAAAGCACAATCGCTTTTATACCGAAAAGTGTTGTTCGACGATTTAGATAACATATGATCAATGTAATGAAAAATGTGATCAATGTAATAAAAATGTAATAAAAGATGTTTTTGAACGAAGATTGTTGATGTTGAGATTCAACTATTACAAAAATGAAATCGGTTTCGGCGGTGCCCACGCAGACTTGACCGATCGAACTGTTTCAATCAAATTTTCTAGTGAATGGTATATAGCTCGTTTGAAAACTCCACGGTCATGTCTGTGGTCTTCTCGAGTTAGGTTAAAAATATCTAAATGTTTTCATAGTCCTCACCAAGCGGCCGCAAAAAATCAAAACATATCTTCTTCCGAGCCAACAAACAAACAATTTCGCTATAAAAACATGGTCATCACTGTACCAAATATGAATCATATGTTTGAGAAAACATGAGGGAAGACACTCGACAGGACAGTCACTTTGTTAAGAAAACTATATGGACATTTGGAGCAACCAATACTCATTTTTGGAGTTCGAGATTGTGTTGTTTTGAGAGACCCATAGAGAAACTTTGTATAAAAGGAAACTGATGGACTGTTGAACACCAGCTATCCAATGCTTCATTTTTATAGAATAGTTCTCTTTTTGTTGTAAATTTTAAAATTTGAGGTTTAATTCAAGAATGCGTTTCTTCACCCTCGCCATTTTGGTTCTCGCTCTTTTCAGCCTTTCAAACTCCCAATGCACTAATGATGTCTGTCAAGCTTTGTGTGTCAGGGTAATTCGTCATTTTGAACTAGTGAAAAGATATGTTTTCAGCTTTTCGGACCTGGAACTACTGGACAGTGCATCAGCAGCACGGAGTGTCAGTGTACTCTCCACGGAGAGACAAATGAAGTCCGCACGGTCTCACTTCCCCAGGTCACTGAAAACTGATGGGCATGTGATAATCCCTTAAGTAAATATACCGATGAAGCTGGGCATTGGTGTGAATGAATGTACGCTGGAGCCTGTTGGGATAGATATATTATGAGTTTTGACTGAAATTACGCCTTTTTGGGAAAATTGATTTGAAATTGATAAGTAGAAATTTGATTAACAAAGTTAGAAATAAACTTGAAAAAGGGCCCTGATGGTCCCTATAAAGGCATAAATTTCATTTTATTGCCGTCGCTACTCGGAAATCAGGGAGAAAAGCCGCTTTTTCTCGGCGCCTTCGCTTTTTGCGAAGACGCAGAAGAAGAAAAAAACAGGAAGGAAATACAAAACACGTTTTTGGCTTTTTTTCTCATAACTGATTTTTTAAGTCTTTCTTTTTTAAACCCTTTTCGCACCCTTGTGAGTTTTTTGTTTATTTTTTTTTTTTGTATGTGTGTGTCATAGTTTTTTATATGAAAATAACGCGAATATCTTTTTGTCCTAACTTTAAGGCGGTTGCTCGATTCTTCAGAGAAAACGACTTTTAAACTCTCACTGATCCTAAAAATTTTTATTAACTCTCACTCTCTCTTAGTCTCCCTCTCTCTCTCTCTTTCTCTCTCTCTCTCTCTCTCTCCCTCCCTCCCTCCCCCCTCTCTCTCTATGTCTCAGTCTTATCTCTGTGCCGCACTTCTGTGTTTTGGCTGAGAGATAAAGCCAACCGCCCTGCACCGGCAGCTGGCGTTCCGTCCCGCCCCTATCGATTTTACATTCGTCGCCTGCTCCGCGTGTGGTCTCAAAAATGCCTCCAACCATAATCCCTTCATTTTAAACGAATTTTATACTTATGGTGTTTTTTGTCTTTGTTTCACATTTTTTATTCCCTTTTCTCATTAACAAATCCATTTCAGACCACATATCTTGGTCTCTACATTTCAAACTGAATGGAATTTGTTTAAAGTGAACACCAGGTTTTCGGAGGTCACCGGTGAGTGTTTTCTTTAAGAAAAGTTTTATTTTTCAATATTTTCAATGGTTTATTGGCTTAGGGCCTAATCTTTGACTTTCCCCGGTTGTAAAGTGCCGTTATCTCGCAAACTCTTGGTGGTCTGAGGAAAACGCGCTGTAACACCCGAAACTCACCTTTGTATTGAGCAGTGAATATTTTTGCAAACGCATTTCAACTCAACAACTAAATTTTGCCACTAAAACGAAAGAAGTAGCAATTTCTTAGTATTCATTCGAGTGTGGCGCTGAATTTCTTAGAAAACGAACCTTTTTTTCGTTCGTTATTTATAAAAAGCTTACGAAAGACAACCAGAGACGGTTAACCATTGTTTACAAAGCTAGTGGCATGTAGGCAAAACAAAATATCTAAGGGCGGATTCGAAACTGGGTCGCGACATTAACAAGCGAGAACGTTACCACTCTGCCAGCGGGGACCCGCGCTGTAACTGCATTCCCTCCAGCGGCGGACATTCATCTCAGGGGCCAGGCTTGGCGGGGCCAACTTGAAAAATTCTATTTGCAAACGCATTTCAACTCTACAACCAAATTTTTATTTTTAGGGGGAAGCCGTTAAAACAAAAGAAGTAGCAATTTCTTGGTATTCATTCAACTGTAGCGCTGAATCTGTTAGAAATGTGCATCTTGTCTGTAAAAAATCACTCATAATAATAAAAATTTGCCTTTTTGTTTTTCCTTATCCTTTTCACTTGCTTGGAATTGATTATGCACGCAAAGCAATTGTGTGGTCATGTATTTTCTCACATAAATATACAGCGCGGCTTAAGCTTTTCCCAACTGAACAAAAGTATCGAAGACCATCCAATTCACAGTTACAGTTTCAAGCAAACCAAATTTAAATAGTTAGCCCATGTTTATTATAGAAGAAGCATTGAAATCGGCAAAACAAAAGATTTTTTTTGAAAATAATACTAATGCCAGACTACTGCCAAAATCCCGGTGTTAGACAAAAATTTTGCCGAAAAACCTCAAATGTTGCCGTTTTACAGCATCTTTTTTAGTTATTTACTGAAAAACTTTTAGTTACGGGAAATGCAGAGTTTTCAGAGTTTACGCAAAATGCAGTAAAATCGTGTTTCTGCAACATATGAGTTCTAGGTAACCATTCTCAGAAACGCGTTTGAAAAAAATTTGAAAATCAAGAATTTTTCCTTTTTCAAAGCAGATTTTGCTTCAAAGCATACGAAAAACAACCAGAGACGGTTAACCATTGTTTACAAAGCTAGTAACATAGAGGCAAAACAGAATATCAAAGGGCGGATTCGAACCCGGGTCTCGAGATTGACTAGCGAGAACGTCACCACTCTGCCACCGGGGGCCCGCGCTGTAACCATATTCCCTCACGCGGCGGGCCGTCATAGCATTTGAATGCTCTCTCGTTCATAGTTCTCACGGGCCGGGCCGGCCCGGCTCGTTTCGGCCGCGGGCCGGCCCTTCTCGTGAGAACTATGCTCTCGCCTGCGCATTGCACGCCTGCCGCACGAAGTGGCAGGGTTCCAATTTGGCTGCAGCTATAAGCATATTTTATTTGAAGATTACACATAATTTTTTTTTAAAACCTGTTTATAGGAATGATCTCACCCCCGAACGTCTCCGGGTGACCTCTTCTATGACCCATGCCAAAAGAAGTGCGACATAGTTCAACAACACCTGGACAGGAACTTGGTACTGATTTTTAATGAAAGTGAGTTCTATTTCATAATGCGGAAAACAATTTTTTTCAGATTAGTTATGCGATGAGATATCGATGTGCCTCTACCGGTAAGCAAATGTTTTAATAAACTGACTTTTTTCTTTCAGCTGGAATTCGAGAGTGCAACAAAAAATGGAAAGTGTTAGAAGGAGCTTGCTCGTCGTCTACAAGAAAAGTGCACAATATGCCTCGGGGTTAGTTTTTCCAAGTTGGAAAAAAATTGTCAAAAATCAATAAGAATGAAATTTAAACCCTGGAAAAAGTTAAATCGAAGGCCTTCGAAATTTTTACCTTTTATTCTTAAGAAGCAAAAAGACATCAAATACAACTGTGGATAAATGGATAAGGTCGGTCGTCAGCCGAAAAAAAACGGTTTTTTCTAGGTGTCTTTGCTATTTGCTGGCTATCTCGCCTAAAATGGGTAGTCGTTTGGGTCTGAGTGGCCAAATCAAACGACACCCATATTTTGCATAGCTAATTTAGGGCAAAAACGCCAGCGGCTTCCCATGAACGGATTCACATCCATTCAAGAATTGCCAATTTCACAACAAGAAGGTTGGAGAATTTCGAAAAACTTGGAAAGTTTTTAAAACTCGTAAACAAGTTCAAATAAACAAGCAAAGGAAAATAGAGCATTCCGGATTCGAACTAGCTACCCCTAGCGTTGGAATCTGGCGCCCTCACCACTCGGCCACCGAGCGACTGTGGTTTGTGGTCGCGGCGGCCTCTTAATCCCGCGGTTCCACACAGAAAGCGGCTTCCTCAAATTTCAAATGTGAATTTCTCGAATGAAAAGAACGCATATCAAAATCCGACTTCCATCCTTTAATCAGCAAGTAAAAGGTTATGCTAAAAAGGGGCTGTCGTTTGATTTGGCCACCCAGACCCGAACGATTTCCCATTCCGCTGTCCTAGCGCCCACATAGGTTATTTCAAAGCGTTTACATCAAAATCGAGTTTGCCCTGTTCGAAAAACGCTCGTATTTCAGCAGGCATACGATACTCAGCCGAGAGAGCGCGCCAGTAGCGGAGACGCAGAGAAAAAGCCGCTTTTTGTCGGAGGCCAGCCGATTTCCGTTTGGCGATAACTATATAACCGCCAAAATTTCAATATAAAGATCACGGTTAACGTTACCAGTTTTCACTTGAAAGGTGTAAATACGAAAAACTGCTTTTTTTAATGTATTATTTTACTGCATCAATATTTCGCTCTTCAAGTTTTAAATTCAGCTTTTTTATCACAGGCCAAAGTTTTTAAAATATGTAATTTCGCTTCAAATGACTTCGACAAATTCGAGATGTTTCAGATGACCTCAACAATGCCATTCGAAACCTTTGGTTCAACTCATGCTCCTTAGAATGCGATTTAAAAAATGTAACATCGATATGGTTTGAATTCGAACCACCCCGTGTTATTCTGAATGATAGGTAACGTGCGAATCTTATTTGTTAAATGTTTAAAATTTTAGGATTCTGAGACAATCAACGGCTGTGAAAGCAGATTTCTCGAACACCACGAAATTCAACGTCTCAAAAGAAAAAAAGGAATAATGAGGAAATAAAGTTATTTAATGATAAATGGCAGAGGATAGAGAGGCAGAGATGCGAGAGGCAGAGAGGCAGAGAGGCAGAGATGCGAGAGGCATAGAGGCAGAGAGACAGAGAGACAGAGAGGCAGAGAGGCAGAGAGGCAGAGAGGCAGAGAGGCAGAGAGGCAGAGAGGCAGAGAGGCAGAGATGCGAGAGGCATAGAGGCAGAGAGACAGAGAGACAGAGAGGCACAGAGGCAGAGAAAGTGCACGCAAATGTTTATTTTTATACGTTAGATCTGATCTATTTAAAGCAAAAACTTCAAAAATAACACACTGTAACGCGGGTCAAATATTCGATATCGACCTACAAGTTTGAAAATGTTCTGTATGGGTCATGGGAAGGTCATAGACATTTTTGAGCCACTTTTACGGCTAAAAAATTCTACTCTAGTATTCTTAATGCATAATGTGTGTTTATTCAAATGACCGTTTGTCTTCCATCAGTTGGCGTTGATCTGCGGGATGGAGACCGTGTGGGATTCTCCGGCTTCTCCATTGATTCCATTGTAAGTACAGAGACAGTGAGTACTATCGGTACAATGTCCATGACTTCCGGGGTAAAACTGAAAAAAAACGAAAAATTATAGTTTTCTAAACGAATTGTTACGTGGTCACACAACTGCTGGCAGAAGGAATCAGTGCATTGGGAGTTTGACTGGTCGACCACTGCGAAGAAGAAGAGAGCGAAAAGGACGAAACGCATGCTGAAATATTACTGTAAAACTTTGAAAACTGTGAAAAATATAAGAGAACTTGCATTAAAAGGTAGCGATGGATTGTGGATGTCCGACTGTCAATTGTCCCCCTTTTATACAAGTTCTATCGCTGACTGTTTCTTGGGTGATTGTTATGACAGTTGTTTTTCAAAACAAAAGCCTCAATTTTGAGACGGTTTGGGCTCTTTTACCCACAAATCATTACTCTCTAAGTTGTTTAGATGACTATTTGTGGCGTTGAACATTCTCATATTTGTTTGCCACAAAAATATGACTGTACAGTTTGAATGTCTTATTTGCTTTTTCAAACACATGACTTATACTTAACACCAAGGGTGGCTGATCAGCGGGCCGGGCCGAGAAAATCTGAGGAACGGGCCGGCCCGGGCCGGCCCCACTTTTTTTGAAAATCAATTTTTAAATGTAACTCTTTTCAAAGTCATTATTTATAAGTTCTGTTTGTTGCAAAACATAGTTCTAATTGTGCAAATATACTGATCTGATCAGCCACCCTTGGTGTTAAGTATAAGTCATGTGTTTGAAAAAGCAAATAAGACATTCAAACTGTACAGTCATATTTTTGTGGCAAACAAATATGAGAATGTTCAACGCCACAAATAGTCATCTAAACAACTTAGAGAGTAATGATTTGTGGGTAAAAGAGCCCAAACCGTCTCAAAATTGAGGCTTTTGTTTTGAAAAACAACTGTCATAACAATCACCCAAGAAACAGTCAGCGATAGAACTTGTATAAAAGGGGGACAATTGACAGTCGGACATCCACAATCCATCGCTACCTTTTAATGCAAGTTCTCTTATATTTTTCACAGTTTTCAAAGTTTTACAGTAATATTTCAGCATGCGTTTCGTCCTTTTCGCTCTCTTCTTCTTCGCAGTGGTCGACCAGTCAAACTCCCAATGCACTGATTCCTTCTGCCAGCAGTTGTGTGACCACGTAACAATTCGTTTAGAAAACTATAATTTTTCGTTTTTTTTCAGTTTTACCCCGGAAGTCATGGACATTGTACCGATAGTACTCACTGTCTCTGTACTTACAATGGAATCAATGGAGAAGCCGGAGAATCCCACACGGTCTCCATCCCGCAGATCAACGCCAACTGATGGAAGACAAACGGTCATTTGAATAAACACACATTATGCATTAAGAATACTAGAGTAGAATTTTTTAGCCGTAAAAGTGGCTCAAAAATGTCTATGACCTTCCCATGACCCATACAGAACATTTTCAAACTTGTAGGTCGATATCGAATATTTGACCCGCGTTACAGTGTGTTATTTTTGAAGTTTTTGCTTTAAATAGATCAGATCTAACGTATAAAAATAAACATTTGCGTGCACTTTCTCTGCCTCTGTGCCTCTCTGCCTCTCTGTCTCTCTGTCTCTCTGCCTCTATGCCTCTCGCATCTCTGCCTCTCTGCCTCTCTGCCTCTCTGCCTCTCTGCCTCTCTGCCTCTATGCCTCTCGTATCTCTGCCTCTCTGCCTCTCTGCCTCTCTGCCTCTCTGCCTCTCTGCCTCTCTGCCTCTCTGTCTCTCTGTCTCTCTGCCTCTATGCCTCTCGCATCTCTGCCTCTCTGCCTCTCTGCCTCTCTGCCTCTCTGCCTCTCTGCCTCTCTGCCTCTATGCCTCTCGTATCTCTGCCTCTCTGCCTCTCTGCCTCTCTGCCTCTCTGCCTCTCTGCCTCTCTGCCTCTCTGCCTCTCTGCCTCTCTGCCTCTATGCCTCTCGTATCTCTGCCTCTCTGCCTCTCTGCCTCTCTGCCTCTCTGCCTCTCTGCCTCTCTGCCTCTCTGCCTCTCTGTCTCTCTGTCTCTCTGCCTCTATGCCTCTCGTATCTCTGCCTCTCTGCCTCTCTGCCTCTCTGCCTCTCTGTCTCTCTGTCTCTCTGCCTCTATGCCTCTCTGCCTCTCTGCCTCTATGCCTCTCGTATCTCTGCCTCTCTGCCTCTCTGCCTCTCTGCCTCTCTGCCTCTCTGCCTCTCTGCCTCTCTGCCTCTCTGCCTCTCTGCCTCTCTGCCTCTCTGCCTCTCTGCCTCTCTGCCTCTCTGCCTCTATGCCTCTCGTATCTCTGCCTCTCTGCCTCTCTGCCTCTCTGCCTCTCTGCCTCTCTGCCTCTCTGCCTCTCTGTCTCTCTGTCTCTCTGCCTCTATGCCTCTCGCATCTCTGCCTCTCTGCCTCTCTGCCTCTCGCATCTCTGCCTCTCTATCCTCTGCCATTTATCATTAAATAACTTTATTTCCTCATTATTCCTTTTTTTCTTTTGAGACGTTGAATTTCGTGGTGTTCGAGAAATCTGCTTTCACAGCCGTTGATTGTCTCAGAATCCTAAAATTTTAAACATTTAACAAATAAGATTCGCACGTTACCTATCATTCAGAATAACACGGGGTGGTTCGAATTCAAACCATATCGATGTTACATTTTTTAAATCGCATTCTAAGGAGCATGAGTTGAACCAAAGGTTTCGAATGGCATTGTTGAGGTCATCTGAAACATCTCGAATTTGTCGAAGTCATTTGAAGCGAAATTACATATTTTAAAAACTTTGGCCTGTGATAAAAAAGCTGAATTTAAAACTTGAAGAGCGAAATATTGATGCAGTAAAATAATACATTAAAAAAAGCAGTTTTTCGTATTTACACCTTTCAAGTGAAAACTGGTAACGTTAACCGTGATCTTTATATTGAAATTTTGGCGGTTATATAGTTATCGCCAAACGGAAATCGGCTGGCCTCCGACAAAAAGCGGCTTTTTCTCTGCGTCTCCGCTACTGGCGCGCTCTCTCGGCTGAGTATCGTATGCCTGCTGAAATACGAGCGTTTTTCGAACAGGGCAAACTCGATTTTGATGTAAACGCTTTGAAATAACCTATGTGGGCGCTAGGACAGCGGAATGGGAAATCGTTCGGGTCTGGGTGGCCAAATCAAACGACAGCCCCTTTTTAGCATAACCTTTTACTTGCTGATTAAAGGATGGAAGTCGGATTTTGATATGCGTTCTTTTCATTCGAGAAATTCACATTTGAAATTTGAGGAAGCCGCTTTCTGTGTGGAACCGCGGGATTAAGAGGCCGCCGCGACCACAAACCACAGTCGCTCGGTGGCCGAGTGGTGAGGGCGCCAGATTCCAACGCTAGGGGTAGCTAGTTCGAATCCGGAATGCTCTATTTTCCTTTGCTTGTTTATTTGAACTTGTTTACGAGTTTTAAAAACTTTCCAAGTTTTTCGAAATTCTCCAACCTTCTTGTTGTGAAATTGGCAATTCTTGAATGGATGTGAATCCGTTCATGGGAAGCCGCTGGCGTTTTTGCCCTAAATTAGCTATGCAAAATATGGGTGTCGTTTGATTTGGCCACTCAGACCCAAACGACTACCCATTTTAGGCGAGATAGCCAGCAAATAGCAAAGACACCTAGAAAAAACCGTTTTTTTTCGGCTGACGACCGACCTTATCCATTTATCCACAGTTGTATTTGATGTCTTTTTGCTTCTTAAGAATAAAAGGTAAAAATTTCGAAGGCCTTCGATTTAACTTTTTCCAGGGTTTAAATTTCATTCTTATTGATTTTTGACAATTTTTTTCCAACTTGGAAAAACTAACCCCGAGGCATATTGTGCACTTTTCTTGTAGACGACGAGCAAGCTCCTTCTAACACTTTCCATTTTTTGTTGCACTCTCGAATTCCAGCTGAAAGAAAAAAGTCAGTTTATTAAAACATTTGCTTACCGGTAGAGGCACATCGATATCTCATCGCATAACTAATCTGAAAAAAATTGTTTTCCGCATTATGAAATAGAACTCACTTTCATTAAAAATCAGTACCAAGTTCCTGTCCAGGTGTTGTTGAACTATGTCGCACTTCTTTTGGCATGGGTCATAGAAGAGGTCACCCGGAGACGTTCGGGGGTGAGATCATTCCTATAAACAGGTTTTAAAAAAAAATTATGTGTAATCTTCAAATAAAATATGCTTATAGCTGCAGCCAAATTGGAACCCTGCCACTTCGTGCGGCAGGCGTGCAATGCGCAGGCGAGAGCATAGTTCTCACGAGAAGGGCCGGCCCGCGGCCGAAACGAGCCGGGCCGGCCCGGCCCGTGAGAACTATGAACGAGAGAGCATTCAAATGCTATGACGGCCCGCCGCGTGAGGGAATATGGTTACAGCGCGGGCCCCCGGTGGCAGAGTGGTGACGTTCTCGCTAGTCAATCTCGAGACCCGGGTTCGAATCCGCCCTTTGATATTCTGTTTTGCCTCTATGTTACTAGCTTTGTAAACAATGGTTAACCGTCTCTGGTTGTTTTTCGTATGCTTTGAAGCAAAATCTGCTTTGAAAAAGGAAAAATTCTTGATTTTCAAATTTTTTTCAAACGCGTTTCTGAGAATGGTTACCTAGAACTCATATGTTGCAGAAACACGATTTTACTGCATTTTGCGTAAACTCTGAAAACTCTGCATTTCCCGTAACTAAAAGTTTTTCAGTAAATAACTAAAAAAGATGCTGTAAAACGGCAACATTTGAGGTTTTTCGGCAAAATTTTTGTCTAACACCGGGATTTTGGCAGTAGTCTGGCATTAGTATTATTTTCAAAAAAAATCTTTTGTTTTGCCGATTTCAATGCTTCTTCTATAATAAACATGGGCTAACTATTTAAATTTGGTTTGCTTGAAACTGTAACTGTGAATTGGATGGTCTTCGATACTTTTGTTCAGTTGGGAAAAGCTTAAGCCGCGCTGTATATTTATGTGAGAAAATACATGACCACACAATTGCTTTGCGTGCATAATCAATTCCAAGCAAGTGAAAAGGATAAGGAAAAACAAAAAGGCAAATTTTTATTATTATGAGTGATTTTTTACAGACAAGATGCACATTTCTAACAGATTCAGCGCTACAGTTGAATGAATACCAAGAAATTGCTACTTCTTTTGTTTTAACGGCTTCCCCCTAAAAATAAAAATTTGGTTGTAGAGTTGAAATGCGTTTGCAAATAGAATTTTTCAAGTTGGCCCCGCCAAGCCTGGCCCCTGAGATGAATGTCCCCGCTGGCAGAGTGGTAACGTTCTCGCTTGTTAATGTCGCGACCTTGGCCCGCAGGCCGCATGCCGTTTCGAGAGGCCGAAGGACGCCTATGTAAACGGCCGAAGGCCCCGTTTCAACCCGACGGCAGGCCGCATTTACAGGCGGCCGAAGGCCATGCCATTTTGGATTTAAACTGGTGTTTGTAGCAAATCTGGTAACGCTACTATATACCGTTGGCCCGCTTTTCCAATTTTTCGCTACCTCGGCGCAAAATTTTGCCATTTTCAGCAGAACCGACATAATTATCTGCCATATTTTAAGTCAGAGGCCTGTTTTGGTAACTTTGGGACGTTGTATCTCAAAAACAATGAATTTTCGATTTAAAGTCATATATTTTCTAATAATCATCTTTCATCAAGATAAATTGAAAACCCCCTGACTATCCCTTTTACTCGTTTGTTCGCTAATTCGGCGCAAAATTTTGCCTTTTTCATTAAAACTGGATAAATTAACATCTGTAAATCTATCAGATCTACAGACAGAGACCCATTTTTTAACTTTGGGACGGATTATCTCCGAAAAAGGGAAATTTCGACATAAAGTCATAGCAGTGTTCTCTATTCAATCAACTCAATTAAAAAACCCCTGACCGTCCCTTCTTTTTTCTCTGTGAACTTTTCTTTCAGGTAGCGAAAAGAGACCAAGGAGATCTGCGTCGAGCGCATCAAATTCTTGGGAACTCACAACGAAGGCATTCGAAACATCGGGCACAATTACTCTGAAGACGACGACTTCTGGGAAAAAGTGAGCTCCCCTGACCTCGACGTAAGAATAGCAATTAGATCAAACAAGCGAATCATTTTAGAAGGAGGTCTATGCAGAGGACACTTTCCACCCATCGAAATGGGGCAATTTGGCCGTGCACTTCACGAACAACATCTTTGAGAAGGCCGGAGACATAATTAACGAAGGAGAATTTGGAGCCGAAGACAAGATCACCCTGAAGAGTTGGCGGATGAGAGGTAGGTGGCTTAATTTAAAGATGTCTCCTTCTCCGTGCGAGTTTTTATGAAAGAGAGAGAGAGAGAGAAATGAGGATGACGCATTTCATGACCTTTGCCTTTCGCTGCCAGACCATTTAGCAGACACCAAGCTTCAATTAGTCTTTTGAAAATTAACTTTACGATTTGATTATCAAACTGACATTTTCAGGATCTCTGCAGCACTGTCGACAAAATCTTCAAGGCGTCCGTCTGGAAGAAAAAGGAAACACCTCCTGCGGGGAAGACGATCATCACAATAATTTGGACCCTGATTGTTTTCGAACCTTGTTGTAGAAATGAAATAGTTAAACATGTATAAATAGATATAGAGAGATAGAGAGAGAGAGAGAGAGAGAGAGAGAGAGAGAAAGAGAGTGAGTGAGAGTGAGAGAAAGAGAGTGAGTGAGAGTGAGAGTGAGAGTGAGAGTGAGAGTGAGAGTGAGAGTGAGAGTGAGAAAGAGAGTGAGTTAGAGTGAGAGTGAGAATGAGAGTGAGGGAGGGAGAGAGAGTAAGAGAGAAAGAGGGAGAGAAAGAGAGAGAAAGAGAGAGGGAGAGAGAGAAAGAGAGAGAAAGAGAGAAAGAGAGACACAGTGTCAAAAAGGGAGAACAAAAGAGAAAGATAGAGAAAACGAGACAGATAGAAAGAAATCTCGCGTTGACTTTTCATATCGCACCAACAACTCCACATTTTCAATGACTCTTTCTTAAAATACTTCAAAAACATAACAATAAGAGGTAAATTAAAGACATTTTTACTACCATCACAATACTGCTGATTTCGCGGATGAAGTCCACTGATTTCGCGGATGAAGTCCATTAGCATCAACGTTTCTGTAACATATACATCTGTTTATATTTTTGTAGTTTGTAGTCTAGTTGTAACCATGGCATGTGCCGCCATATTTGAGTTGAAGGAAAGAAATAGGGAAACTTTTGAAGTCAGAAAAGTAGTAATTTCAAAATTTTTGTTTAATGGTTGACTTTCTAACTCTTAAAGGCAATTCTTACTATTTTATGGTATTTGACAACAACCCTAGTAAGTCTCCAAAACAAAATAAAGCGAAAACTGAATAAAAACACTAGGAGCTGTTTGACTGCACACATTTAAAACTAGAGAAAAGGATTGCCCGCGGAGGGATTCGAACCCGGATCGCGAGATTTAGAGTCTGGCTCGTGGACCACAACACCATCGTAAGCTAAGGCTATAGTGTGTGAGAATGTGAGTGTGTGAGTGTGTAAGTACGGCCGCAACATTCGCGGCCTACGGCCACAAGTAAGGAGAAAAGAGTTAAACTCGGCGTACGGCCGACCTCCCCTCCCCTTTTCGAAACATGAACGCTTGGATCTACGCTGGTAGACAACACACAGACACACACCATGGCGTTTTATTATTTAGGGGAATTTCCCTACTTGGTCGTGACTTTTTCACAAGCACTTAACCAAGATCGTTCCTTCCTTAACCTGGACCCAAACCCGCCTCTTCAAAAGAACCTACCTGTCGTGACGTAAGCACGATACATCATCTCTCTTGGCGGATTCCCCCCGCGGAGATGAGTCAGTTTCTCATGGGACAACCAAGGAATATACACGACCCCTTAATCTCTCTCTCTATTCTTCTCTCTCTCTATTTAAGTATTGTTCCTTTATGTAAATATATTGTATAATAAATATATAAACATGTTTGGACTTGGGGTCCAATACTGAGTAAAGGAACACGTCTTAGATTTATATATGTATTATACAATATATTTACATAAAGGAACAATACTTAAATTGAGAGAGAGAGAGAGAAGAATAGAGAGAGATAAAGGGGGGAATCCGCCAAGAGAGATGCTGTATCGTGCTTACGTCACGACACTGCCGGCCGTATTTAAGTTGTGTTGGTTGTTATCTAATATTCGCTCACAGTTTCCTCCACTGTTCTGAATATCAGAAGAGGAGAATGCTTATCGCTCGCCTCTCAATCCAAGGCTGTGATAGCAATTCTCAAGTTGTGATTGGCATCCCTCGCTCACTATTTCATCCATAGCTCTGACAAGGGAAGTGCACCAACTCGTCTTGATAAAATCGAAATCTGTCGATTGGGCATTGTTGGGGACCCCAAGGGCAACCCAAATCTGTTTTCGAAAAGTGCCAACTCGGCTCCGTTTTCGAGAAATTGATTTGCATTCTAATTATCACCGAAAGCGGACAAGGAGGCAGCATCGGAAAGTTGGCCGAGTGGTCTAAGGCGGTAACCGGAAATTTTTTTTAGACATGATGCTGGTTCGATTCTTTTTTACGACAACGTTTTTGCTTTTCTTAGTTTGACTTACTCGCATCAAACTGTTAATTTTTAAAATAATTTGAAAGCTTTTCTATTTCAAAGAGAAAAATTTTATTTTGTACATTTGTATTTTGCTTCATATTTTTTTGGTTTAAGATTAATGTGGCTTTAAATAAAGAGAAAAAGCAAAAACGTTGTCTTAAAAAAGAGTCGAACCAGCACCATGTCTAAAAACATTATCGGGTTAGCGCCTTAGACCACTCGGCCAACTTTCCGATGCTGCCTCTATGTCCGCTTTCGGTGATAATTAGAATGCAAATCAATTTCTCGAAAACGGAGGCACTTTTCGAAAACAGATTTGGGTAGCCCTTGAGGTCCCCAACAATGCCCAATCGACAGATTTCGATTTTATCAAGACGAGTTGGTGCACTTCCCTCGTGAGTTTAGCGAGTTGTGTAATTCGTATATGTGTACGGCAGTCCTCCGGGGGAACACAAGAAATGAGTTGTATAGAGAAAGAGAATGGAAGTGAGGTAGATACAAATTACATTTCGAAGTTCCAATCATTCCGATATAGAAATTACAGAAAAAATTAAAGAAAAGTGGTTTTCGAAGATTTACAGCTGCGTAGAAAATGGACGACCAAGACGAGATATTGACTTTTCTTCAAGAAGACCATTCAGCTTCCCAACGAAGTTTTCATCTTTCACCAGCCAGAGAGAAAATAAAGAGAGAAAACAAAATTGGTCGTGAAATGTTTATTTAGGATA
The DNA here is from genome assembly GCA_964057215.1 of Oscheius myriophilus. Classification (NCBI taxonomy): domain Eukaryota; kingdom Metazoa; phylum Nematoda; class Chromadorea; order Rhabditida; family Rhabditidae; genus Oscheius; species Oscheius myriophilus. The sequence goes on from OZ059904.1 coordinate 3,412,894, forward strand.
AGAGGAATATTGATTTCAACGGGGAGTGGTAGGCAGAAATAAATGGGGTTAGTTACTAAGTTGTGATATTAGGTCGTGAAAGTGGCTTTTCTTGCCATATAGTTGCGTTGGCTCTGTCGTTGCCTTTCTTCCATGGCGCACTTGTCACAAGTACATGTTTGACAAGGGCAGTTCTTGTGTCCTAGAAAAAAAACATGTTGAACGCAGATAGTTTGGTAACCAACCTATGGTGGAGTGACGGTATTTCGTGGGCATGGCATTTTCTGCACATCCAGATTGTCTGGATTGTTGGAGTAACCTGAAAACTTTTGAAATGAATTTCGTGCTAGATTTCTGTTTCTGAATATAATCATTGAGCTTGCTTTTTTTGCTGTTTTTTTTATATAGCACAAATACATAATCTAAGCTCAAATTACATAAACCCTCAAGAAATCGGCAGTTAAAGATATGATTTCATCTATCTAAATAACACGTCACTAAATTCAAACCACTACACCATCGGGGCGCCTCGCGCCCAATTGAAAAGCTGCTTTTTAGCTCACATTTTCGTATTTTTGTACAAAATGAGAGGAAAATTGGTGTGCGCCGTATTTTGTGGAGTTCGCCTCTTTGCGAAATTTCGCGACAATGGCTTTTTGCTTACACCGAGCGCGTGTTTTAGAAATATACGAAAATTTTTACCGTTGAAGTAGTTGAAGATAGTTATAACGTTCCACGCAGAAACTCCTATAGCAGTTTGTAGTTGAACTTCTAACAGGAATCCGAGCAAGAAACGCTGAAATATAGGAGAAATTTAAATTTTCACAAAACGAAAGAGAATGATTAGAGATGTAATTTCCCCCTCATAGGTTAAACTAGGGGTGTATGCGCGCCGTCATGGCTTGCCGCCTGCTGCCACAAACGGACTACGGGCCACCAGGCGGCCTTTGGCCGCTATTTGGTCGCACATAGCCTTCGGCCGCCCATTTAGGCGGCTTGGCCTTCGTGGCCTTCGGCCGCTTTCTTAGAAACTTCTGCCGCTCAGTTACTCTAACTTTTCTTGCTCATATTCAGTCCATGAAATCCGTAAAGGCAGGTTTCAAATACTGCTTTTTACTGGTAAATCTGGGCCCTTTCAATAACATGCACTGTCTCGCGACCGGGAGGCGGAGCCTTAAGCTTTACGTTGCGGGGCCTTTCAATTCAAATCAATTGCCCCGTAAACTCCGACATAACCAGTTTCAGTTGAACACAAAAGAAAAATCAGAAAAAAACATGCTAACGAAAAATTTTACCTGAACACCTCCCGCGCCTTGTGCTCCGCCTTCAATGTTGTCTTCTTTCGAAGTTGTTGAAATTCTTGGTTTTGGAGAGACGATTTATGCGTCTCGGAAATGGTTTAATTAGGGGAAATATACATAGGAAAACAATTCAAAAAAAAAAATAAGTAACACGAACTATTTTGAAAAGAAACCACTAAAAAATGAAAAAAAAAACAAGCTCCAATGCGAGAAAACACCCAATTTGGAGTGGATAGAGATATATTCCCATTTCCATTTATAGGTATAGAGGGAGATGATTTTTTAAGTGAATATCAAATAGTGGTTGAAGGGTGGATGGCTGATAAAGCGGACAATTTCGACAAAGCGAGGAAAGAGGGCGGGATATCGTTTTCTTTTGACGGACAACGGACGTGTGACCTGGGTCATTGTAATAAACACCTGGGTGATAGAAACACAAAGCGATTTCATTACCCGGACAGAATAATCGATAAACACCACGGAAAGCCAATTTGAAAACCTTATAACACGAAAACCTTAAGATACGACGAGCGGCCTGCGGCTGCACGGATTTGC
>OZ059904.1:3414928-3497235 GCA_964057215.1 Oscheius myriophilus
AGTATGAACCGTAAAAATTCATGGGTGTGTTCAGAGAGCGGTACTTCCAGCCACAGCCACCTCATGTTCTCCAATTCGTGCAAATATTTACCTGATAACAAAAAGCTTATCTCTTGAGCAAAGACTACAAAAGTGTTCATTTGAAAGTGGGTTTTCACTTCCTGAAGCTTCCAAAAAATTTAGAGGAGCCAGGAGTTGCTTGTTGCTTCTTCACCTTACAAGTATGAAAAGTATGTTTTTTTCTCATATACTCTTCTGTTTTTTAATCAACCAAGACATAAATTTTGCGCGTCCAATAAAACAAATCCCTTAATGGTCTGTGTGTGTGTGTGTGTGTGTGTGTGTGTGTGTGTGTGTGTGTGTGTGTGCGTGTGTGTGTCTGTGTGTGTGTCTAAAGTAGATCAGCGGAGGATCGCGCGTTCATTTTCCAAGACGGGAAAAGGAGGGAGGTTGGCCGTAGGCCGAGTTTAACGGTCTTCACGGTCGTAGACCGAGAAATGAGTGGCCGTAGGCCACAAATGTTGCGGCTGAAGGCGGCGTGTACGGGCGGCCGCAGGCCGCAAGTCAGGAGGGTGCGCGCCGTAGGCGCGCGTAGCCGCAACATTTGTGGCCTACGGCCACTCACAGATGATACAAAAGCAAAAAAGCAAAACAACTACAGCACCGAGGCATCGAACCCGTGGCTTAAGAGGTGGGGTAAGTACCGCTGAACCACCCCGTCACAGCCCACACAAAAACGCTGATATCTCGAAAACGAACAGAGGTTGGCAAGTTCGTGAAATTTCTTTCTGCTACATGAACCTTGTTTCTGCCTTGTATACTAATTCAAATCATATCAGGTAATTGCAGGTCTGGTCTCGGGCCGAGCTGGGCCGGGCCGGGCTGGGGCGGTGCAGGCCGGGCTCTTCTCGATGTTTGGCCAGCCCTGGGGTATTTACTCGTCGCTCATTGACTTGGAGGAAGTTTTATAGTCTATTTCCAATTATGAGACTACGACTTTTGAATGACCGTGAATTTCCTCGGTATTTAACCATTGACGATTTGAAACATCGAAGTGAATATCAATAAAATATGCGAAATAACACTGTAACAGAGGAGTGCGCAGACAATTAGACGATCGCGGCGGGACCCATTGTACCTTTTCCTTGTCTTAGTTTTGGAAATGCCCTATAATTAACCTAAACATCTAACGAGCTAAAGGGCTGGGGGGGGTAAACATGGAGACACAAACACTTTTGTGAGTAGCCGGGAAAAGTCGTTGTTTCGGGACGCATACGTGTGGCAACTTGCCACATGGCAACCCGGACGAATTGCAACCTTTGTCAGTGGTTTGCAATCTGTACGGATTTCACCAGGATGGATGGCGATGGGCCAAATTGAAACGCGACGTATCGCAAAAGTCCGTATTTTAACTGAGACGGCTTTCACCGGTTCAAATTGCTAGCTAGACGAATTGAAACTTGGACGATTTGAACTGGGTCGTTTCGCAACCTAATTAGAATACATTTGCCTTTTCATTTTCGTTGTTTTGATAAAATAAACATTCTAATTAGGTTGCGAAACGTCCCAGTTGCAATCCGTCCCCATTACAAACAGTACTCCTCTCGAGGTGGCACCGTTCCAAAACGAGCTCAGCGCAACATGAGACGGAAAAGACTCGGTCGCAAAAAGGAAAGTTGCAAAACAGCCAGGTTACAAGGCAGTTACATTACAATGTGGCCGGGAGCGCAATTCGTCCGGGTTGTCATGTGTCAAGTTGCCATACGTATGCGTCCCGTTGTTTCAAGCTCGATAGGCGAGGAGGCGAGCGCCAAATTGGAATCCTGCCAAAAACGGCCTTATTGCAGCATGCATGCGCTAGTTAGGCGAGAGAGCGCGTAGTTAGCGAAGACGCAGAGAAAAGATCGCTTTCAAACTCGTTGATTTCGTTTCGGCGACATTTATTAACAGCTTTTTCCCTTGTATCATTCACAATCGAAGTTTTCCAAAATATTGCAACCCATTATAACCAATGAAAACAATTTTTTGCTACCAATCCTATAAAAAAGGTTCATTTTAGACAGAAACCTTCAATCATATCATATGATTCATATGATAAACTGTTGTTCACACTTCGCACCACTTTGTTTTTCGCACCCTCGTGAGTGCCGGAAAAACGATTGATTGACTCCCTCTATCAACTATCATCTATTATTCACAGCGACACCTATTTATTGCAAACGTAATTTTACTGATTCATTCAAAATATTACCCTTAAACCTGTTTTTTGTAGCCAAACTCTATATGTCATCTGTACAAGTGATAATTTTTTCAATGTTCGAGAACTATTCTTATCAATGGCGTTCTCTGATTCTCTGACCAAATTCCATTTTGTGACTTCCGTGTTGATGGGTAAGGGACGTTGACCAATTTAATGTTATAATTCAATTTCAAACATTTTTTAGATTTAAAAATCCATCGAAAAAAAGTATCACAAAACAAAGTGTGTTTATTCAATTTCAAAAATTAAAGCGTTGGAAACCATGAAATTTCAACTTTTAACAAGAAATAGTTTTCCAAGTGTTTGTAAGGGAAAGTTAAAGGTTTTGCAACTTTGGCTCATATGATAGAGAAAATTCAACTGATTAATTATACCTAACTATACTTCATTTCCAACGAACGGGCAAGGATTTTCACAAATTTTAAAGGACTGGGTACCTTTGGTCCTGCAACGATAATTGTTAACTGTCTGCGCACTCCTCTTTTAGAGTGCTCTTTCGTTTATTAGATCTCTTTTCACTTCAATGTTTCAAATCCTTGTTGGTTAAATATAAGAATTTCTCAAGATTGCCCGAAAGTCAAAGACCCTCCCTTGGAAACAGACTATAACATTATTAGCATTAGCATTAGCAATATACCAAAAAGATTTTTTTATATAGAAGGCTTCAAAATTTCCAAAAAGGTAGATTATCCACAGACTGTGCGGTTGGCCAGTACGACCAGATCACCTTGGAATGCTCGGTGTTTACGAGGCTCAGTATTCTTTTGCTGATTTTCAATAAAGCAAAGATCCAAGTGCGTACTATTCATTAAAAGGAAAATATGAAAAATCTAAACGGATGTTAATGCCATAAATTGAATGACGCAGTTCGCATGGTCACTTTTTGCCTGTCAGAAAAAGAACTGTTATCATTATGCCCTTTTCTTGATCAAATTCCATTTAGTGGCTTCCTTGTCAGTGTTATTCCTCTATTTTCTCTTCATCCAAGGAGCTATGATGAGTGGAAAGAAGTTTCCCAAATCTAGGAAAGTTACAACAACTTGTGGAAAAATTGTTGGAAGGAGGCTGATATATACTGGAGCTAAACAGGTGAATTGAATTGTACTTGGAACACAGATATTGAATGTTGAGGTAGATGCATTTCAAGGAATTCCGTATGCAACCCCTCCAGTTGGAGAGCTGCGGTTTCAGGTAAGTGTGTGTGCGTGTTTGCTTGTGTGCATGTGTGCGTGTGTGCGTGTGCGCGTGTGCGCGTGTGCGCGTGTGCGTGTGTGTGTGTTCGTGTGTGCGTGTGGGCGTGTGTGCAGGCGTGTGTGTGTTAGTACAAAACAGAGATTTCTGATGTTTGGCTTTCTGAAGAAACAGTTTTTCTGCAAAAACACTCTATTAGACTTACACGATTCATTTTCCCACCATCTTTTTGTTGTCATTTTTCTGTAATTCATCAACATTACATATATCCCTGTTCTCAAAGACACCATACCATAACGTTTCATTATCGTTGTGCTGCTCCCCATTCTCTTCGAGGCCTGTTCCTTACCTAAGAAGCGTTGGTTTTCATTCTATTTTTCATCACTAATGCGCCAGTCTTACGCGTAGACCCGCAAAAAGCCTCTTTTCGCACTTAAAGGCAATTGTTCATGCTTATTCACGTCTTTTATTCACTTTAGCCTTGTGTCTACGCTATTTTCCAAATCGCTTATAACAGTTTTACAAAATTTATTGCTTAAAATATGTTTTAGCAGACCTTGAGTTTCCCGAATCTCGCGAGGTTAACACAACTTTGGGTAGAATTGTTGGGAGAAGGCTCATTCACACTGGGGCTAAACAGGTATACCTGCTGACTGTTTAAACACTAAGAGGGGTTAATAGGTAGATTCTTTTCAAGGAATCCCATTCGCTGAGCCGCCAGTTGGAAAGTTGAGGTTTCAGGTAGGATAAAGCTGTGTGTGTGTGTGTGTGTGTGTGTGTGTGTGTGTGCGTTTGCGTGTGTGTGTGTGTATGTGTGTGTGTGTGGGCGTTTGTGCGTGTGTGTGTCACAAAGCAGATTGAGATTCCACTATTAAGAAACCCCTTCCACCAAAGCCTTGGAAAGGGTTAAAGAAAACCCAAGCCTTCGGACCACGATGTATTCAAAAAGACTTCCCCGGGGTGGCTGACCAACTTGGTCCAACAAGTGAAGACTGTCTCACTTTGAACGTGTTCACTCCTGTCTGGGAACCAGAAGACGATAACGGCTTCCCTGTCATGATTTATGTCCCAGGAGGTTGGTTTAACCATGTAAGTAGCAGAAGACCGTTTTAGGTGCCTACGTGTCCGACAGTGCTGTGAAATACGGAGACATCAATATCTGCCAGAATCTGGTACGCCCTTAAACTCAGTGCACTAAACATCGGGCTTAAGGTCACCAAGGACGTGGTGGTTGTAACCGTGCAGTACCGTTTGGGTTACCTTGGTTTGTACTCAACTGGAGACCGTGTTTGCCCTGGAAATCAGCTGTTATGGGATGTGGCAATGGCTCTTCAATGGGTAAAAGACAATATTGCTCGATTTAACGGTGATCCGGACAACATTACCCTCTTTGGTCAATCAGCTGGAGGAGCCATTGTAGATATGCTTAGTTTGAGTCCGTATACAAGAGGTACGCCTCAGAAGGCTAATAAAAGAGAGAGCTTCAGATTTGTTTCACAAAGTGGCTTCTATGGCTGGGACGGCTAGCAATGAATGGGCTCTTTCGAAGATTCTGGCGGAGGCTTGTAGGAATGCTACTGAGGGGTGGGGAGTCACTTCGTTTAACAGCAGTGAGGAGGTGAGGCGATGGAAGGAGAGAGAGACATTTCCATTACAGGTTCTGGATCAGCTTCGCCTCCTCCCAGCTAATACCTTTGCCATGTCCGTTTCCCTGGCTGCAGCTGACATACCATTGGAAACTGCGGTAGCTCCATGGGTTGATGGAGACTTCTTGCCTAAACATGTAGCTACAGTAGATTGAACTTTATAAAATTGTTGTTTAGCCATCTGAGCTTCGAAAGGAGGCACCTCTGAAGCCGAGGATTGTTGGTCTAACCAATTACGAAGGATTGATTTACAGTAAGTTGGTCGATCAATCGATTTTATCGGTGTCTCATTCATGTGCTCACTCACTCACTCACTCACTCACTCACTCACTCACTCACTCACTCCCTCACTCACTCACTCACTCACTCACTCACTCACTCACTCCCTCACTCACTCACTCACCCACTCACTCACTCACTCACTCACTCACTCACTCACTCACTCACTCACTCACTCACTCACTCACTCACTCACTCACTCACTCACTCACTCACTCACTCACTCACTCACTCACTCACTCACTCACTCACTCACTCACTCACTCACTCACTCACTCACTCCCTCGCTCACTCACTCACTCACTCACTCACTCACTCACTCACTCACTCACCCACTCACTCACTCATTCACTCACTCACTCACTCACTCACTCACTCACCCACTCACTCACTCACTCACTCACTCACTCACTCACTCACTCACTCACTCACTCACTCACTCACTCACTCAATTTTTCAGTGATGCGAGGACCTGAACCCCCTTCTGCCATCAATGAAACAGCGGCTATTCTGTTTCCTGAAAACAAACATCCCTTGAATTACGAAAACATGCAGCTAGAATACATTGATCGCATTGGAGACGTCGAAAATGATACTCAGAGACAAATCGCCGATGTATTCTAGTAGCTTTTCCTACTCGAATCATCCTTTTTAGGCTTATGGGGACCGAAATATGGCCATCGGGCATCAGAGATGTGTACAAGAATGTGTGAAGCGGGGTGATGTCTATTTTTACCGATTTGATCACTATAATCCCGATATGTATGGTCCTTTAGGATTGAATTTCCCATTTAAAGGTGAGGTTCCTCTGTCTCCGTCTCAGTCTCTCTCTCTCTCTCTCTCTCTCTCTCTCTCTCTTTCTCTCTCTTTCTCTCTCTATTTGTTTCTTTCTCTCTCTCTCTCTCTCTATAAATCTGTCATCTTTCAGAGGCTACTCACTGTGGAGACATTGCATTTGTCCTTGGTAAAGGAATTATCTGGCCATTTACTTTCAACAGTGTCGACAACGCTGTTCTTGACGAAATGAGCACATATTTTACTAATTTTGCCAAATACGGGTCAGTTTTAGGCAGTTTTCCATATCCCGCTGTTTAAGAAATCCCAACACCCCTGGAACTAACGAAACATGGCTCCCCGCCACCGAAGATGCGGTTCAGAGGAATTTGGAAATTGGCGTCGAGTCGAAAATGAGCGAAAGTTTTTACGTAAGCCGAGTTACTTTTCGATTAATAGTATGAGATATATTTCAGAATGGGAGGCCGCTGTGGTGCGTTGAGGAGATGAAGAAAAGCGTTTAGCCGTCATGATATGGGTTTTAAAATGAACGATGATCAGAAAGCTTTTTGATTTTTGTTTTTGGTGCGCTTTCTTCTGCAATTCAAGCGAGAGAGTGCGGAAACAGCGCAGAGAAAACACCGCTTTTTCGGTTGACCTTGCCGATTTCTGCGCCTCGGCCCTCGACACACGCTCAATTACTAACGGCGGCCTGCGGCCTTCTAGATCAATTATTGCTCAAATTCCATTGGTAAACTGTTCAAATTCACAACTTACTGATTACCTGCTTCAATTGGAAAATTCAACAGTACTGTGTTTCTTCTATTTCGTTGCTTCTTGTTCCCTTCGTCTTTGTGCCTTTCCCTTTATAAGAATTGCAAGTGTTACCTTAGGTACCTCTGTTTGTACAATTTAAACGTGTGATCCATGTATAGCTCTAGCCAATTCTAGTCCCTCCTCGTTTTGGGCACTATGTACTCCATTTTCAGACTATTTTTGTGTTGTTTCCTTACTCATTCTCTAATTAATAGTTTGTTTAATATTTAATTCAGATTAATGGATAAAGGGCTTCCTTAAAAGGTGCCACCGATGCGGCAGAAAACTATCAACTTTGTGAGGTACCTGCGCTGCAAGTCAGTGAATTGCGACTATAGCGCAGGCGGTAGCAACTTTGCCTAAAAGTCAGGTGATTTTCCAAAGCGCATTTATTTTAAGGTTTTCAACAAGTGGCATTTCATTTTCAACGCTTACAATTACTGTATCCCTCTATTATAGCGTCAAATAGAAGGAACTGTTTGGCACAGAATATAAACCTAAATTCTCCCATCAATTTGGAAAGAAAGCTGTGTTATCCCTTATAATAAAACGCGGTGGTCTCTGTGTGTTTGTATAGCTATCGCCAAAATGAATATGTGATTGCGGAAATGTGAAAAGCATGATCTGTCGTCTACTGATTAGACAACGAACTTCAATGTCAACAGAGGATCACTAAAACATTCTAATTTTATTGGCATGATTCCAATCTGGCGACAACTATATTGGATCAACGGAGGTCTACGCGTTCATTTTCCCCGAGGGAAGGGTGAGGTAGGCCGTAGGCCAGCGTTCTCTCGGCCTAAGTCCGATTAGGGCCAAAGGCTGTGTATCTATGAGGCCGCAGGCCGCCTGAATGAGCGGCCGAAGGCCACAAATGCCAGGAGAGGAGAGCGCCGAAGGCGCGCATACTCTCCTAGTTTTAGAAATAATGAATGTTAAAACGGTCTCTCAGAAAAGAGTCGAACAAGCGCCATGTCTAAACTGTCTATCGTCTTTGTGGCGCCTTACCCAATAGGCCTTTGTTGATAACTGTTCATTAGAAAATGCAGCCATGAAAACAGAGCAGAGTTGGCAATTTTGGACAACAGGTTTGGGTAACCCTTTGGGACATTGCCCAACCGACCCATTTTGTTCATATCAAGACGTGTGTGTATAGTATATGGGCACAGGCAGGCCATCAATAGATAGCCGGAGGCAAAGGGAAGACCTCGAAAATAGAGCTACGTGCAAATGCGGACGATATGTGAAAACAGCGGAAAGTGGCACGCGCGCTTGCAAATAAAGTGTTAAAATCACTTAGCGCTTTTCACTTCGAAGGCGTTTTTTCCCGCTTCATTTCAATCATTTCTTATCGGATCTTCATTTAGATCATTACTTGATCTTCTTGAGAGCGTAGGTCGCGGTGTAGAACTGGTTGAACTGGTTGATCTCCTCGATCAGTTCCTCACTCTCCTTGCGAACGGGAATCTTCTCCTTGCAGATCTGCATGACGACGTCGAAGATGGCGACGACCTGGGAGTCGTTGGTAATGGCGCCGTCGCGCTGCTCCCTCATTTCGTGGAAGCAATCCATGAACCATTTAATGCACAGCTTTGTGGGATCGTTTTCCAACTGCTCCAGAATGCACAGCCCGATGATCAGAGAACCGGTGCGGCCAATACCAGCGTTGCAGTGGATGAGCACGGGGTGTTCGAACTGAAAAAGAGGGGTTTAAGTAAGGAGAGAAAGATGCGGAAGCAGAGGCAGAGGCAGAGGCAGAGGCAGAGGCAGAGGCAGAGGCAGAGGCAGAGGCAGAGGCAGAGGCAGAGGCAGAGGCAGAGGCAGAGGCAGAGGCAGAGGCAGAGGCAGAGGCAGAGGCAGAGGCAGAGGCAGAAATTAGCACACATAGAGACAACGAGAGACTGAAAGAGAGAGAGAGAGAGAGAGAGAGAGAGAGAGAGAGAGGGGGGGATGGAAACAGAGAGACTCACCGATCCATTCCTGATCAGTTTCAGTTCGTCGTAGACGCCACTGAAGAGAACCTTAGCTCCGCCGTAGGGCACTCCATGATCCGGCCACAGAATGGTACTCAGATGAACAGCTACAATAGACCGTAACACAGCCAAGCTACGGTAACTCACTATTGAACGTGGCTTTCGACTTTTTGTGAGTGATTTCCAGATCGGTACGGATGAAGCCGGCAAGCTGCTTGATCTTCTACAAGATTGAAATTGCAAATTTCGCGAAGTGAAAGCTCACAGTGGCCTTGATGATGAAGGCGGGGGTTTCCTTCGACTCATCTTCGAGGGTTTCCGGAACGTACTTCACCAGCAACTTTTTACTGCTGTCATCTCCATTGAGAGCAACGACGCACGGCACCTTGTTCTCGCAAACCATCGCCCACAAACGGTCAATAGTATTCTCCATAGGGCCCTGCAACCACTCGATCAATTAAGCCACGCCCACTTTGAAAACCTGAGTGGCAATAAAGTTCTGCTTCAGCTTGGTTTTCGGGAACTTGACGAAACTCGCATGAACGAAGCTTCCTCCGACCTCTTTAGCATGTTCCTTCAGGACAACCTGATTCTCCTTGAACAATGGCGTCTGAATTGCCTATGACTTTTGACTTTGAAAATAGGGTTACGAATACAGAGCAGAATTCCTTGTCCTCTTCTTTGGGGTTCTTATTAGCTGCAAAATAAACTACGTTCTCTTCAGCTCGATAGTCATTCATGAAAAGTGCGAAAAAGGCCGAAAATTGTCCCTGGAGGAAGAATTGCCCTTTTGCTAGTGCATCGTCGTCTTCGCCTTTTTTACATCTCCTATGATTTATGAACTCGTTGGCAATCTTGGTGTAGATCTGAACAGTTTTTTTTTAGATACACTGAGTTGTCGCGGACGTAGCCCGCATGTAGGTACGGCCGCAGGCCGCTTCTTAGGCGTACCCTCCAGGAGACAAAACTGACCTCAACCTCTTTCGCCTCTTCTCCCTTCATTTTCTTCTCCTCTGCCGCCCTCTTCCTTGATTTTACGACAAAAAGGCAACGAGGGCACCGATCACGAGAAGAGCGACTCCACCCACAACACAGCTGATGATGAGTCCGAGGTTAGAATCTGGAAAGCTTGTGTTAGAGAGAGACAGAGACAGAGACAGAGACAGAGACAGAGACAGAGACAGAGACAGAGACAGAGACAGAGACAGAGACAGAGACAGAGACAGAGACAGAGACAGAGACAGAGACAGAGACAGAGACAGAGACAGAGACAGAGACAGAGACAGAGACAGAGACAGAGACAGAGACAGAGACAGAGACAGAGACAGAGACAGAGACAGAGACAGAGACAGAGACAGAGACAGAGACAGAGACAGAGACAGAGACAGAGACAGAGACAGAGACAGAGACAGAGACAGAGACAGAGACAGAGACAGAGACAGAGACAGAGACAGAGACAGAGACAGAGACAGAGACAGAGACAGAGACAGAGACAGAGACAGAGACAGAGACAGAGACAGAGACAGAGACAGAGACAGAGACAGAGACAGAGACAGAGACAGAGACAGAGACAGAGACAGAGACAGAGACAGAGACAGAGACAGAGACAGAGACAGAGACAGAGACAGAGACAGAGACAGAGACAGAGACAAACCTTCACTCCCCGAATTTTGTCCGCTTGTTCCAGGCGTCCTTGTAGCCGCTTCCGAAGAGAAACTTCCACACTTCGCGACTCCTCCGGTAGCAATGGACAAGTCGTCCGCCTGCTTCTGAGTGCATTTGAAGTTACTCTGAATGTCGATCTTCTTGGCAGCAGGCGAAACGATCGTCTTGATCTTCTCGATATTCCAGCCATTGGCCTGGACGTTTTTAACAGATAGCGCTGGTTCTAAATGAACACAAATTACCAGGTCTCTTTGAACCACGTACTGCTCGGATCGGTAGAGTTGATCACTTCAAGGCTCTTCAAGAAAATGATGTTCTCGTTCTGAACTCCGTTCAATTCCATCCTTCCATTGACTATCTTCACACCCTCAAGGAGGGCCAGTTGCTCGTCTGAATTGGTATGATGCAGAGTTGAAGAGGTTTCTAACCAGTTTTGCTATTGTCCACGATGAGGTCTCCGGTGATTGTGCCGCATTTGTCCTGTAGTTCGTCGAAGATCTCCGCCTGAGTGCAAGTGTGGCCACAGTCCGCTCGATCAGCAAATTTGAAGGCTTTTGCACTCGCAGTTCTGATCTTCTCGCGGATCGCCTTCCTGACACAGTAGCCACTGATCACTGAAATAGAGAGTTAATGTACTTCATGTTCTTTCACATGTTCTCTCTGTCTCTCTGTCTCTCTGTCTCTCTGTTTCTCAGTTTTTCTTCCAGTTTCACACAAACGTACCATTGGGTTCGGCATTGGTACTGTTGCAATCCTTCGTCTGATTCTGGCCATTAACGAAATTTGTGAAGAACACTTCAATGTCCTGGCCTTGTTCGTCGAACTTGTGCTGCTGGCGGTCGAGCTTCACGCAACCAGAGACGGCCATTGGTCGGAATTGAGAGCCTTTGAGGTCAAAGTCCGTCAGTTCCAGGTTTCCGTAGATGCGCTCGCAGTCGACAAAGTTAGGGTTGTTTTGGGAGTCTTGGGAGCATTCTGAAAGCACGGTATCTTATTATCCAGCCAAACATACTTACCTTTCTCTTCTTGAATGCTAGGATCAACGTTTGAGTCGGCCATTGCCCCTTTGAGGAATGAAATGGACGTCTTGGTTAATTGAGGGTTTCCACGAATAACAACTTTGCCATAAATTTTGAAACTCCGGACGTTGTCAGCTTGTACATTTTTCAGTTTTTTGTTGTTTTTCAAATTGAATGATCCCGTTTCTGAAAACAATCCAGATCAGTGTCCTGAATGATACGCTTACGAGTCACAATCGAATCCAGAGTTTTAAAGTCCAGTGTTTCAATCGTATCATCATTTTCCATAGATAAAGGGATTGTCAGTCCAGAAGTTAGAGATGCAAAGAAGGCGTTTACTTTGTTTTTTTCCTGTCCTGTGATATTGAGTACAAAACCACTTGCAGTTGACAGCGTTCTAGCTCCACTACATTCGGTTAGAACGCTAGCTACATCCTGATTCTGAGGAATATTCCGACAGTAGTCGGGAGCTGAAACGAAATGTGGTCAAGAGGCCAGCTAAACAGTCAGGGAATTGACCGATTAGGATGAAGAGAAAACAGCGGTGTGAGAGATGTACTCACGCTGATCAGTTGTCTCTCCGCCGTGGGCGAGCAGGACGACGACGAGGGCGTAGAGGACGATGCGGCCTGCGAACGGCAGCCGATGTGGATGGTCGGCGGCTCTTCCTTCCATCTTCGGCATCAGCAGAAGAGCAGTAGGGCAGGAAGACCGCAGAGGAGAGGCGAACGGCGTATACTGAGATAAGAGCAGATTCACGTCCTACGTTAATTTTCACAGGCTTTCTAGCGGATGCTAATGAAGTCCAGAACCTTCGATCGCCGTCCGTTTCGTACGTGCGGAGCTAACGGACGGAATGGATGGTTCTGGGTCTCATTTGCATAGTTTCACGAGGGTGAGTGGTATGCTGAATTAGGACTGACCACAAACCAAAACAATGTATTCCAAAGACTTGGAGATTTGAATATTGATACAACGATGAAAAGGTTTGAAATTAATGCCTGTCACCTTACTGAGTTTGATCTGCAGGAATTGAGAGAGAGAGAGAGAGAAAAACAGGAGGGAAGTGTATTATCCATTGAGGTGGCATCCAAAGACATCTGAAGCTAACTAACTGAAGTTCCTAACATTACCAGTGGTCCGGTTCCGAAAAGAAGCGTCTTTGAGAACGAATTCCAGCTCCCTTTCGCAGCCGGCGTGTAGAAAACCCCGCGACGTATAACTTGATCGGTGTGCAAATGGCGCAGCTGGTTAGGTTATGGTTTGGAACTCGCCAGGTCGTGGGTTCGATTCCTTATGCCAACCAAAATTTTGCTTTTGTTAGTTTATGCCTTCTGCTCATCCAGTACTAAACCATTCTACGTTTTAATTTTGGCTTGGTTTATCTGCCTTCCTTAACCTTACTTTGACTTTCTTATATTGAAGGGTTTAATCGAACACGGATGGAAAAGCTGATGGGCGACTGATCCCGGAGTATCTTTTCTGGTGTGCTTTTTCAATGTCGGTGTGGTTTACCCTTCTACAGTCACCTATTCCAAGCCCAAGAGAAGACTCAATCGATTAACGCTATTTTATGTTCAACGATGTATGTGATTCTTTAATAGTAAGTCAAAAATCGGACAATCGGGTATGATTCCTTGTTGGTAGCTGGGACCATTCCTATAGCGGTCGCCACACACTCTACACCCAAATACCTCTAAACCTCTGTCTCTCTCACTATCTCTCAATGTTTCGCTTCTCTCACACCTTTGGATAGACTAATTGAGCCTCCTTCATTAACAGTTCATCGAGGTAACCAACACGCTTTGTGCGGGAGCCTGCGGGGATGCGGGAGCCTACGGACCCGAGACTGCCGGCTAGATGGGCGGGGCCAGAAGCGCGCTTACCGCGACAATTCCCTTAGTTGCGTAGTTTCCTAGTTTCACGGGGTGAGTGGTATGCTAAATGAGGGGAGACAACAATCCTAAAACTGTATTAGATCTGGAGACTTGAATGTGCAAAAGAGGAGAGATAGAGAAAGAGAGAGAGAGAGAGAGAGAGGAGAGAGAGAGAGAGAGAGAGAGAGAGAGAGAGAGAGAGAGAGAGGGGTCAGGAGTCCCGGTGGGGGGGGGGTGAGTGGTATGGTAAATGAGGAGTCCACATTCCATACCACGGTGGTGGGAGTTCCATTCTGGGAGGATCTTTTGGGCCACTTGAGACCTCTCTATGCCTCTCTCTCTCTCTCTCTGTCACCTAGCCCTCTTGGGTACCATCTGTCTTGCAAGTCGCTAAAACAAAATGCATAACGTTTTATCGATTTAATTCCGGATCCTATGAGAAACTATGATTAAAAGACCTAGTCACAACAATGAGTCAACAAACTGTTAACAAAAAAGAAGTCAACAAACAAGGAGGAATTGCATCATCGTTACTAAAACACGGGGATCCAGAGGGCTCCTTGGCTGGAATCACTGCTGCTGGGCCATCTTCTGAAGGGCGGCCTCGTCCTGCTGCGACATTCCCGTCAACCGCTTGCCCAGCTTCTCGTGTACGTCGAGATACTTGGCCACGCAGCGGTCCAGACACACGGCCTCTCCCTGAAACAAAACAAATAAAACATTTCTTTAAAAAGCATTGTAGCCCGATTAAAGCAACGTCGTACAAAGAGTTTTCTAGGGCACGCAAAAGATCGCAGCGCAATGACAGAGCTCGTCACCATTTATCCAACAGTGGTTCTTTGATTACACGAACAGTTCTGCAGTTAAACAGCACATGCGTTTTCAACGAAAGGGATGACTTCTAAAGGTAAGATGAGCATATTCGTGCCCAAGCGCCCTATAATAGAAAGTTGGGGAACACCTACGCCAAAAGCTCGCTCGCAAGGGTCCGGCCAACCAAGGGCGTCAGCTGGGGGCCATACACGTCCCCGGGACCAACAGAATGGAAGCGCGGGAAAAGAGAAAATTTGAATTCCTTTGTATTTTTCAAATTTTCTCTTATCCCGCGCTTCCCATTCTGTTGGCCCCGGGGCCGTGTATTGCCCCCAGCTGACGCCAGGGCCGTGAGGGCCGGCCCCTTTGCCACCAACTCGTCCAACAGTGTCACTTTAAAGGACTGTAAGTACATAAACAATTCTTTTCGTACATGAACAAGCTATCTGTGGGGTCCGTTTTACACCACTACCACTCACAATACAAATAAGACATTTGCCGCAAGTCCCCCCCCCCCCAAAAAAAGGCGCGACTCCCTCAAGCGAAAATCACGGTCGATCTTTTCCAATGGTACTTTTCTTCCAAATAACACCTGTCCGTTTTCAACCAAAGTGTTGACTTCTAAAGGAAAAAATAGTATAAGGCTCGCAAAAAAGGAATAAAACGGAATAGCTATACGTGTGCACTGCGCCCTGCATACATCGAGAGAGTCCGTCATTTGGCGTACCAATCCTTAACTTTTAGAACATAAAATGTTGTAGCCCCTCGTTCGTACCCTCAGGGCTGATTTTACCGAGAAAAAATGTCTAACCCAATTAACTATGGCGTAGGTATGGCGCCCTGTAATAAAATGGAAATGTAAAAAAAAGAAGAACGCCTACTCCAAAAGTTCGCTCGCAAGGGCCCAGCCACGAAAGCCCTATTGGGCAATTGAACGACAGATCAAGTGCGCGCTGGAAGGATTACAATATTTCCGGACAGAGTTTTATACATTTTTTAAACACGATCATGGTTTTGTGGTGGAAACACCAAACTCCGAAGCGTGTCGCGTGCACGAACTGTCGTATTTGTGTACGGGCGGCGGGCTCTCAACGGGCCGGCCCGTGAAAGCAGTTTTTTCGTGTCTATCTTTGTTCAAACTCATTTTTTTTGGATCTGTTAAAAGTTTATGAAAGATAAACCATTTGTGCGTTGTTTCATGTTTTCAAACAAACAAAAAGTGTTTTCAAACACAAACCAAATTTTGGTTGGTCACCAAAAAACCTGTTTACACGGGCCGGCCCGTTGAGAACCCCGACGAGCGGGATGCAGTCGTTCCAAAAACACCGTCGCGTGTTTCACACACAAAACGTCAACATAAAAAGAATGAATTCAACAAAAGAAACCTTGGTGAGCTCGGCCTCCCTGAAGGTCTTAGCAATGCACTTTTCTTGACAGGCGGCCGTCATTCTCCTGTACATGTCGGACATCATCTCCACCTGCAATGAAAAGAATTAACAAAAATGCGTAATTCGTGTCGAAATAACAATTTTCTAGTTCATTCATCACATCGTTTCCCTGTTTGTGATTTTTAACTGCGTGGCAGAATTTTTGTACAGATTGGTCTTATTACAGAATTTTGAAGAATTCAAAGCAGAAGAATTTTCTCTGTATCATCCGGATAGTGCCGCAGATATCAGCGTTTTCATTTCAAATGACCGGACAAGCCCGCGGTTGGATCCGTGGCAGCTCCGCGCAGCCATAGTTCTCACGGGCCGGGCCCTGCCGATTTAAAAAAAAAAAAACCTCGCCCCCCCCCCCCACTCGAACCACCCAGTCAAACTGGTTTGATCCCGGTCGGGACACTATTTTTTTTTCGACACTTGTCTCGGCCCGGCCCGTCATTTGAGAACTATGCGCGCAGCGGACTGCAAGCAGGACACTATGTAAGCTAAAAGGACAAACGACGACGGCGAGCTGTAGGAGGCGGCCGACATAGACCGGCCCGTGAGAACCCCGGGTTAGTATACGTTCTAGAATCGCCCCTCCGTCATTAGAATTTCCGTAAGCAAATCCCACGGTGTCTGCTCTCTCCTCATTAGCCTGCTTTTTTGTCATTCTCTGCATTCAAATTCGTATTCCAATCGCACAACCCCTGTCCTCTCCTCATTTCCCTTGTCCCTCGTTATGCTAAATTCCGTCCGTTTGGGTTACTTTTCCCTTATAACCCCTGCTCTCCAGTCATTCAACATCATCCAATCGCCATGGCTCAATCCGTTCCCCCCGGTGACATCGCCACCCAGCCCGGATCCAAGATCGTCTTCAACGCGCCCTACGACGACAAGCACACTTACCACATCAGTTTGTGGACTCTGAAATGTGGCTAACCGCCTTCCTTCAGAGATCATCAACTCCTCCGCTCGCCGCATCGGCTGGGCCATCAAGACCACCAACATGAAGCGTCTCGGCGTGGATCCCGGCTGCGGTGTCCTCGACCCCAAGGAGGCCATCCTCATGGCCGTCTCCTGCGATGCCTTTGCCTTCGGCCAGGAGGACACCAACAACGACCGCATCACGGTCGAGTGGACCAACACTCCCGACGGCGCCGCCAAGCAGTTCTGCCGCGAGTGGTTCCAGGGCGACGGCATGGTGCGCAGGAAGAACCTCCCCATCGAATACAACCCCTAAGTTGTGGAAATGAAGTGTATAGAGAAATTTTTCCTGTGTTGTGTTGTCTTGTTTTCCGTGGGTGTTGCATTTTTAGTAGTGTTTATTCGAATACTGGGGTTTCTGTATTTGTATCTCGCCCTGTTTCAATATAAGCCTAAGTTTCTAATCATACCTCTACGAATTGCCCTATATTAGCGGTTACTCCGTTAATAAAGCTTGCCTAGGTTAGCACATAGCTGGATAGCCAGCGTTTTGGGGGCTCGATGCTTAAGCCCCCCAACTAGTGGTTCGGACGCAACGTCACCCCCTTCATATTTGTTAACACGTTTAACTGAACGCCGAATAAGCATCTGATGTCCACCTATGACATGGCCGGCATATTGGCACGATGCAGTAGGGGTTAGGGGCAAACAAATACCTCTGTAGATTATATTCAATTCGCACCAGGTTTAGAGTGGTTGAGACACAGAAAACACAAAAGTTAAGATGTGTTCGGTACTACTTTCGGCTAATCAGCCCTGAGGACACAAAGTTAAGGGGGCTACCTCGTTTTATATCGCAAACGATATGGGTCAAGGGAACCTCTTTTCTTGAAAAAAAAACGTATCCTTAAGGCAGGGGTGGTTTCAGGGCTTATTCAATTGCGAAATTGCGGATATACTCTTCGCTACTTCAGCAGATGGTTGCGTATACGTCTTGAGTATCCCATATTTCGCACTTTACTCTAGGAACCACATCGAAACATTGGCACGTTGTTACCCAATAGTTTTGGCACGAACTATAGTCCATTTAATGAGCCCTGCGCGATCGTTGGGCGACGGCTTGTGCTCACGAATGGGAGTGCCTGGGCAAGTACTACCACATCACTTATTGAAAATTTTTTAAAAAGAACATTAAAAAAATTGTCGATTTACCTCCAACTCGGCGACCATCTCGAGCTGCTGTTGCGTGGCCATCTCGAACCTGTCTAACTGAAAAAGATATACAAAATACTACCATTTCAACAAAAATCACATATACATCGGGATTTAACCGCAAAATGCGGAGAAAAAACGAATGAATCAGTTTATCACAACAGGGAATTCAATATTTCGGTGGCAAAAATGCTAAAAATGGAGCTTGAAACCCGTGAATCTACCCAGATGGGCTTGAAATCCATGACTATCATATGCTGGTGGTTTGGGTGAGGAGCGGGCTGGCCCGTGTGGATTCATAATCTTCTGGAAATGCCGGGCCGGCCCGTTTTCACACGCAGTCGACACAGGTGTAGAGGGAGTAATTGGTGTAGGTCGGCTGGAAGCGAAGGGGCGTCGAGTGGGGGCCGTAGAGGGGCATGACGTAGGCCGAGCCGTCGGCGGGCAGTAGGATCTGCAGGGAGATGAGGACGACGTCGGCCAGCCACAGGATGAAGAGACCGCCAAGGGAGAACATCTTGAACAGGCCTGAAAAAGATAAGTTTGTTGGGAATACGGCATGCGTAAAAGAGACGTTTCCTTTCTTTCACGGTTAAGTGTAAACTGTAATGTTCGGGTAACTCCCGTGATATTGGATGTAAAATTTGAAACACTCCTTGCCAAAGCTACTTCGGCCAATTTGGCTCTGTACAGTGCCTGAGTAGTGTATACTCATTGCAAAACTTTCGGAACGACGCTAAATCATTGCCACGATGTGTCGAAGTAGTTTTCGTTACAACTGTAGCAGAAGTCGCCATAGCCGGCAAGAAGAAATTAAAGAATCCATGTTCTGATCCATGTTCCGAAACACACTTTTTTCTATACCCGTACATTGCCGCGGGTTGCTTCAACTGTACCCGATCTACATACATCGGTATACATCGAACCTTGCCGCGCGAAAGTTTGCCCAAAAACAGCGCGTTTTTGTTTTAACTATTGTAAACCGGGGCGTAGTAGTGATGTTAACAGTTTCTTTACAAAGAAAAACGCATCAAGAGCGATCATAGACTTGTGACAGTCAAAACTGTTCAACTATTAACTCGTAACTGATTGGATAAAAAATCGTCGAACAAGAACATTTTAGGTGAAATACTGCTCTTTGATTATTTTTTCAAAAGAATCAGTCCTTTATGGGGTCTAGCCGTTTTCACGAATTTGGAACGAATAATTGCAACTGTCCAGGAGCGTCGCCGTCAAATATACCGTGGTGATTTATGTTATATATTAGTTAAAGGGCAGATTTTAGAGTCCTACAAAGAATTTAACATATAAATATTGCAAATACTTCGTCAGTTTCAAGGTTGTTATTAGCTTAGTGTAGAAGCAGCCAAAAGTACCTTAGTAGCTTTGGCAGGGAGTATATGTGACCTATTTTACCCGAATAGTAAAATTGGTGTCCAATTTCTGTCTCCACGCAATGCAATGCCCGTAAATTAGGAAGTAATTCATATTGCGATATAGTGATGAGAAATCACATAATCCGTACATTGAATTCGCCGATCAAGTTGTACTAGTCTAAACCGTAGCTCTCCGTGAAAGCAATCAGTATAAACTCCAAAACACACCTATAGCGTAGTACCCGAGGTACATCCTATCGATTCCGAGGAATCCGAGAAAAATAGAAAGCAGCAGGGCCGTTGAAAAACTGGCGTGAGCATTGTAGTCGCAGGCGTCTGGGATCTAAAAGTCCATGTTTCAAACAAATTTCTTAAGATAAAGAGATAAATGTCCAAAAACCCACCCTAATCTCGAAGAAACTCGTATCGTTTAGCAATCCTGAGCACTGGATTCCATTGCTGGCTTCGCACAAGGCTAAACATTGGAATTTAAAAAGAAATTCAAATCCCCACCTATTATGGAGTTGTCCGGCTGACACGTCACGGGCTGCTGCGTGTCCGGGTTGTATAAAGGGCGTTTACAACGATATCTTAAAAAGAATAGTACAGTAACCTTGAATCGAAGGCGACTTACTGTAATTTTGACAGCGAAGAGCACGGTGGACGGCCCAAGGTGCTTCTGGAGCCGGCGGCGGCTAAAATCACACTCTTCATAGGGAAAAGGAAGAAAATCAACTAACCTATCAAGTTACAGAGCAGTAACCATAAAAAAGTTTTCAGAAGCATCCCTATGCCTCATTATTGCATAATCGATAGTTCCCGGTCTGAAAAGCGGTATTTCAGGCTACAAACTGGCGAGTTTCACACAATAACCTGTCAATTTTACAAAACTAGATACAAAAAGGAACAAAATAGAAAAATAAGCCGACCTTAAACTAAATAAAAAATTAATAAAGTGAATTTATCACTACAGTAATTTAGAGAATTCATCGTACGTAGCCGGCATTTATGCTTTCACGACTGCGTATTACATTTTCAATTAAACGATTTGGCGGCTTGGCGTTACTGAATTTTTCGATTTCAACACGATTTTCGCCCTTGTTTTGGCTGTTTTTCGTTGTCTTTATCGAGTAAAATATTATTAATTTATAATAATAACGTATTGGGTCGAATTTATTAGTTTTGGAGCCTAATTTCCGCTAAAATCTGTTTTTTTGTCTTTGCTATAAAAATTCCGTTTGAACGACTCTCTTACCTTTTAAAGGACTGTACTGTTTAGAATGGCCTCTCTGCGACAGAAGGAAGACGTTTACGAGAGCGAAGACCTCCCGGAGGCCGATCGCAACGCCTTCGCCCGCAATGAAGTCAACGACCCCGAACACATCGAACTGGTTAGTCATTCTGCTCCATTGTATATTAAAATAGTTTATAAAGCTACAAAAGTGCCTAATAATTCGAAATACTGCGTTAAAATGCTCGTAAACCCGAAAAATAGGCACAGTTTCACTTTTCAGGTCCACATCGACATGGAAGCCGCCAAGAAGCGCTTCGAAGGCCGAGTTTTGAACTGCCGCGGCGTTGGTATGTGCCTTTGTTTTGCTGTTGTAACTTTCTATTCTTAGATTTCTCCGATTCCATCGCCAAGAAGAGGCTGGCTGCCTATGGAAGCTCCTCCTACGTCCTGGAAGTCGTCGGGCAGGGTTTGTGCTATTTTCTTAATTTAAAGGACTGTTTTCAATTTTTAAAGATCTAAAATTAATTTTTAGCCTGTGCGGAGCCGGAAACCGTAGAGCAGAAATTCAACCGCCTCACCTACGAGCTCAACGAGCTGGCCGAGACCCTTGCAGTGAGTTTTGTTTTTTTGGATCTTTAAAGGTCTAAAAATAATGTAACGTTTCGAGACCCTTTTTCCTTCAGAAAACTCCCGAAGACTCCTCGAACCCTCTCGTCAGCGCCGTCGCTGCCCACCAGCTCGTGGAGGAGCTCAAGGATATCAAGGCTGGCAAGAAGGGCGGGAAGGCTGCTGCCCCGGCTGGCAGCAAGGACTCCGCTTCCAAGCAGCCGGCTGGCACCACCGAGGCTACTGTAAGTGTGTTTAATTTACTGTTACTTACCGTTATTGCCAGCTGGTTCCGTTTGAGCAGCGTCTGAGGAAGCTGGAAGCCGTTGTGGGACCCTTCGACGGCACCAAGCAGCCTTTGGTTGAGATGGTCGACGATTTAAGGTGGGTTTTTGTGGATTTTATTATTAAATTTGGGTAAAATCTGTAAATATGCTACGGTAGTTGTGAATTTATGCATTTTCCCTTTATTTTTACACAAATTTTCCGCTTTTCAGGCTACGAGCGGAGTCTCTGAACCCTGTCTACGTGGAGGGGCTGGAGACGCGGCTCAACAAAGTTCTGACGACGCTGGAGCAGGTGGAGGAGAAGCGGGACAAGAGCGTCGACGGGGAATTCGAGGGGAAGGTGAACGAACTGCTGGCCCTGCTCCAGAAGTGGGACGCCGCCTGCTCCGCCCTGCCCAGCAATGTTAGGAAGGTCCAGGCCCTGCATAGACTACACGAACAGGGTGAGTTCACTTTTGAATCCTTGTTCTGTTATACCAGAAAATTTATTTCTACTTTTCCACAAGTACAGCACATGGCTGGAACTGGGGTCTCTCCGTGTGTTTAGTGTTTAATAAGTCCCCCCCCCCCACAGGCGAAAATTTGCGGTATATCCAGCGCCCACCTCACGGCCCTGGAGGGACTGGCAATTGGCGTACCCACCTTGAAATTTTAGGGTTTAAAGCTGGGTAACCGCTCTTAACTTTGAGAGTCTTAGGGAAGGGGTAATTCGATTAAACGAAAATAGCACCTAACCACCTATAACAATGGCTGGTTAGGTGCTACTTTCGTCGTAGTGTGTACTACCCGTAATCTTTGAAATCGGGATATACTCTCTCGAGGTATGGCCCACCGGAGCTGGTAAATTTGAGGGCCGGCCCGATTTTTTTAGGCGCCGACCCGGTCTCCAAAACCAGTGCAAAAAATGAGGCAAATTTAAGAACCGGCTCGAATTTTTACCGTGCGGGCCGGCCCGTCTCTTTGCCAGCCCTGTGGTCTACCCTCCTTTTTGTGTCTAAATTGTCTAAAGGATTGGGTTCCGTTGCTGACGGAATTTCGCACACGTTGATGTTAGAGACCATGTGCAACGCACGTATAAATTATTTATTCAACAATTTGAAATTCGCAATTAGTGAGGTTTCGGCTCAACTTCAAACAAGTTTTTGAGACATTTAAAGGTGAAATAGTATTGTGGAATAAAAAGGTACTTGTGGAATAGTACATTTAGATTGTTTATGGCCTGGGGCAATTCGACTAACCAAAACTATCATCCGGTTTCTTTTGATCTTCAGAAAAATTAAGCCTGTCGGTGAATGCTTTAAGTTTTTTCTCGTCTTTATCACGTTTGACAACTTCTTTTCCAAACTGGTTTTTTTCAGCCCAGCACTTCTCGGATCGCGTTGCCCAGCTGGCTGGCCTCCGCGACAGCGTGGAGAAGGCGGTGGCGACGGACCGCGCCACTCTCAGGGAGCTCCAATCGAAGGCTAAGGAGGACTTTGGCAGTCTAATGGGACAGATCGCCGCCCTGGAGAAGCGAGTAGCTGCCCTCGGAAAATAATGCACCGTATTCACTTTTTTATTTATTCCGAAGCGTAATTCCTAATGTACTTTAACGTATATAAAGGCTTTATTTGTATTAACATGCCCTTGATTCATTTTCCCTCATTCTCACTCTCTTTCAGTGTGCACGACCCGTCTGTGTTAAGAGGAATTATGCCATGAATTGTGAAAAAAGGTGGCGCGCATGAAGTGCTTGCATAGCCTCGGGGGCCGTATTAACGACGGAAGACCTCAAGAAGGCTGTTTGGTTTACATATTCGGTCGATTTATTATTTCAACTCGAAGTGATGGGTCTTCATCTTCCGAGTTTGTTGAAATACTGACACAGATGATAACTAACTAAACTTCAGTGTGGCAACGGGCCGGCCCGGCTTTTAGAAACGGAAATCTGCCAAATGAAATCCTTTCTCACAACACATTCACAAAGGCGTTTATATGGATATGTTTTGCATAAACAAAGAAAACGTGGCACTTACTCGAGTACTTGCAGAGTTTCGGGAGGCTGTATTAACGACGAAAGACCTCAAGACGGGTGTTTGGCTTGCATATTTCAATCCATTTACTGCATCGAGCACAACGAACGCCCCGTGAACAGCTATGTAAACGTACTCTGATGCTCTTCAACAGTATTTTGTATCCTACCTGTCAGGCCCGAGAAAATCTAAGCGAGTGGGCTGACAGAGACACAGAGATACGCGTACATACAGAAACAGGTACAGAGAGAGAGAGAGAGAGAGAGAGAGAAGATCAATATAGGAGGTTTCAAGAAGAGGGGAATATCGATAAAACAGAGAAAAAGTGAAAATGCCGCGAATTGGGATAAAAAATTCCTTGCCAGCTGAATCGACCTGCTTCCTTTCATGTATCTCGTGGCATATAACAGGTTCTGGTGCCGCCGAGCGATCCAAAAGTCTTCAAATGCCATAGCACTTTCTATGAAAATCCTATATATTCTTATCTTCTTCTTGCAATTTTTTAAAGTTTGGCTGGTATTCATTACAAATTCATGTATTGATTTTCAGTCTCTTCATTCAGAACAACTACCAGTCCCAATTTTTCACAGATTATTGAAAAATTCGCTCAAAAATGGTTAGTCAAAGTATACTTTTCGGAAATATTCGATTTTTCCAAAGGATTTTTGAGACTGATAAACCTAGAAAACCATTTAGGCCTACTTCAAGAAGAAAAATGTTCTGGAAAAACATGTTATCAAGTTTTCGATATTATAAGCCGATGGGATTTCGAGTATAGGTGAAAACAAAACTAAAGATCTTGCTGTTTTAGACCTCACATTGTCCGAATTCTCGGTTTCACCTACCCCCAAAATAATGCTCATTCATTTTATGAACTAGAATTTCCTACAGGTAAAAACTTCGCCCTTCTTAAAAATTTGTTTAAAGATTTATCAATTGAAAATGTGAACACCAAAAGATGGAAGTTGAAGAAAACTTTTATAAGGCACAGCAAGTACTACATTACAATTTGTGGTATGTAATATTCTAATATGGATGGGTAATTCTGCTTCAGAAGCTCCTTTTTGGTCTGGAGTTATTCCGCGTGAGTCTAATGACACTCACAATATTTTGCTGATTGGAATGGCTGGGGCCAGTTTTAACAATTACTGGGCAGCTACGTATCCCCAGGTAAGCAATAAGCTCCTCTCTCTCTCTATCTCTCTCTCTCTCTCTCTCTCTCTCTCTTGCTATATATGTATATGTATGTGTGCATGTGCTTGGGATGCACATTTATTTTTAATTTTATATTTTATAAGAGAACGATTTTCTAAGTCTCTCAGATTTTTAAGTGAGTGACGCCGCGCATAGTTCTAGTTTTCAGTAGCCTCAACCTCGACGTTGCGCTTACCCATGTAACTAAAACAAGTCGTTAATTCCGTTAGTGTCATGGGTGAATAGTATTTACTTAAAACTTACCGGAAGCCAGAAGCGACGGTGAGGATGGCGAAGAGAACGATGTAGACACGCATGGTTGTTTGAGTTGTTACGCTACATATCGGCTTTTATACCATGAAGTTGAACACTAAACGTGAAATCGCAAGAAAAAGCAGAATGGAGAAATAATAAAAGTGTGACTTCCCCGCTCGGTAAAAAAGAAGAAGCCGATTTGCAATCGTTCTCAACAAGGAAGTATCTGGTTGAGCTTCCGCATTTGCAGAATTTGTGTGCGTGTGCGTGTGCGTGTGCGTGTGCGTGTGCGTGTGCGTGTGCGTGTGCGTGTGCGTGTGCGTGTGCGTGTGCGTGTTAGTGCGTGTGCGTGTGTGTTTCTCTGCTTTTAGATAATCACTTTTTCGTTTTTTTTTTCAGTTGAACATCACAGCCGTTGAAATCAACCCTTTGCTGATAGATATAGGAAGTCGTTGGTTTCCCATCGAAGTGAACGACCGACATCGCGTTTTCATAGAAGACGGTTCTGAATTTGTGAGAAAAGCGGCGGAAAGAGGTGGGTTTTTTTTAAAGTTTTCAATAGAAAGAGAGAGACCACTGTGTTTTTAGGAGATCATTACGATGCAGTAGTTCTCGACGCTACCCATGACGACTGTGACAGAGAAATAGTGGCACCAGTGGATATTTTCCGAAAATATGATACCATTCGAGCGATTGAACGGATTTTACAACCTTCAGGTACGTAAAAACCAAATTTTCTTAAACACATTGATTTTCCATGAATTCTAATTGTTAATGTTGTCATTGGTAAAAAGACAAAAGACCGGCTGAACTCACTACACAAGGTATTAAACAATGATTGAAATTGAAATCACATTGTATTTTTCAGGTTGCCCAAAATTTCAAAAATGTTTTTAAGTTTGTTGAAGTTTACCATTCTGAGGACTTTAACAATGTACGTGCTACTGAAATTATTCAAAAAATAATTTTCTTTAGGTAATGTTGTGCCGCCAAGTTCCTATTGACAGTAGTCAGTTGAGAGATCTTCCAGAACCTGTACCAAATCAAATTTTCTAATATGGTGTTGTAAATATTGTGTTTGAAATTGCGGTTTTTCGAATTAATCGACGCTTTTATAGTGAAAACGAGGACCGTGGTGTAATGGTAGCGCACCAGACTGTCAATCTCACGACCCTGGTTCGATTCCGCCCAGGTTCAATCCTTTTCGCCTGTTCAGAAACAATGTTTTCAATCAATTTCCAAATATTTTTTCTCGGTTTTGACCAAGTATTTTTTTTGCGTTTTTTTTTCAAAGAACCGCGTGTTCAATTAGTATTAGTTTTTTGAACATTATAAACCGTAGGATCCTTTATAACATTAGAGGGTTGTCATTCTGTCCGTTAGCAGCGCAACGTTTTATGCGGAGAGGTACACCCCTTCATTTCCCCCAACACGACCAAGGGGAACATTTCATTGAAATCAAAGCGGCCGCAGGCCGCCTATATGAGCAGGCGAAGGCTGTGTACCTAAGCGGCCTCAGGCCGCGATCACAGATTGAGGCGGCCGAAGGCCGCCGAACCCAGAAGGCGAAGACCCGCGCAGCGGGGCTTTGGCTTCTGGTTCTATATGTTCTGATCGGGGTACCCTAACTGATTCCCTGTGAATCCCACCCGGCCATGACTTCGAATCGAGGTGGAAAAAGGAAACATGAAAAATTCGTGTCAAGACCAACAAAGCAAAAGCCAAAAGAAGTATGATGGGGTCTCGATAATTTCGATAATGTCAGTAGATGTTATCGCTGAGCAAGAAAGCTTAGAATTCAATGGGTTAGGTCACATTTTGCGCGTCGTTTAGATCAACGGTCGAAAAACGCGAAAAACTGCATTAAAAATAGCACATTTCATATTTTTGAGGTTTTCTGGGTCCTGTGCTGAAAAACACTAACTTTTCACTAATCCAAGGTTAGATTTAGTGTACACGTGACGAAAGATATTGAAAAAGATCACTTCCAATGATTTCGACCAATTTTAGGACATTACAGTACAAAACCAAACCACCGCGCAGCGCTTCGCTCTGCGCGCAATTCCGTAACCCAGGCCAAAAAGTGGATATTGAATGCAACATTTCACGATGGCTTATATTTGCCTTAGGAAGGTTTTATACCAAATCTGAGCCGATTCTGAGACCATGATCTAATTTCTAAGACAGTGTGTGACTTTCTAAGAGACGCTGTCCAAAAACGTGTATATCTTGAAAACGCAATGAGGTTTGGAACTTTTCACTTATGTGTTCAAATTTTCAGAACATAAGTTTTCGAATGAAATGCAGTTCAGTCCCAAAATTCCACCACAGTTTCCTTTCCTTTTTAGGTTTATTAGATTCCCCGGAAACAGACTTTCCTATTTTGTGATTTTGCTATTCACTGATTGATTTTCTAGCAATTTTCATTGTGTCTCTTATGAGAGACATATGAAAACACTTGTTCTATATTTTCCCATACGTTCTTAAATTTTCAAAACGATTTATTCATAAAGGCTTTATCTTTCCACATTCGGTTTGAGAACAAAATCTACACACGAAGGAGACACGACGAGATCACATGAAAGAAGACTAAAAGAGGATGAGAAGTTCATAAAAAACTTAATACTTTGTATTGGACGAGAGAAATCGCTGAGCAACACGGATGGAGGGGTCCTTGCGTCAGGGGGAAGGGGGAGTGGGGGGAAAGACGCGCAAGGAGGATATGTGAGGGGGCTAGACGCAGTATCACAGCCACAGGAGCCACAGCAGGGCCACAGCAGGGCCACAGGAGGGGTCAAAGTCAAACGCCAGCTGAATCCACAGACGAGGTTCGGTTCATGTAGCGAGTGACGCTGTTCGGTCGTTCCTGTTCGCTGAGCATTGGGTCGTGGTTGACTCCGTAGATTTTGATGACTTTGCGGCCCATGCGCTGCATCAACTCGCAGGAGACCTTATGGGCGGTGCGGAGAGAGGTGTGCCATTCTTTCAGGGAGATTTCGTCCTGAAAATGAGTTTGCTCCGCATATCTCTGAAACTCTCTCACTCTTTATCTCTCTCTGTATCACACACACACATACACACACACTCCCACATTCACACACTCACACACTCACACACTCACACACTCACACTCACACTCACACTCACACTCACACTCACACTCACACTCACACTCACACTCACACTCACACTTACACTCACACACTCACACACTCACACACTCACACACTCACACACTCACACACTCACACACTCACACACTCACACACTCACACAATCACACACTCACACACTCACACGGAGCTACTTCCGCTTTCGGAATGATCAGCGATTATTTATTCCGCCGACCAGTTCCACTTTCTTTTATGATGAAAACATTTTCTTTGCCCTATAGCCAGTTTTCAAAACTTCCTGAAGCATAAGAGGGTCCACGGAACACCTCATCAGTAACATGCGCTTCTTCATCGCTCTCTTCGTCATCCTGAGAGTCACTTTCGCCTTAGAGTAAGTTTGTTATTTCTCCTGCTATTAACCATACTTTAGGCCTTATCCTCCTATGCAAAAGCGTTCTATTCAATTTGAGACATGAGGATTCTACAAATGTGATTTACAAAACGACACTTATAAACGAACGACACTTATAAAATAAAAACATTTACAGATCTGTATTCTTTCTCTCTCTTTGTCTCTCTTTGTCTCTCCTTTCACAAGTTGTAGCCTTCTACACCTTCAGATTCCGGGAATCCCCCATTCCGAGACTGAGGTTGAATAACTTCCGCCCTCAAAAATTGGCTCTCATCACTTATGCACCTCCCACTCTGCATAGTAATTGATGTGTGCTTTTTTCTTGCCGAAAACAATTATAGTCATTCTTGCAGAAATAAGTATCCTGCATACGTAATGAGTAATTCTCTGTCTGATTCTATATTTCTCTCTCTCTCTTTCTCTTTCTCTCTCTCTCTCTCTCTCTTTCTCTCTCTCTACTTACACTATTCGTCAAACTGATCCTCGGCTCTTTGAGACCGTCCTTCAGCTTCACAACAATGGCGTTTTCTCCTTTAACCTGCTGCAGATCTCCACAAACATCTTCGATCTGATCCATAAACACTAACTAAACAAAAGCGTTAAACCTTAACAACCTTAAGGCACTTACCTCCGGTTTGCCGCTAAGCGACTCTGGGTACAACTCCAACCTCGATGGGTACAGCTTGCCGTACCTCGTCTGCCAGGCTGACGTAAAAGGACCACCCAGTTTTTTAATGTAGCCGTGGACAATGACGTCAGAGTCTTTTTCATCAACTGCCATTTTAGCCTTCTGTTTGGCTCTTTTCTTGGTTTCGGCCTTGTCTGCGTCTTGATTGACAACCTGAAAATTTAAGTTTGAAATTTTGAAATTCATTAAAATGTTACCTCAAAGATGGTCTCAGCGATTTCATTCTGCCACCGTTCGGAAATAGTGATATTGAAGTTTTTGTACAGTTCACTGTCTCCTTCGCCAAGTTTGACTCCTTTGACTTCGTCGTCGTCAAAGTTTCCAATATCGAAGGCATCGGCGGCGTTGACTTCTCCTCGAGGTGGAATCAAGGGAGGGGTCATGCGGCGGAGGTATACCTAAAAGAGACAAATTGAGTCACGGTCACACGTGTTTTCACTGTCCTGCTATCATGCACTCAAATAATCAATACAATGGACTGGAATTAGCTTTAGTGACCAAAACGCGGCCTTGGCTTCACACTTAAAGAGACCGTCAAGGAGCTTTTTATTTTCATTTTTATCGGTTACGGTCGAAAAATATTCTAATTGTGTATGCTAAATTGTCTGGAACACTCCTGATTTTCCGAGTAATCTCGTCCTATTAGAATGGCAACTTCGAAATTAGACTAGCTTGTAAACATCGTGCATGCAGGCGTTGCGGCTATCCGTAGAATCTGCAGACGGTCGGCCGGTTTTTGACACTTTGAAGCCAGATTTTTTCAAAACGGAGAATTTTGAACGCTATGTTGTAAAGTGTTTTTTGATCAGCTGATTTTTATCTTTCACATGAGCAAAGTTGCAAAAGGTCCCTGACGGTCCCTTTAACCTTAAAGGGAACGTCAGGGGCCATTTCGAATCGGAAATGGACGGTATGCAAATCAAGTCATTTCAGTTGAAGTCATTCTCTCAAACCCTGCTCCAGCTAACGGTTATGCGCAAGCCGATTGCCGACTTGGAAAAGGCCCCCGAAGAGCCCTTTAACTACAATCTTAACCTTATCCTTAAACGTAACCTTAACATCAACATAACGTTAATGCAAACCTTAACTTTGGCCGCGACTGTAACCTTAGCAACGACCTTAGCCTTAGAATCAACAGAATTAACTTAAATCTTACCCGTAACCTTTAACGGAAACCTTAAATGATTAACTAACTCTTAAACAGAATTGACGTTAGAATTACCCTTGATCTTAACAACAGCCTTACTTGTGTCCTTAACTGGTAACCCTCAACCTTAATGTCAGAGAAATTCTTAGCACAAACCTTACCCTTAACCGTAAACTAAACTTTGGTCAAGTTCACCTTACGGTTAAACTTAACCGAATATTTAAGCTCATTCCGCAGCTCTTGCCTAAGACCTTAGCCTTAAAGGTGACGTTAACTTTGACGGTAGTGGTCAAGCCTTGGTTTTTGCTTCCACGTTATGTTAAATACTTTTATAGCCTTAAGCATAACCTTAGCTTTTGTATATGCCTTACCCTAAACATTATCGTTCACTTTAAATTAAAGCCTGATTCCTCTAGTCTAATTTTAACGTTCAACTTAATCATAACTTTAACCTTAACCTCAGTCTTCAGCTCTTAGTCTTAACGTTAAAAGCAACGTTACCCCCAAAAGTAGTCTTAACTTAGTCAATTTTGACTTGGCCTTGACAAAAACCTTAACCAAAAACCTTAACCTTAACGGTAACACTATTCATTACTTAAACCTTAATCCCAGTTCGAGCCTAAACCTTAAATATTGCTAATGTTCTATTAGTCATTGACATTAATCTTAACTGTAAATTGAACTTCTCAGGTTGTTCTTTAGTCCCTCTCTCTCTCTCTCTCTCTCTCTCTCTCTCTCTCTCTCTCTCTCTCTTACCGTTTGCCAGTCAACATCCCGGAAGAAAGCGTGATCTTTCACTTCCGTTGGCCTGAAAACGCAAATTCAGATTTCAAAGATAAGTTTTAAAACTCACCCTTTTCCCCTACATCCTAATCTATCAGGTACATCTCTCTTCAACAACCCTTCTAGCAAATCTCTACAATCCGGCGTCAATCCATCATTTGGCAAGTCAATATCCTGAGTCAGCGTCATTTTATCGATCTCATTTTTGTCTTTGCTCTTGTGTTGTCGGAATGGGGAGTGACCCTAAAACAAGAAATTCAGTGAAAAAATATTACGAAATTAAATATTACAAAAAAAAAAGTTATAGCATTTCTAACCTTGAGCAATTTGTAAAGCATACAACCGAGAGAGAACCAATCGGCGGAGGAGTCGTAAGCGACTCCTTTTGCAAGGACTTCGGGAGCCATGTAGCCGTGGGTTCCCCTGAAAACGTCATTTTCAAATTTAAAAATATAATGTTTAGGCTAAGAGAACTGAAATTAGAAATTACTTACACACTGGCATGGGGCTTCTTTTTGGAGAAGTCACAGGCAAGACCGAGATCGGACACACGGACCTGAAAATAGACAAATAAAAGGTTTAAATTTATGCCTAACAAAAATGTAGTAGTTATAGCTATCGTAAAATTGAAATTCTGTTAAAATCGACCATATTAGAGCCATTTTGCGATACTCACGCGAGAGAGAATGCAAACTGCGGAGACGCAGACAAAAAACCGCGTTTTTGGCTTACTTCTGCCATTAAAACTTGTGTTCGGTTACATCAAAATATGAGCTTGAATTTAATGTTTTTTACTCAAAAAAGCTTTTTATGTTAATTTTAATGACATTTAAATGTGTTTCACCTTACAAACCAAGCGAAAATTATAAAAACCTAACCTAAGTATTCGGTATCCTTTGAGTTAGGATACACTTTGTAGTTTGTTGAACTTTTTTTTTGGTTACAAAAACATTTGGCCGAAATTTGCGAAGGATTTCACATGCCGAAAAAAGTTGTCTTTTTATCGGTTTTTCCAGAGAAAACGCAAATTTAGGAGTGGGTGTAATTTATTTATTCGTTTTGAAACACTTTTTATTCAATTTTGTACATGGAAAACACGCTCCATTGCAAACAAATCTGACCCATGACTAAGACGTTTTAAAAAATTGGATTCACTTGCGAAATCGTTTGCTTTTTCTTTCAATATTTTATGATTGCTCTTTATTGATTTTACATAGTTTCGCCTATAAGTTGAAGGGAAATCTTGAAAAGCAACTTTTTTCTGCTTTTGCCTGGGACAGGTTTTTTCGAATCTGTACTTTGTTTCAGAATTTATAAAAAAATGGCATTGCCACTAGTTTTACGTAGCCTGCAACTGGCCGTGGGCTTCATTTTTGGCATTGGAGCGCGTTTATTCCCCAAAAACTTTTATGATATTCCATTTCTTATGAAGGTACGAAATTTGTGGTGACCCATTTAACACTTTTTGTTATCAATATGTGAATCTTCTCTGTTTTAAAAATCGAAACGCTAAATTCAAATTTCTCCGTTATATTTTCTTTCCTTCCCACCCCCATCGCCTCCCCGTCCCTGCTTTGCCACGTAGGCGTCGCTGGCGGAAACGGCGTGCATCATTCATGAGCATCTAATGTTCGCGGGCGGCACACCAAACACCCCAAAATGGATGCGGAACGCAAAAAAGGGAAATAAAAGATCAAAAACCAAAACTCACATGTCCGTTCTCGTCGAGAAGGATGTTGGCAGGCTTGAGATCCCTGTACACGACATATCGGTTGTGCATGTGCTCCAGGCCCAAGATAACCTGAAAATTCAGTTTAATTTAATCATTTTATTCGATAAACTAACAATCAAACGATAAATTACCTCATTATCAAATTTATGAAATGGAAAACTCGGTGTTCAGTTAAGCAACTTTCCTAAAAGCCTAAGTTGCGTAACTTTCTCTAAATTATGCAAAAACTGGTTAAGTAACTATCTTAATTGCTTAAAATACATAATAAGTAGCTTAACAAACGCATCGTGTACTAGGGTGAACAAGGATCTTAGTTAAGGAGCCATCCTACAAGCTCAAAATGCATAAGAACACTAAGGAAAACTGAGGTTTAGGTTTCGTAACTATACTTAAACCTTAACATACTTAACCTTTATCAAGCCAAGTTTTGTTTCAGTTAAGTAAATATCCTACAACATTAATTTACGTAACTTATACCTAGGAGCTATAAATTATGTAACGTAACTTATTTAACTTATTACTTAACTTGTTACGTGAAAAATGTGGATTTCAGCTAAGTAACTACCCTAAAAGCTTACAAAACGTGAAGTGTGCTACGGTAAATGAAGATTCCAGTTCGGCAACTACTGTAAAACTTTAAAGTAGGTTACTTCCGCTAAGATGTTTCAGTTAAATAGTCTTCTAAAAGCCAAACTCATATAACTAAGACCTCCTGGTAAAGTAAATAACCTAAAACGTTAAGATACCTTACTTTCCCTTAGGAAAGTTAAGGTTGTAGTTAAGAAACTACCCTAATTGCCCAAAATTAGGGTATTATTACATAACTATCCTAGAAGCTTTAATTACGTAACTTTAGTAGGATATTCCTACTTCAGATAGCTAAAGAACCACCCTAAATCATAAAATGCGTAACTTACATTAAGTTAAACTAGTGTTTCAGTAAAGTAACCTTACTAAAAGCTTAAAATTAACTTTTCCTAAGATAAATTAGGGTGTGCGTTAGGTAACTATCCAGCAAGCTGAAAATACGCCATTTTCACTGCGATCAACTGAAGTTTCATTTAAGTAATTACCCAAAAAGCTTGAATTACGTAACTTTCACTAATGTGAACTAGGGCGTTACCTACGTATCGGCGTTTTCTAGTTTATCTTATCAAAAATCAATCAATAATTACCTCAGCAGCGTAGAAAAGCATCTCTTGTTCCGTGAACACTCCGTGCTGGGACAGATGATAATGAAGGTCACCTCCATTCATCAAATCCAAGATAAAGCAAAGTTTATCCGGAGTTTGGAAGGCATAGGTCATACATACAATAAAGGGACAGTCTTGCTGAAAACATATTGGATAATTAGGGTAATTAAGGTAATTAAGTACCCCTGTTGAGACGAGACTCAACATAATCCGTTCGTTCAGGGCCAGCGTTTCTCCTTGTTTCATCTTGATCCGCTTCTTGTCAAGGCACTTCATAGCGTACCTGAAAATGGAAAATATGAAATAATTACTTAATTGCCCTAATATTGGGATTTTTAAAGGCTATTTATTTCATTTTTCATGAAACACTGTCTCTTCACGCCAAATTGAATGAAAATTTCGAATTGAGATAGCCTTGTAAACGCAGGACACGCAGGACTTATGCTCGGCGTTTTTGATAACTTTGAAGCCCCATATCTGGAAAAAGAAGAATTTTTGGTAAATGTTGATTTGGGCTTTTTGATAAGCATAATTGTCCATATCACATTAGATAAAACTGCAACCTCCAAACCACCCAAATTCTGAAAAAAAGCGTAAACAGAAAGCGGCTTCCTGCACTGCGTTTACGCCTGTTAAAAGCAGGTCGTTATTAACCAAGCGAAGGCATCGCTTTCTCTGCTATCGCTTTTGTTCATATTTTTTGAATTCGAAAAATTTCTGCAGATGAAAATGGAGGTAATTTTCCACAAATTTAATTTTTAAGCAGAATTCCAATATTTTAGGTTTTGAATTTTGAATGCCTGCCATACGGAATTAAATGTAGCATTATTGAAAAGGTAAAATTTATTTTCAAATTTGTATAATTTGATGTTATAAATTTAGTTTTCATACAAACAATTTTCAAGTTTCGAGAGAACATGCTCCTCCGCCAAAAATTTCAGTGACAAGTTCAACATTTTTGAATTCCCCTTCGTGGCAAGTGAAATTTCTATAACCGTGAGTTTTATTATATAAATCAAGAAAAAACAAAATTTTAATTTTTAGGAATACCAACCAGGGGTACCCCGTTTGAGAATCGATACCGAAAAACCGATATCGCTGAAAAAATTTCTCCCTCCAGTGCAGTTTTGGGTTAACGACACCTTCTTTGCAGCGGTTTGTTTCACTTTTGAATTCATTCTTAAATTTATATTTTTCTTCAGCCTTCAAAAAATTACAAGTATATTTTGCAACTTGTTGGACGAACCAAAAATTTATCTCTGCATCTTCGAAAAGCGCAGTTCGACCCGATTTTATCCGAAATATTGCAGGTAACTCAATAAATACAATTTTTAGCGATATTTGAAATTCAGAGCCTTCACTTGAAAAGAATTAACATTTTCTTTCATGATGTAGTTTCTTTTGAAACATTTAAGTATGATACAAGCTTTATACGGAAAGTAAGTCGTTTTCTTTAGGGACCCGCAGGTGGAGTTTCATTAAATGTTTGGCAAACCTATGTTTTTAATCAGTTTTTTCCTTTGGGAAACCGAAATTTAAAAATTTTGAAAAATTGTAAAATCGAGAGGCCCACTGTTTCAGCGAAAAGGTCAAGTGCAGAATTGGCTAAAAATTTTGTGAAAAATCTACCCGAGGTCTACTTTTAACATCAGGAAATTTATAGATCGTTATCGAATTTTGCCCTCCGAGTAACCGTAATGTACTGAAATTTTTTTCTTTTTTTAGAAAATCAGCAAACCTCGAAACTAACATTTCTGCATGACATGCAGTCTTGCCGCTATAAAGAAAAATTGGTAAAAGATAATAAATTTTTTAAAAAAAAACCTGGACTTTATATTTTTTGGCTTAAAAAACTTTTATGCGCGCGCTATGAAGCATGTTTATAAAAATGCTTTTCTTTTGTAGTATTTGTAGTCAAAGATCGAAAATCTTGAAAAACTGCGATTTCATAAGCAAATTTGCCTTTTTTGAGGATTTTCCCTCTTACAAATTTTCGGAATTTTGAAAATTTTTTTTCACAATTTACAATTTTGATTTTTCCTTAAAACTTCTAGGTTGATGTTTTAGGTTCTAAAAAAATGTAGGCCAAAATATTTGTTTTAAAAATTTTCTGCTTAGTTACCATTTTCACAAAACGTTTTCTGAAATTTTTCTTTTTAAATTTAAATTTTTTTCTGAAAATTTGTGTAGATTGGCCTGCGGTGCTTACTTTGTTTAAATATATTCATAACTTTGCAATATTTCAGGTCAACATTTTGGCCATGTGCAATATCCCTGCCAAAAGGCTGATATCTCTAAAAGCCGAGAAAAAATTATGCATCTGTTGCGAAGCGATGAGTTCAACTGATTTCATCGATCACATTAAGGTACCAAAGATTCAAAATCACTCTTAAAATCCAATTTCAGAAGTTGATGGGCGATCCCAATATTCGAAATTCTCTACTTTTTCGATTTGGTTCCGTTTTGGCCGATACAACGGTGGAAATTGCACTTCAAGAACTTGGAAACCTTTGCAAACCGACAGAATTTGCTTTTCATAAGACATATTCACATCGGGATCTGGAAGTTGGCCATCCGTGGCGTTCATGGGCGATTTCTAGAGAAAACGAAGCCACGCCTTTTCTTGAAGTTTTTCTTGACTCGCAAATTGGGCACATTGAACTGAGACCTTGGATACTGTAACAGTTTATTGATTTTTATGTTTTCTAATAAATCGTTTTACCAAACTTTTGAAAAAATGTTGATTTTGTGAAATTGTCATTGCTTTCTTTTCGTTTACCTTGAGATACGGTAACATCTGATGCAAATAAATTTTGATTTGCTGATTTTTCCTTTTCGAATGAGCCAAATTTAAAATCTCTCTAGGAATAATTATTCAAACCGATTTTCAGTAGAATTAGCTTGCTGCACTGCGTTTACGCTTGGTGAAATAAGGCTTAAAGTAAAAAAGCGATTCTCAGGAGCGTCACGTGTACTGAATTTACGATAGAATTTGCACTGTGTTTACGCCAAGTTTGAAAGTGCACTGCTTTTACGCAACGTAGGCTTGTGCACTGCGTTTAACCAAATTGGAAAAGCAAAGCATAAATGAAAATAAAGCGAAGATAGCGCTATTTTAACCACATTCGCTTTCACCCCGTTTTTCGAATTCTAAAAATTTTCTTCTATGGAATTAAATGTAACATTTTTGAAAAGGTTAGAATTTTAAAAATATGTGTTCATTAATTTTTTTTCAGTTTAATTATGAGCAATTTGCGAATTTCGAGGAAACAAGCTCTTTCGCCCTAAAGTTGAGTTTAAAGCATCGAAATTTGATATTTCCATACAATGCAAAAATGATTTTTCTGCGCGTGAGTTTTTTTCTTCATATTAAAATTTTTTTACCTGTTTTAGGAGTATGTCGTTGGCAAACCAGATCTTAGTATCGATAACCTTCCTAACGGTGGAATTTTGCTTTCCAAGAGTGCTCGCGTGTATTTTTTGGCAGACTACGTCGAATTTAACGGGGTTGTTCTGCGTTTTAGACGGTTTAAATGTTTTTTTTCAGCCAACAAAACGTTTAAACTATATTTTGCAATACTTTCGGTTTATAAACGTTTTTATTCTGCAACTGTACGATGAACACGTACCTCTTTTCGCAGAAAAAATTATGGTAAACAATTATGCATTCTTTAAGCTCTGTAATTTAATATTTAGAGCCTTCAAATAAAAAGAATTTACGTTTGTTTTAAAACTATAGCCGACTATGAAACATTTAATTATGACACAAGCCAGATCAAAAACGTAAGTTGTTTTTATAAACGTTTCATAAACCCTTGATTGGTTTCGCTAATATCTGTGCTAAACCTAATTCCCCTGATTTACGGGACTGCGTACTTTATTTTCAGTGGCACGGCATTTTGTTTTTCTTGTGTCTTTGATCATTACTATATTTTTTCGCTTTTTTGAAACTTAAGATTTCTGAGAGGCTCAAAATACATTTGATCATAAAAATTCAAAGTGGTCCCAGCTAGCCCAAATTGTACGTCGCCAAACGAGCATCGGCTGTTAAAAGCTGCTTTTTCTCTGCGTCTGCGCTGCTCGCACGCTATTTCCGTCTGAGTATCGCACGGCTGCTGCATTAAGGCCGTTTTCGGCAGGATGCTCGTTTGGCGACAGCTATATGTAGGACCCATTAGCAACAAAAACGTAGAATTCTTTATGCTTAAAAGAATAGCGCACGCCACCCTTTCGGAGGCGGTTTTCGGTGCGTTTGACCAGCATTTCCGCTTAAACATTCACTCGCGCGCACTTCAAATGTGCACCATATCAGCTAAAGTGAAAAAGAAAAGTTCATAGACACTTTGTCTACTTGTTCCGAAAATGTTGAGTACACAAGCATTTAAATATTGGATTTCCTCAAATGTTATAATTTTATAAATGACGAGTATGCCACTGTCTTAGAAATTCAAAGTGCTTCGATTGGGCTGAAGTTTTGTGTATATCCTTTCTATAGTCTAAAAACCTTATGCTGAAGGGCTTGGGCCGACAAAAAATTTTTTGACCCGGGTTACGGTAGGTGCCCAAAAGGTATAAAAATTTCAACGTAGTCCAAATTTTTATTTTTAAAAAAAGGAAGAAAATGTAGCAAAATCAATTTCCAAAAACAATAACTTTTGGACCTTCCATAAAAAATAACGTTGAAAACCGTTTCAAAAAGAAGTTTTTTGAGGTTTTCGACCTTTCACTATAAAAGCCAAGAAAAAATAGGCTGCTGATTCAAAATCTACTTCAAATTTGGCATCGAATAAGTTTTTGAAATCAAAAATCGGAGGTGACTATTTTTCGTTAAAAATCAATTTGAATGTTAATAAATGGCCAAGACTAGCCCAAAAATGACCAAAATTTGGATTATTTCGATCCCTGCGTTTCATTTTCTGCGCAGATTTCGAAATTCACAAACTCGAAAATTGCCACAAAAACATTGATACGCAGGGACCGAAAAAATCCCGATTATGAGCATTTTTGGGCTATTTTTGGCCATTTTTTCAAATTCAAGTGGATTTTTAACAAAAAATAGTCACCTCCGATTTTGAAAATCAAAATGATTGAGGGGCAAGTCTAACCCAATTTCCAAGGATTTGGCCCATTCTATTTTTAACAAAAATATTTTCAGGTTAAATTCTTCATTTCATTCAATTTACCTGCTGAGGCACTGTTTAATACGAAAGCGCAAGAAAAACGGCAAATACAAGGGATAAGCTTTAAATTGACTGATATTATCGATTACATTATGGTAAGCGTATTAAATATCTACTGTATAACTCGTATTTTTCAGATGCTGATAGATGATCCGAAAACTCCGATTCCGCTAACATTAGGCTCGTGTCATCTTATTGGCGAGTTAGCGATTGAAGAAGAGCTTCATCGAATTGGAGGTTACTGTAAACCGGTTGACACTGTTGTTTGTCGGCCGCATTCATGCCAAGATTATGACAAATCATACCATTTTTGGCGTACTTGGGCAATCACGAGAAAACACGAAGACACGCCTTTTCTAGAGGTTTTTGTTGACTTTTTGTTTTCCAAGATTACCCTGAAGCCTTGGTCATTGTAATTACTGCCAGCAATTATGTTTCATTTCTGGAATAAAACGAAAAAAAAATTCAAGTGTTCTGTTTTAAGAGGATTAAATACAAGAAAGTGCACTGTATTTACGCAACAGAAGC
This sequence comes from Oscheius myriophilus, assembly GCA_964057215.1. Taxonomy (NCBI): domain Eukaryota; kingdom Metazoa; phylum Nematoda; class Chromadorea; order Rhabditida; family Rhabditidae; genus Oscheius; species Oscheius myriophilus. Next base: position 3,454,545 of record OZ059904.1, read on the forward strand.
AAGTGCACTGCGTTTTCGCACTGTAAGCACGTGCACTGCGTTTACGAAACAGAAGAACGAGCACTCTATTTACGCAGCAGAAGCAAGTGCACTGCGTTTACGCAGAGTATGGAAGTGAACTGTGTTTAAGAAAAGTGTGGAAGTGCACTGCGTTTACGCAAAGTATGAAAGTGCACTGCGTTTACGCAAAATAAGAAAGTGCACTGCGTTTACGCAACGAAGGCATGTGCACTGCGTTAAACCAAATGGGAAAAGCAAAGCGGAACTGAATGCTTTATGAACCAAATTCGCTTTCACCCAGTTTTTCGAATTACATCTTGTGTTTCTTGTAGTTATATCTTGTGTTTTTAGATGCTTTTGAAATTTGTTCAGCTGCCGAATGGGATTCAATACAACGTCTTTGAGAAGGTTAGTCTTTTGAAAAAAGGGTTCATTAAAGGCTTTTAGTTTACATACGAGCAGTTTGCGAATTTCGAAGAAAAAAACTCCATTGCCAAGAGTTTCAGTGAGCGTGTATGCATTTTGAAATTTCCCCACAAAGCCAAAGACGTTTCAGTTTACAAAATGATACACAAATTTCATTTGCACAATTTAGGAGTTCCATTTGGGAAAACCAAGGTTAAGGATCGATCGTGGTCCCTTCATCCTACTCCTACAATTCCTTCATCCTACAATTTTTCTTCTCGAGTGCTCTTTATAGCGAAAAAAAACTACTTGCGGCATATCTCTCTTTTTGGGTATTTTAACAACAATTTATTATAGGCACCACAACGCTACAAGTTTCTCAAGGATCTTGTATTATATGCCGACTCTTTGACCCTGTGTGTTTCAAAAGGGCCCCATGAATCAATTGTAAACGAAATTTTGAAGGTGAAGGAGATGACTGACTGACTGACTGACTGACTGACTCACTCACTCACTCACTCACTCACTCACTCACTCACTCACTCACTCACTCACTCACTCACTCACTCACTCACTCACTCACTCACTCACTCACTCACTCACTCACTCACTCACACACTCACTCACTCACTCACTCACTCACTCACTCACTCACTCACTCACTCACTCACTCACTCACTCACTCACTCACTCACTCACTCACTCACTCACTCACTCACTCACTCACTCACTCACACACTCACTCACTCACTCACTCACTCACTCACTCAAAGTGCACTGCGTTTACGACCCAAAGCATGAAAGTGCACTGCGTTTACAAAAAGTACGAAATGCACTACGTTTACACAAAATATGGAAGTGCACTGTGTATACGCAAATATAGAAGTGCTCTGCGTTTACGCAAAGTATGAAAGTGCACTGCGTTTTTCGAAAAGTATGAAAGTGCACTGCGTTTACGTAAAGTATGTACAGTATCCTTGGATACTGTAATATTGCATGCTTTTTCCGTTTTCAATAAAATTGATACGATACAACATTTCAATTATTTGTTTTTTGAAAAATATGTGTTTTCAAATACGAATTTTCGCGCTCAAGCTGTGTTAACTCCGCTTTTAAAGTAAAAGCAACGCGAATTCAAAAAAGCGAAGATATCGCTTTCTTAATCACCCCTGTGTTTCCACTTCATAGTGTTGTTTATAGTTTCCAATAAACACCATATTTTGCGCCAGGCACAGAAGGTATTTTTTTATTGATTTTATATTATTTTTTATTGTTTTTATTTTTTTATTGCCTTAATATTTTTGTTTATAAAATTGTTATAGATGTCTTTGAAATTTGTTCAGCTCCCGTATGTTATTCAGCGCAGCGTTTTTGAAAAGGTCAGTGTTTTAAAAAAAGATTTATTAAAGGCTTTTAGTTTACATACGAGCAGTTTGCGAATTTCGAAGAAACAAACTCCTTTGCCAAGAGTTTCTGTGAGCATGTGGGTATTTTGAAATTTCCCTATGAAGCCAACAGAGTTCGTATATCCGTGAGTTAAAAAAATTATAGCAAAATTTCATTCCCACGTTTTAGGAATTGCACTTGGGTAAACCATCAATGACGATTATTAATGATCCGATTATTAATGGTATCGAGCTGAACAACTTCTCTTCTCGAGTGCTCTTTAAAGTGAAAAATACTTTTTTTAGATCGGTAAATCTCTTTTTTTTTATTGATAAAACCAGTTAATTACAGACACCACAACGCTACAAAATTCTCAAGGATCTCGCACTACATACCGAATCATTGACACTATATGTTGATCAAGGGCCACATGAACCGATGTTAAACGAAATTTTGAAGGTAAAGGAAAAACCCTCACTCACTCACTCACTCACTCACTCACTCACTCACTCACTCACTCACTCACTCACCCAATCACTCACTCACCCACTCACTCTCTCACTCACTCACGCACGCACTCACGCATGCACGCACTCACTCACACACTCACACACTCACACACTCACACACTCACTCACGCACTCACGCACTCACACACTCACACACTCACACACTCACACACTCACACACTCACACACTCACACACTCACACACTCACACACTCACACACTCACACACTCACACACTCACTCATTCACTCACTCACACACTCACTCGCTCACTCATTCACTCACTCACTCAGTTTGTACTTTTCAGAACCTATTGTTGAAAGATCTTGATATTGTCTGTCCTAGAGGGTCTGATGGCAATGTATTTACTTGTGACACAAGCCATATTTCAAAAGTAGGTGTTGATGTATATGTTTTTTAATGCAGGCCATTTAAGGTAACTATTTCGGCTATGGAAAGGGTGCCTGGTGAAATACTGCTTTCTTTAAAAGCCGGCGAACAATTATATATAGAATCAGAGGAGGATATCATTTCTCCATTTGATGTTGTAAACCGCATCGAGGTAAAAAAAGTTTCAATGAGCAGTTGACATCCCATTTTTTCAGAAGTCGATGAACGATCCCAGTACCCCCATTTCGGTTTCTTTTCGGCCTGGTTTAGTTTTTGGTGATTTGACATTCGAAACAACGATTCAGCAACTGGGAGACCGTTGCCAAACAGTAGACACGGTTTTTCTGCCGACGTCTTCATGGAAAACTCTGTTGGGTGTAGACCATCCTTGGCGCACTTGGGCCATTACTAGAATAAACGAAGACTCCCCTTTTTTGGAGGTCGTTCTCGACACCATCGAGCGGTGTGTTACACTGAGGCCTTGGGTATTGTGATTTTCTAATAATTTACTATTATATTGTTTTGTTTTTAAATAAAATGATATATATTCAACTGTTCTGTTGTTAGACTATTAAAAACGGACGTGCACTGGACCTTTACAAGGTTGCACTGCGTTTACGCACTTCGGTTGCACTACGTTTACGCAGATTGGCTGCACTACGTTTACGCTATTTGAATGCACTGCGTTTACTTCAAGTTTATTTTTAATGCACTGTGTTTACGTCAAGCATGGTTTGAATCCACTGCGTTTACGTTCAGCATAGGGAAATGGGGAAAAGTAATGGTAATGCTGGATTGCCTTTTTATACGCATTTTAGTTATATTATATTTCTAATGAGAAAAGTATAAAAATTCTGTTTCAAGAGGTTTTAAGACGGACTAGGATGCGCCGAGATGGACCCTAACACTTTTGTTGCACTGCGTTTACGCAGGTTTGCTGCCCTGTGTTTACGCAGTTTAGTTGCCCTTCGTTTACGCAATTCAGCTGCACTGCGTTTACAAATTATGATCTAAGCATAGGGAAATGGGGAAAAACTGATCGCAACGCTTTTAAGCGTACGCAATTCGGCTGCACGAAATTTCGAAATTCGTAAACGAAGTGGTGCAGCGGAAAACGTGATGCAGAGGAATTTCATAAGCGTTTAAAAAGGGATTTCTGGCAGCCTTTTGGACACAAACCCGTACTAAATCGGCCCCAGCGCTAGTTTTAAACCTCTAAGAATTTAATAATCAAATCTACTCACATTTTTCCCGTGTCCGCCTTTCTGCAACCGTAAACTTCTCCAAATCCTCCCCTTCCGATAATTCTATGCACAGAAAAGTCGTTCATCGTCAATTGCATATTCAGTTCCAAGTTCTTCCATTGGCAAAACCTCGTAAATTTATCACTGAAAAAATATTTTAAATTAAACATTATTAAAAATATAAATCACCTTTCTAAAAACCGCTGAAATATGTCTCCTTTCAATTGATCGCAAATTTCATGAACATATCTCTGAAATCAATCGATTATTGATTTTTCCCACTTCTTTCAATTACCTGAAACAAGTCTGGTGGGACGTTTCCCTTCAAAAGATGAAATTGTACATGCTGTAAAGATTCTTTAGTATAATTCTGAAAATCAGAAAAATTTCAATAAATCGATTGTAAACAGCTTACATGTGCATGGGCCAGCATTTCAACCATAATGTGGTGATCGTAGATTTCCCTCGCTTTTGTTAATCGCTCCTCGGGCGTTTCCATTTTTTCGTATTCTTTTATCTAAAAATATGTTTTTACAACAAGGTTACAAAAAATTTAATGAAAATTTAGCAAATAATCAACTAATTGTCTTCTGTTCATAGCACTCGATACGGCGTGCGACCGAAAATACCCAATTAGAACGAAAATACGCAATACGCCGTCAGACAAAATATACAAAATACTTTGTGAGATAAAATGTACGCAATTAAACTAGAGAGTGAAAATACGCAAAACGGCGTAAGACCATGCGTACGCAATACGACGTCAGATCAAAAATACGCAAAACGGAGTTATATTCAAAATATGTATTTTGGCGTGGACTCTTTCGTTCCAAGTACGTGCAATTAGGAGTCAGATCGAAAATATGAAATACAGTGCGATATCGAACGAACGTAATTAAGCGAGCTATAAAAAAGACGCAGAATGGCGTCAGACCAAAAATAGGAAAAACGCCTCTGATCGCAAATACGTAATTTGGCGTGAGAACCGAAAAGTTTCTGAAGTTTACAAAAAATGGTTGTATTGAGCTGGTCAAAGAAAAAAATTTATTGAAATACACAAATTGATAAAAAAGTTCTTAAAAAACTCACCGCCTCGTAAAATTTAATCTGCGGACACGCATTTTCCGTAACATTCTCCGCAAAATCCTTGAGTAGTAGAAATCCAAGGCGTTGGTTAAAAATCTTCTCGAATTTGATCTCGCCCGTCTTTTCCAGATATTTCTGCATTATACTCCGTACGCTGAAAATTAGACTTAAATTTCATAAAATTTCTTTCTCTTTTTTTGTTTCCATTTTGAAGCACCTCGCCTCACCTCACCTCACCTCATCCTATCTCTCTCTCTCTCTCTCTCCCTAGCCCCTCTTTTGCAGAGATCCCACAAACTTTGTCACCCGCCTGCCACATCAACAAATGTATAATTAAGCACCCTTTGAACCTTTGATCTCACTCCATCTCTAGAACATCTGAACCCAAAATATCTCACTCCCACAATTTCCAAAAGTGCGCTTTGTTCTCCTAGCCAGCCGAAAGAGAGCTCTCGGCGCACAAATAGAATTTCCATTTCACCTGCCTCAAGTCGTCAACAAACGAATGTGCCTTTTCCCAGTAGAAAACAGGCTATTCATGGTAGAGAAAGTTAATTAACTGTATGAATGTGGTGAGAAATATTGCAAATTGCGGACTTATTTTTGTCCCAACGCAACTTTGCGTCTAAAATTTGTTTTAAACGCGGAATATTTTCCGTTTGGGACCCAATGAGCGTTAAAATTGGGAATATTCTTACCTGGGATCGGGTAAAACGATTCGTTTGCTGGCCCTGGCAGCCGGCTGGCTACGGCTTTTCTCCATAGCCATCAGGTAGCTGACGTCTGCCAGCACCGCCTCCAGGTCCGCCATTTTGTCTGCAAAAGTGAAATTGGGGTTTATAAACTGAGCAAAAGAGAGAAAGTGAAGAAAATTACATAAATAGGTACAATATATCGAGAAAGTGTAATAAAAAAGTTTTGACCACTGAGCGGATCGAACGCCCAACCTTTCGATCTGGAGTCGAACGCGCTACCATTGCGCCAAGCAGTCATGTCAGCTAACGGGGCGCGGGCGCCTAATGTGTGCGCTGTTTGAAGAGGCTCTAAGAGAGGAATATGCAGAGGTGGCAAACAAGTTGGCGGTTTGCCACGATTGATTCATGCTCACATCTGAATCCCGTAAACACAAAACCGAGCGCCGGGAAGAAGGTTCGCGAAGAACACGGGAACACAAGTTAAGAAAGAGAAAAGAACAGGGGAATTAGTGGATTAAGGGTGGGGTTGATAAGGAGAGATCATCACAGAACAGGTGTGATTTGCAGAAATCGTGTGCATTTCGCTAAAAACATAAAGGAAATGGCTGAACGAAGGCGAATTTTAACGTTTCCAGCGAAAACGCGCGGCGATCGCAGCGCGTTTCTGCGCGCGCGGCACTCAAAAGCGATTGAAATGGCATTTTCACGGGTTTTTGCTTTAATGTTACAAAAAATGCTTGAAATAGTGAAAAATGCAGGCGTTGGCTTGAAAATAACAGATTTTCGGTTATGTTTGACGAAAACGAGGACTAGAAGCCGTGTCGGCTGTGGGAAATCTCTCGACGGGGCGCTTATTCCCACGCTCTGACAACCTGAAGAAATAGAAGAATCGATAGAGAATCCCACGAAAATTCAAAAGAGAGGTGATTTGAGTGGGATGAGAGAGAGACAAACAGACAGAGAGACTTGCATTGAAACTGGAAGAAAAACAGAACGTTTCTGTCGCTCCAAAAGTCATAGGAAAAGCATAACGCTTGTGATCGGGTTCCCACCCTATGACCGTAGCGATATAAAATCGAACGGCAGGGGAAAAGCTCAGAATTCAACGATAACGATCTTCTGGTGTTGATATGTGGTTAACTGTAGAAAAGATCGGCGGCCCTATGTGAGCCCGAGCAGTGGCCGACTTGGTACGCGGATCGGTCGCAGGCTACCGCCCTATGACCGGAGCAGGCTACCGCCCTATGACCGGCTACAGGCGCCGCCAATTTGAATATCCCCCTTGAAACACCCGTCGGTTTTCAAACGAGGTATTCATCCTTATGGGGAAATGGAAAGAGAGAGAGAGAGAGAGAGAGAGAGAGAGAGAGAGAGAGAGAGAGAGAGAGAATACATAGATAGTGACAACACGCAGAAATGCCAAGAAACAGACATATAGAGATAACACAGAGACGCAGGGACAAAATATTCGTTTTAGAAAAAACATGTTACGTAACCCGGAAAAAGCCATGTCTTGGAAAGTCGCAAAGAAGGGCGGCGCCCGGTTGCCAGACAACAAAACCTCCGTTTTCCGGCGGAATTGTGAGGCTGAGGGGGTTGCTTCCGGTACGGAAACTATGAATTTCCGGTAAAGGAAACAATAAACATTCTGGAGACCAAATAAGCAACGAAATGATGTAAAAGTCACGTGATGGCTATATTTGACACACGAACACGCAGGCACACACACATACATACATGCACATACACGTACCCACGCACGCACACGCACACGCACACGCACACGCACACGCACACGCACACGCACACGCACACGCACACGCACACGCACACGCACACGCACACGCACACGCACACGCACACGCACACGCACACGCACACGCACACGCACACGCACACGCACACGCACACGCACACGCACACGCACACGCACACGCACACGCACACGCACACGCACACGCACACGCACACGCACACGCACACGCACACGCACACGCACACGCACACGCACACGCACACGCACACGCACACGCACACGCACACGCACACGCACACGCACACCAACACGCACACGCACACGCACACGCACACGCACACGCACACGCACACGCACACGCACACGCACACGCACACGCACACGCACACGCACACGCACACGCACACGCACACGCACACGCACACGCACACGCACACGCACACGCACACGCACACGCACACGCACACGCACACGCACACGCACACGCACACGCACACGCACACGCACACGCACACGCACACGCACACGCACACGCACACGCACACGCACACGCACACGCACACGCACACGCACACGCACACGCACACGCACACGCACACGCACACGCACACGCACACGCACACGCACACGCACACGCACACGCACACGCACACGCACACGCACACGCACACGCACACGCACACGCACACGCACACCAACACGCACACGCACACGCACACGCACACGCACACGCACACGCACACGCACACGCACACGCACACGCACACGCACACGCACACGCACACGCACACGCACACGCACACGCACACGCACACGCACACGCACACGCACACGCACACGCACACGCACACGCACACGCACACGCACACGCACACGCACACGCACACGCACACGCACACGCACACGCACACGCACACGCACACGCACACGCACACGCACACGCACACGCACACGCACACGCACACGCACACGCACACGCACACGCACACGCACACGCACACGCACACGCACACGCACACGCACACGCACACGCACACGCACACGCACACGCACACGCACACGCACACGCACACGCACACGCACACGCACACGCACACGCACACGCACACGTACACGCACACGCACACGCACACGCACACGCACACGCACACGCACACGCACACGCACACGCACACGCACACGCACACGCACACGCACACGCACACGCACACGCACACGCACACGCACACGCACACGCACACGCACACGCACACGCACACGCACACGCACACGCAAGAGAGACTTAGAGATACAGACAGACAGACATAAAGGCAGACACAAAACCTTTCTTAAAACGGAAGAAAAACATGTTTTCCGGCATGGAAACTAAAAAATTCTGACGACCCCTGCGTCACGCAATGACATTTGTTAATAAGAACGCGATTAGTAGCCGTCTTGAATCAAACACGCCTTTTTATAACCTTATAGCCAAAAAATGACAAAATGCCAACAAGATGATGACAAATTGTTTTCTGTCGCGTTTCTAAGCTAAATTTGAGCAAAAAAGTGCCATAAATTAAACCAACGAATGCAAGGAAATGCCGAATGACGATTTAGCGATTGAACACCTGAAAAATCTCATTAATATTGATAACAAAAAAGAACAATGGGAAATTGAGGTAAAAAGATGTAATTTGGAAATATATATTGGGTTGACGCTAGAAAAAAATCGTGTAAGAACGGGTTCGGGCCGGCCCCGTTACGCTTTGCCTAATTTTGCAAGGGTACGTAAAATTACATCGCGATAAAAATATGACAGGGCTTCCAAGCCGACGAAATGAAGAAAATAGAAGAATTCAGTGGTTTGTGCACCTTTTTGAACAAAAAACTGCGTGGGTTGGCGATTATCACGGAACAGAGTGTCTCAAGTGAGGAGGACACCTACTTGGAGGCAAATATGTAGTGCAACTGGCTGTTTTGAGGCGGTGGTGAGAGATTTCTCACGGGAATGGACCCGAATGACGAAAGGTCGCCGGAAGTAGCCAAATAGAGTTGTGAGGCACCTTGGTGCATTGGTAAAGTGCGTGCTATGACGCAAATGGTCGAGGGTTCGACCCCACAGCTTACATTTCGGCTTCATGGTGCAGAGGCAAAGCTGCAGATAAGACAAAAACAGTTAAGGGTTCGAATCCACCGCTTGGCACTGCTTTTCTCGCCGAGAGTGCATGTGATCGGGGCTGTCGCGTGTTGATTACGCTTGCTGCCAGACGCAGAATCTGCGATCAGGTGCGGGGGACGCGAGAAAAGAGGGAGGGAGAGAGGGGAAACGGGGAGGACAATGCCCGCGGTGGAAATGCGACCCAATCAGGCTCTGAATACGGAGAAGAAATCGATCAGAAACTGTGGCAGAGCATTTTTCTCTCTCGCGGGGCATCGATTTGCAGAAGACGGAAAGAAGAATGCAGGGGAATAACAGTTTCGATGGTATTTGAGGGAAGGGGAGCAGGGGAGTGGTTCAAATGATGAATTTGAGTTCATTAAAGGGCGTGGGAAATTTCTTCGAAAATCCGAATCATGGGAATATTAGGAGTTCGATAACTATTTCGGTGTAAAAAATGGTTAGATCAAACATCTAAAAGAGCAGACAAATACACTCAGAGTCAGATATAAATTTTGTTTGACGGAGAGAGAGAGGGAGACAGATATAAAGATAGATAAACACAAAGAGGGTGTGTGAGAGAGAGAGGGAGAGAGAAAGTTAACAGTGAGAGAGAGAGAGAGACAAAGAAAGAGAAAGAAAACGGGGAGATGAGAATTGATAGAGAGATAGAGACAAAGAGGTAGAGACTATAAGTTAGAGATTCAGTGAGTTAAAGAGTCAAATAAGAGATAGAGGGATAGAGAGATCGAGATATTGAGAGAGAGAGAAAGAGAGAGAAAGAGAGACAATGTATATATTTGTGAACAAGAGATCAAAAGATGGCCAAACAAGCGTTTCAGCTAGTGTACATGTCGAAAAGCGACTGCCCTTTCTCAGGTTTCACACAATTTCCTATAAATGTGGACAGTACTCTATGTTTTAGAAGCCCATTTAGTCAAAAATCTACCTTGCTTGTGGAAAAAAAAACGAAAAAAACGTGAATGATTTTGTAATTTTCATATCGTATTGTAAACGCCGAATTGCGAAATTTTACCAAAATAGAATAAACGAAGCTTCGAAAAACATAGTTTTAGAAAACTTCATAAACGATCAGTTTTCGATAAAATACATTAGTAATTTACACTTTAAGCTTATTAAATGTTAAGGTAACGTGAATAATAGGGCACGCTAAAATACGACACGCTAAAATATCACAAAAAACAAGGTGAAAATGAAGTTGCTAAAAAAACTCGTTCGGAAATACCTGTTTCAGGATATATAATACCAAAAATTAGCCTAATTGAAGACCGTTATGAACAAACAATCTCATTATGGATAATTTCCTATTCCGAAAATTGCTACCACATATCAAAAATAGAATAATTGCCCTAAATTGGGTGTTAACTGTAAATAGCGAGAATACTGCAGGTCTATGCATGATTGTTGCTATTTTTTCGTGAAAAACCTTCAGCGTTGTACACTGCTCCCCGTAGTTTGTAGTTTCGCCTTGGGTGTACTCTTTTTACAAAATTACTTTCGTTTTTAGGAGATGGAATAAGGGAAAATTTAGAAACCTGCTAAAACAGGTGCGACTCAAACCCGTAAGAAATCGGTGAGATGCTCAAGAGGGTTCCAATCGGCGCATTTCTTATACTTAATTTAGTGAATTAGGCCGAAAATGTTAAACAGTAACAAATTTACAAGTGTTTCTTACGAAAACCTAGAAATTTGAACTTTGAACGGCTTTTCGGGGTTCCTCCTTTGGTAAACAAAGTTTTTAGACGTTCAAGCGCGCGATCCTTCGTGCTTCTTGAAAAATGGTGGTTTTAAGTTATTCAATGCGGAATTTAACGTTTCATAAAGAGAAAAACCACCTTGTGAAACGAAAAACACCTGCTTTAGCCATGCATGGAGCACGGATCGACGGCGACGACGGGGGCTGCGCCGGCGAGCGACGCCGCTTGTGACGAATTCGCTCATTTGGCATTGAGGAAAACAACTCTTTGGGACACCCCAGTGACCAGTAAAAGTTCGGAAAACACACAAAACCTCGTCTGAAGAGGGAGGGAGTAGCCGAGAGGAAGAGGGGCACACGCGAGGGTAAACACAAGGAAACGAGCACTTTCAAGGACACCCAAGGGCGGGGTCGACCACGTGTGACGGATGGGTTTAAAGGTGAAAAACGGTTAATAAAGATGATTTAAACTTTACATTCACTTTAAACATTAGGAAAAGTTTTCTTCTTTTCATTAAATTCGTCATGTTTTGTAAAAAAAAACGTTCATATGCTTTGTAGAGAAGAAAAAAAGGGCTACAGATGACGATCTAAACTTTGCTTCACTTAGAACATTAGAAAATGTTTTCTTCTTTTCATTAAATTAGTGATATGTACTGTAGAATTGTCGGGTGGAACAGTTTGTACCCTACTGACATTTAATCTCCGACGACCTGAAAGGCCAGATTTTTCGACCTTGAATGTTTTTGACTGAAATCTTTCAGATTGAATTGAAGAAAACATTTTACAAAATTACAAAAAAAGTGTTTTTTGGTCTTGAATGCAAGAGTTAAATGCATAAATAACATTTTTTGTGGTTTTTTTTTAAAGCAAAACTATTTTCAAAATTATTTTCACTAAAACAAATATGAGCCGAGTTTTAGATTTTAATAATGACAAGGGTGGGTTTTCTTAAAAACCAGTTGTTAAGTTTAAAAAAATTCAAATAGGTATTCTGGTATTCTGAAAATTCAAGAAACGATGGTGTTTTTAATCATCGACGCGAATGTTTTGTTAAAAGAGGAAAACCGAGTCATGTTTTGTACTTTTTCTCTCTCACGAATTCTTTTTGAATACATAAAAGGCAGATTTTTGATATGTGAACTTTATAAAACCGTGTTATTGGTTAGAAAAAAAGCGACAGACAAAAACATTGAAATATGTTTTTAAAAAATGCATTACGCCAAAAAACTTGAAATTTATAGTTTAAATTGGTAGGAGATTTAAGTTAATTGAACTTTGTGAGAATTTCCACATTGCTCATAAAAACCACATGAAATCGATTATCGAATTTTTTAGTATGTCATCAAAAATAACTGCCGAAAGTGAACTGCAAAAACCTTGAAACCCTCACAAATAGAAATGGTCAATTTCGGATTTTGAAAAATGCACTCAAAACAAGGAACAAATTAGCATAATTTCGGGAACTACGTTGGCCATAAAATGCGCTGACAGGACAAGAATCAATGATAAAACGCGTATATAAAGTGCAAACAAAATGTTCGTATTAATCAAGAAGAGTTCAGACAGCGGATCCTATTTTAAGCTTCTCACGAGTTCACACAGCAAAGTCAGGTGAGGAGTTCAGAAAGCAAAGGCTACGTTTGAAAAAGCGATTATTTTGATCTCTTATTCGGCTCATTTAAAAATGAATAAAAAGTATATTTAAATTGGAAAAAAACGATTCTTTCTGCTAACTGGAAAAAACTGAAACGACCACAAAAAAGTCTTAAACCATTTTGAACAGAAGTCTATACTCCTTACCAATACTTCGGCCAATTTGGCTGCGTACACGGACTGAGTATCCTATATTGCACGATTCACTCTAAGGCAGACTATATGTGGCCTATGGGATACGGTCACAATTTAGGCAAATTACAAAATTCTGCTGACAAATCTCGGACTCTCGTTTTTTGCAGTGTTCTGTCATCCAATTGGAATAAAAATGGTCAAATTAGCACGCTTGTAAACGCAGGGTATAGTCAACGATAGATCTATAGACAAAAGTGACTTTGGAGCGTTTTTATCCATAGCCATACACATTTTTAGGAATCGCAAAAATTTTTCTACAGAAAAGGCAAAAGTTGAAAAAGAGGAAAAAAGAATCCTTTACCCCACCGGGACCTCCATTTTGCGTGTGAATGAAAATCTTCGAAACCCGAAAGGTACGGTAACCGTATTTTAACATGTGCGAAAGGTAATTCCTTCAGGTAAATACGGGCTTGCAGAAAACCGAACGAGAAAATAATTTAGCACAATGAAATTTCCTCAGAAGAACACAGAACGACCCCTTCGTTCGTTGTTCGTTCGTTGCGGTAATTTTCGCGATCCAATGAATTTTTCTCAGAAAAAATGCCACAAAGAGCGGGCTTTGACTCCCTATGAATTAAAATTTTCCGCCTGTTTCCACTCGGCAGACTTCAACATTTGATTTCAATTGAAGATATCGCTCGATTCAAAAAATAGAAAAAAATTAATTTGATTATCAAACTTCGAATTTTGACGTTAGCGTGTGAAATCACCATTTTTTCCAACAACTAAAGTGGTTTTCCGATTTCTAAAGGTAAAAAGTGACAAATCTTCATTTTCAATTGAAATCCTGAGAAATTACGAGTATAGTTGTGCTAAAATCGGCTTGCTCCCACAGAAAGGGCGGCGGAGGGAATGTCCTCTCCAGGCCAGCGCCGGCAAAGTCAAATATGTCACGGAAACGATAGAATTACGGGGACGAAAATAGAAAATGCATGGAAAAGTTAATTGAAATCGATAATGGATTAATAAATAAGGATGTGCCGAGGGGAATGAGCTCACCCCGATGTGTTTTTATAGGCATTGAGGGCAAGAAAAAAATTATAACAAAAAGTTCTCGAACGTTGGACAAGAAGCGGCTTTTCTTTGTGGTTTCAGATATTTTCATACAGACGTCTATTTCTAATTTTATACTGATTTTAAAAAGCTTGATGTTTCAAAAATGTACGCAATACGACGTGTGGCGTAAAACGCCGTACGCAATAACCGTACGCAATATGGTGTTCGGCGTGAATTACTTTGCGCAAATCGATACATAAAATACCGTAAGCACGACGATGTACGATAGAAAATATCGCATACAATACTGCGTACAACATGAAAAACCGTACGTAATACTGCGTTCAATGGAAAATGCAGTTATTGAAAGATAGCAACCTTAATACGCAATATATCGTGTGTTAGAAAATCCTATTGTTGTATTTCGCCAAAAACGCCGTCCGATGGAAAATTTCTTTTAAAAGCGTCATTTAAAAGCGGCATATAATAGGTGATAATCACCGAAAAACATATATATGTAGGAAATGGTAATGAGTAGTTTACATATTGTAAAACAAAAACAAAGTTCTCAAAACAGGAAAAAAAGGTGGAACATGTTTTTTTTTAAACAAAAATACACCAGTGTTCCACGAACTTTATCAATGAGTATTTCCAAAATTCGTGAATCCGTTTTTCGAAATTAAATTAAAAGTTCGTTAAGTCTGTTAGGTTTGTGGTTTATTATATTAGCAAAAACGTTCCACAGGAATGAACTTTGTCTTGATGAATCCAGAAATAGTAAAAACACTGCTCTCTAGGGCATTTGATGCCGATGTTATATTTTTTGTCGTTTTAAATTTGGGACAATCGTGTTTTGATTAAAAACATCCATCCTTGATTTGCCCTTAATTTGAAAATTGAAAATCAAAGTGATTATTGCTCTGTCAGCGGAAAAAAAACAGATAGAAGCTAAAATATTCATTTTTTGGCAATTTTATGCCAAAAAACAAGCAAAAAGTGTCAACTTTTTGGCCGATTTCACTCTGTTTCGTCCAACAACTTGCAAGGAAACTTGCAATCATGTTTGATGTTGAACTATACGAAATTTTTCCTTCAAAAATAGCCTCAAAACTTGTATTGTCCTTTTTAAAACAAGGTAAAACTGAGTTGATTTTGTGAACTGATGTAGATGTTAGTTTGCTCTCACAGACTGAGGTCCTCTTTGTTTGTTATTTGGCGAATGCGTTCTTACTTCCGCTGTTGTAAAAACTGGAATTCCCCAGATCTCTGGCGCTTTTAAGAGTGGTTGGGAACATACGAAAAGTTGTATTATTTTCTTTAAAATCGGCCATAAAATGATGTTAATGGAGGAGATCATTGGTTAACCTGAGATCGGCACCCGTACCAGATCGGGAATGCACCGTTGCTGTGACTGATTAGAACCTGCGAGTGACACCCGTGCCAAATCGACGCATGATTTCGCAGTCTTAGGGTACGTTGTTCTGGCGGTGCACCCGCACCAAATCGGGGGCGTGCTTTTTCTTGCCATAACTTAGAAAGAGCTTGTCACTGACACCCGTACCAAATCGGGGAGTCATGTCGGATGCGCAAAGTACAACA
Source organism: Oscheius myriophilus (assembly GCA_964057215.1). Taxonomy (NCBI): domain Eukaryota; kingdom Metazoa; phylum Nematoda; class Chromadorea; order Rhabditida; family Rhabditidae; genus Oscheius; species Oscheius myriophilus. The sequence goes on from OZ059904.1 coordinate 3,470,316, forward strand.
ATGACAAATGAGTGAAACCCGTACCATATCGTGTGTGTTGCCTTTCCAGATAAAACTATGTTTTCTTGTGACGAACACCCGTACTTTGTCAAAAGGGTGTTTTCATATCATACAGTCCCAGAAGTGCTCGCCAATGAAACCCATACCAAACGGGTAACTCTCTTTGAAACGGCAATAAAATATCAGTGGTATGTTTCCACGGACCACATTCTTGTGGCACTTGTGCCACACACCCGTACCGCATCGGTAGCACGCCATGAATAGCCATGTTCCCGTTGTCCTTTGCTGCCCAAACCCGTACCATATCGGCGGAGCGCTTTTACTGGTCGTAGTCGTGATGTCTTTGCGACCTACACCCGTACCATATCAGCAGAGCGCGTTTATTAGCAACAGGCTCGTCGCGCTCGCTACGGGCGCCCGTATCATATCGGCAGCATGCCTTTTTTTGGCCAAAATCTAATTGTACTTGCGGCAGGAACCCGTACCATATAGGGGGAGCGCTTTTACAGGTTGTAGTCGCGATGTATTTGCGACCTACACCCGTACCATATCAGCAGCGCGCCATTTTTTGCAATATCTTAGTCGCTTTCATTGCGGGCACCATACCAAATGCGGAGGCATGGATTTTCTGGCCGAAATCAAGTTGAACTTGCGCCAGAAACCCGTACCACATCAGCGGCTTGTTTTTAAAAGCAGAAAGAAACTCCTACCCCTCCTGCGAACACTAAAGGGAGGCAGATGTTCTTCATTAACGGGGCAATCCCTGAATGGGCGGCCGTGCGCGGCGGCAACGCTGGAGGAATTTAATTAGTGTAGTGGTCGGAGTGACTAGTTGACGGGGCGGAGTACGCCGGATGAATATTTCACGAGCAGCGCCCGCGGAAGAGGTCTGGACTCGGCCCACGGAGGGAGAGCGGACTTCTGAAAGAAATGACTTAGAAATGGAGGGAAAATACAAAAGAGACAATAAATGAAAGAGAGGGACTGGGGGGAAAGGGCAAGATTTCGAAAATAAAAGAAAACTAAATTCGAAATAAAAGTCAGTACTTAAAGGGATCATCAGGTGACCCCTGTTTACGACTATGGCAGAGTCTTAGAAATTAGTTAATTGTTTCAGAATTAGCTGAATTTTGGCTTTTTCATAGAGCCAATATACGGCAATGGAAAAATAATATGAAATTATTGATTTTTCTTATCTGGGTAACATTAGGGTACCGGAATTTTTCAAATTGCGTCAAAACCATTCGAAGAACAATGCCAAGGGGCCGACCCGGGCCGGCCGCTCTAAATTTTTTGACGGCTCAAAAATTTGCCCAATTTCTATTTAAAGTGCATGAATAACGAAAAAAATAGTTTTCTCGGGCCGGCCCGTTCTCATTATTTTATCGGCCCAGCTAAAAATGTTTTCATGTTTTCATGGTTGCATTCGAAGTTAGAACAATTCAACGCTGAACTTAAATCTTTCCAAAAAAAACTAAAAAAGTTCGAATATTGAATATTGACTTTTTGAACTAGGTTTCTGTGAAGTTTTGCAGGGTGCGATAAAATTTTTTTATTGGGTCAAAACCATTCGAAAAGGTGATTTTTCAGAATCTATAGCTACGGAGACATTTTTGAACTTCCGCACACAAAATTACGAAATGTAAATAAAACATTGTAAAACCATTATTAAACAAAGAGTTTTCCAAAAAAATTGCGTTTGAATTTGCAGTTTTCCAAAATGTTTAACTTTTGGCCTATTCTTATGATTTGAAATTGGTCGCGACAGCGCGTAAAATTTTGAGATAACAGGATCAAAGTACAATTTCGCAGAAAATTCTAGAAAATTCAACTTTGTTTCAGCAAATGTTGGAAAATGCGTTTTCAAAGTTAAGATTTTGTAATAATTAGCATCCAAATAGATCAGAGGATCTCAGTTTCTGCATGCAAACAGGAGAAAACAATAAGTACACCATATGCCTCGCGCGTGCTTGGATCATAAGACGAGTACGAACATGTGTTTTTGAAAAACAATAAAATGGTTAAGTTTTGCGAACATGCAATTTTGTAAACTTCAGCAGCAAAAAGTGAAATCTCGAAAAGAGAAGGTTGAGTAACAATCTGCTGCAAAACTGGATCGGAGTCGCCTTGGCAGCGAGAGAGAAAGTCTTGGGCTGAGGATCAAGGTCGTATTTTGTGGAACACGAAAAAAGTGGAAGAGTAAGATAGAGAAAGAGAGAGATAGAGAGAAAGAGAGACATAGAGAGAGACAGAGAGAAAGAGAGACAGAGAGACAGAGAGACAGAGAGACACAGAGACAGAGAGACACAGAGACAGAGAGACAGAGAGACAGAGAGACAGAGAGACAGAGAAAAAAGAAAAGTTGAGTTTCCTGGTTTAAAGATCAATTCTGTGACAGGAAAACTTTTGGAACTGAAAAAGAACACGCCTCCCACGGCGACGAAGAACACGGCTTGGCCTCGGCCGGTGTCGGATTTCCGTTTGTTTGAGCATCCGAGCCAAAAACAGACCGGATACGCGGCTCTAGAGAGAGACAGTCGTATTTCAGAGCACCACAATAAACTTTCCGATTTCTGGAAAAGACAGATGTCGAAATGTCGAAAAACAACTTGAGAATAGATTGTCTAGCGAGAAAGATGATCGGCCGGGGCGCATTTCGGCGTTTGGCTGCGCGCGTGGTTCAAGTGGCGCCCACTGCCGATTGAAAGCGCCGCCCGGTTAGCTCAGTCGGTAGAGCACCAGACTCTTAATCTGGCTGTCGCGGGTTCGAGCCCCGCATCGGGCTTAGTTTTTTGCTTAGTGAATAAAACACTATTTTGATGTTTGTTTTTTAAAACACGTGGTTTAAAGCAACAATAATTTTTAATTGTCAAGAAATCGAGGTACACAGCTGCTTAGAAATGAGTCACTGCGAATGAAAACGTGAGCCCTCAATCTCGGAGAATTTTTCGAATGGCAGGGCTATAAATCACCTTGCAGCCATGAGATTACAACGCACAGAGCAGAGGTTCAAACCTGATTTATTCGAATACTTGGAAAGAATTCCTCATTTTTGTCACGAAAAGGCACAAACCGCTAAATAAATGCAAATGTTTAAGCTTTTTAACCGAAGGTATTCTGGAGGCCATTTAGAAAGACCACCCAAACAGAAAAGTAGTATTTTTTTCGTGGGTGGTCCCGGATAGCCAAAAAGATGAAATAGATACAACGATCTGATAGCTGGGAATGTGAGGTTAGCCAACCTTTTTTTGGTAACAACGACAACGAAAATATTCGGAGGCCTAGTCGCCTGAGGCAAAAAATTGCATGTCAATGGAAAATTTTGCACTTTTATCATAAAGTTTTATGTTTTCGTATGTTTAGGAAATTAGCTAAAATGTGCCAAGAAAAGTTCTGTCAGCTTTTGGGCGAATTTCCTACGATTCTCGCAAAAGGAGAGGAGGGAGGTCCGGAAAAAAACGCTTTAACTCGGCGCGCAAATTTGCACGTAGGAATCCTTCGTGGGTGGTCTAATTTGAAATTTTTCCGATCTTGTGTGAAAATACGAACTCCGTTGGAAAGAAAAATCAAATTAATGAAAAATGCTATTGGCCTTGTCTAAAAGGGAATCGTCAGCTTGGTAGCGGATTAAGTTTTATCGACCACAAGAAACCATTTTTCTTTTGGGAAATCCGGTTTAGAAAAATTGAACTTTCATGTTTTCGTATGTTTAGGAAATTAGCTTCACTGTGTCCAAAAAAGGATAGATTTGTAAGTTTTTGTGCGAAATTCCTACGATTCTTGCAAACTGAGAAGAGGCAGGTCCGAAAAAAAGCTTTCAACTTTCAAACTTGCTAAAGAGAAACCTTCTTGGGTGGTATAATTTGACATAAGTTTCAGAATTATAATATGAATTCAGTTGAAAATAATTATCAACTTCATAAAAAAAAATGATAAAGCCTCAGTTCAATTCAATCGACAATTTAGCAATTTAGTAACGATTTACAGTTATATCGACAATAAGGAACCATTTTTACTTTTTGACAATCCGGTTATAACCGATAAGTCGAAAAGAAAATTATAAAAGTACACTTTTTGAACCTTTTTTTAGAATGTTATCTACTATTCGCCGTTTTGTGGGAGAGGAAGCATTGGAAATCGAGAGACACCAGGTTGGCGGGCATTTCAAATCATAAAAGGTAATGGGAGCCCTTTCCTGTGTTCAATTTGCTCCAAACATAGAAGAAAGTGTTTTTTGAAGGGTTAGTCAACGGGTTTTTACAAGTTTGTCTTTTTTGAAAGAGAAAAATCAGCTGATCAATATAATCAGATAGAAATGTGCCCAAAATTCTACGTTTTTGAGATATATGTCTTCAAAATGTAGAAAAAAGGCTTATCACCCGGGGGCAGTACGTCCTGAGTGCCCGGTGTTTACAAGTGTGCTAAGTTGAAAGTTTCAATTCAAATTGTACGCAAATAGATGGAAAATTAGGATTGCGCTAGAGAAAATTGCGTATGTATTTTTCGACCTTACCCATGAAAACGAAATGAACCCTTTCTGCCCGTGCGATCCGGGCTGGCCTGAAGAATCAGAGAATCCAGATAATCTCGTATAGGTTGGGCCAAATCGAGAAATCCAAGAATACCCGGGACTACCCTTTTCCTTGGAGCAAAACATGATTATATGGGATTAGGGATAGCGCGAGTTGGGAAATGTTCGGGATTGCAGTTGAGCAGAGTGAGAGAGAGGGCTCGCTTTCAAAAGCGGATCGATAGAAGGTGCTTAAGAGAGGCTGACCACGGGCGGTAATTCGCCGATTCGGCGCAACTCGGAACGCACCCCCCGGCGCCCCGGAAGCCAATGAGGCTTCGGCCGAGAGACACCCACGGCGGCTGTCCAAAGGACATCAGGAGCTTAGGAATCCGCTGATGGATTAGGAAGTAAATATGGCAATAGTTCAAGTACGAATAGGGGGGATTCGTAGTTCTTGTGACGGGAGTGAGGTGGATTGGAGTAGATTGACTAGAAAAAGTGGGAAGTGGGAAAATATGTTTAGTACTCGTCAAAGTACAGTATACTTTTCTAATTATGTGTTATTAAATCAAGAAACACTAAAAAAGCTGAATTCATGAACAAGCTTTGGCGAAATTATGAGCAATTCCGCACTGCAACCAATGTGGAACGGCATAATTGGAATTAAAAGCTGAATCGAGAAATAAATGTTTCCAATAGTTCAATGATGAATGGGGAAATTCATAGTTCTTGTGACGGGATTGAGGTGGATTGGAGTAGATTGACTGCAAAAGTGGGAATAGGGAAAATATGTTTAGTACTCGTCAAATTACTGTATACTTTTCTAATTATGGGCAATTAAATCAAGAAACCAAAAAAAGCTGAAACCACGGATAAACTAGCTTTGGCAAAATTATGAGTATTTTTGCACCGATGTGGTACGGGTTTGGGTTTAACGAAAATGGTTGACACTATTGGAATCAGAAAATGTATTGGGGAAAGGGGTATAAGCAAAATAACAGTTTGAAACTCGCTAGAAAGACCGTCAAGGAGCTTTTCGTTTCGTTTTTCATGGAAAATAGTAACAAATTATGCAATAAAAGTAAACAAAATTGTCTAGCGCACCTATTTCCCATAATTTTTTGTCTGGTTTGAAGAAAATGACATAACAACACGTTGTAAACGCAGGACATGACACGCAGGACTTACTGGCCATCCGAATTTTCGGCCGTTTTGGGCACCTTTGAAACCATGTAATTTGAAAACGGTGAATTTCTTTTAAAATGCTCATTTAAGGTTTTTATTAGCTGATTTTTCTTTATCTAATGAGAACAAATTTCAAAAGACCCCTGACTGTGCCTTTACAGTAAATTCTCACAACCTTTGTAAAAATAAAAATGCAGCTTAAAAATATGCTTAAAAGAAACTACGGATAAGCTCACTTTGCCAAAGTTATGAGCTTTTGCGCGCTGCGTCCGATGTGGTACGGGTTCTGGTTTAACGCGCCTGCATGACTTTGAATGGCCAGAGCCGTTCAAAAGATGAATTTTCAGGTCAATAGTTCAAGTACGAATAGTAGTGGATTTCTGTTGTGACGAAAACAATGGTATATTAGGCTAGATTGACTAGAAAATGGGGCATATTAAAAATATCTGTTCAAAACAAGTTTAAACAAACTATAAACGTAAAAGTACAGTATGATCTACTAACTACTTGTAGTTAGTGGAACAACAAACAGATGAAAATGGGTTTAAAAAAATCCAGAAAAGCAGAAGTTGCAAATTTATGGCGGGAATGGGTCACCTGGCGGCATACTCAACTGTTCGGCCGATTTGGTACGGGTTTGGTTATTCCACCTCTCCAGCTGTGGCTGGTTGAATTACGAAAATAAAAGTTGACAGAGGTTCATTATCAAAAATAGCTAAACGGATAAAAATTTTAAAAAAAATAATTTCATAAATTCATTTCATAAGTGAGATTCAAAATCCTACTAGAACAAATAGATAAGACGCCGAAAATGGCTTTGATACGACATTTTTAGCTCATTTTCCCTGCAGCCTCTGCTAAAATCTTGCACGAAGCAATCATGATAAAATTAGCCAATTACGCGTTTTTCTCATTGAATATTTTTATTGAGCGAGTGCAAGAAAAGCCAACCAAAGGTTGGAAATTTGATAATTTAGGCTGATTGAAAAAGGAATAAAGGTATTTTAAAAATTGCCCATAGGAATTCTAGAATGAATAATCCACTAATGAATTCCCTTTTGTCAAGAAGAGTAAAGAAATTTTGAAAGGTCTGTTCAAATTTGAGTTTGAGAAATACAAACGGGGTTTCTTTCACCTTCATTTTCAGTATGAAGTCAGCTGTGAATTTCGTTTCTTTCACATTTTTTCATTCAAAAAGGCAGAGCTTGAGCTAGAAATGAGGAGGGTGTGAACATCATATATGTTTTGCAAAATTGCGACCGTATATATCCAAAATGCGACCGTATATATAAAATGAAAATCTCCTTCAATGCATCTTTAGCAACTAAAAAGCAAGAAAATTGGAGCACATAGGAGTCGAACCCGCGATCCATAGATTGGTATTGGAACCTTGGCGCTGCGCCATCTGCGCGACGCCGACCGCCAAACGAGTTGGGTTTTATGTGACAGATGTTCAGGTTCCGAAAAATCCTTCAAAATTCATAGAAAGTTCCCATCCCGTCTCAATCTGACAAAATGAGCCAATTCGTGGTCTCTTTTAATGAAGTATATTCGAGTGAAGCGTGCGAGTGGCGACGTTTGTGCAGGCGCATATGAGCGCCGTAATCCACGGCCTGATTCCGTCCGGCGCGAGATCAGCTCAGGAGGAGAGGAGGAACGCAAAGGGAACATCGCCTCCGGCCGGACGGGCGATCAATCGAGGCCCGGAAAACAAACTGGAAATTAATTCGGAGCCTTTTCTGGAAGCGGAGGGGAAAACAATTAGCAAAAGTACCCGGATTTCGAGAGGGATCTGATTAGGCGCCGGGTGGGGCCATTCGGAAGAGGAGAATGGCCAAAAAATTGGTGTAGGAAAGGATATTTTTCAGAACTCAGAGATCCAGGAAAACAGATAGACAGAAGGATTTCGTGTTAAAAAGTAGCAATACTTACAATTTGACCAGGGAATGGTCGCAACCTCGCTTACAAATTTTGTAACGTTGTTCTAAGAGCTAATGGGAAGAGGGATTTTGCAATGAAGTGTATACATATCATTCGATAGCTAAGGTGATACAAATTCCGAATCCATTCTCAAAATCTGCTGAAACCTCTCTATTGCCGAGTTATGAGCATTTAAAGTTTTGGGCGCCCGCCGTTTATGACTCACCGTGGCGCTAAACGCGCACCGCCGCCCTTTTCCTTCCCGTTCCAGTGGCTCAGTGACAAGGCGCCTGATTATCAATCGAAAGCTCCCGGGTTCGACTACCCAGTGACGCATTTTCTTTGCTTTTTGATATTTCACTACAAAACATTCTGATTCCTAAAAGGGATCTGATTAGGCGCCGGGTGGGGCCATTCGAAAGAGGAGAATGGACGACAAAAAAATTGGTGTAGGATTTTTTCTTCAGAACGCAGAGATCCAGGAATACAGATAGAGAGTTTAATTTCTCTAAGTATGGTTCTAAAAGTTAGGTCATGCAAAAAAATGGTATCGAAACTTTCGATCTGACCAGGGAATGGTCGTAACCTGGCTAACTAATAATCTAAACTTGTTCTAAGAGCAAAAGGTGATATGTTTTGTGTTAGTGTATAAATCATTCGATAGCTTAGATAATTCCAATCCCAAATCCGTTCTTAAAATCTGCTGAACATCCTCCATTGCAGAGATATGAGCATTTAAAGTTTGAGTTTCTAAAACTTTAAGCGGCTCAACCCGAATTAGGAAGCATGAATCTGGTAAACAGCTAATAGTTTAAAAAAATCCGGTTTACGAAAAAAAAAACATAAGCTAAAACACGCTAAGCCAAAAATTTACGGTAATCAACCAGAATACCTATCTTCAGAATGTTGTATTCCAATGGCACAATAATCAAATTTTGGGGAAACAAGTACATTAAAAACAGAGGGAAATTATGAAATCCATTGAATAAAAACAGCTAGACAAATATATTTAACCAAAATTTTGAAATTAGAGCTTTTCTACTCAAAAATGAAATGTTCCACTGATTTTCAAAGAAATATAGAGCGAAATGGTGAAAATAGTCGCATGCCCAAAATCTCTGAGGTAGGCGCTGTTGAAATTGAAATATTGAAAAGACTTTCTTAAAAAAAACTTGAATGAAATTTTTTAAAATTAATTAGACGCAAAAATCGTATAGAAGTGTAACATATAGCAAAACTACATTTCCATTATTGGTTATTCTTGGTCTTCCTGCAAAAATATTTAGATTATTGTCAAAAATTGTGATTTGTGCCAAAGTTATCGAATTACAGATTGATGATCATATTAATTAGAAAAACATTTGAGCACAACTTTAGCTAAACTCGACTGGGCCACGAAGCTATAAAATCAGACATGCTAAAACAAGGTGAGAAAGATTATAGAAGCCAGACAGGATTAATGAAACTACGTAGTTATTTATAGCCAGAAAAGCTATCTAAAATTGCATAAATATTGAAAGCCGCTTCTTCGATCTACACTGAATTTCAAAATGAACCCAAATTGAAGATAAGAACTAGGTTAATTTCATTAAGGAGGGTTCATACTTTTTGCCGTTTTTTTGCATTGATTCCATTTAGATAAAAGTAAAAGGTTTTGGGCAGGGGAGCGAAAGAGAAGGTTTTTCTTGTTTTATCTTGATTGTCCTTTCTGGGTGCTAAGAATAGGAAGAGATTGGCGAATGCAGTGAGAAAAACGATAAAATCTCTTTGTGAGGGTGAAAAGAGAGGGATAGGGAGGCAGAGAGAGAGAGAGAGAGAGAGAGAGAGAGAGAGAGAGAGAGAATTCATACACCTTCAAAGAAGAAACATATATAGGCCAAGACGAAACATGATTCCCGTGCGAAATTCGACGCGGAAATGAAAATTACAGCGGTGGCGTGAATAATTGGCCGTGACGCCTTCTGAGGCATCAAATGACCACTCGCGCCTTGTAATTGCTTGTTTTCCTAGGAGAAAAAGCGTCTTTAAGCCCTAATTTAGGGATTTGTAGAGAAAATAAAGAACAAAATGAGGTTTTAAAGCCATTTATGACTGTAATTAGCATGATTTCGCTATATGATGAGCTAATTTCACTAGATTAGCAATGGAGCGCGTTTACCCTGAAGACGAAGGGAATATCGCGGGAAACATGTTTTCAGTACGAATTTTCCCTTAATTTATGTTATTAGTTAACATTAATTTAAAATTACTTCATTTCTTCCTTCAATTCCCTCAAATTACTCCGTTTTCTGGCGTTTTCCTTTATTTTCGCGCGATTGAATGCCTTGTTTTGATCTCGGGGCGCTATTTTTCGCTTTGGCGCGCCCTTTCTCCCCGAAAAAGACGAAAAAGAGCGAATTCTCCGCTGGAAAACGTGATTTGTGCGCTTCGTTTCGAGACCTGAGTGGATTTGAAGGTGGCTGCGGCGGGACCATTGTTGACTGGCGCCCTTGGGCCCTAACGACGTTAGGGCGAGAGCTAAATGGATAACGGGCGGATTACGCACCGAGGGGACACTTTCGAAAAGAGGAGGAGGGAAAAGAGGCTGAATGGTGGAATCGAGAAAAAAAAATTAAGCGAAGCTTGAATTCTATTAAGGACAATGTAATGAAAATGGTATCTTAACAGTGCCGGGCTAGCCCGGGTCGAAATAAATATAGGAAATGTGGACGGGGAAATTTGGTAAGCCGTGCAAAAAGGAAAGTTTTTTTCAAACAAAAATGTTTTTTCTTGTTTTCTCATTGAAATCGGCACTAAATTTCGGGCGAAACAGAAAAATTTTTGGGGGGCGGGATAGCCCGGGCAGACTCGTTTCCATCGTTCCTGAACATTTAAAAACGGCACCTCGAGAAAAAAAAACGATTGCAACAAAAAACTTTAAGTTAAGAAAAGTTTGTTTCGCAAGATTTTGTTTTCAGAAAAGCTCCGAAATTTGAAAAAATTTGATACTTCAATTGACAAACTCTTTTTTCAATAATAACTACATTTACAGGATGAAATTGGAATTTGAAAAGCACGAGAAAACGATTAAAAAAACAAGAAAATATGACAAAATGCTAATTTCAGATGAAAAACAATTTTTTTTTTGAAAATTGCGAGATCTTGAAATTGATTTTCAATTTTTTTTCAGACAATTTTTGCATATGTCAATTTTACAATAAAATTGAAATAAGTTTTTTACAAGAATTCGAGATATTGGAGTTAATCGATAATTCACACCTCCACAAAATCAGCAAAATCATTTTGCTGTTGGTGTTTTCAAAAAAAATTGAAAAAAAGCGTTAAAACGCGTTAAAAAATCGAAATGTTTGTAAATTTTATTCAAATGAAATGGAATAATGAACTGAATAAAAAATCAAAGCAACATTGTGCATATTTAAAGAGGTAAAAACGGTCAAAAATCTGAAAATTATGCGGATTTTCAGTACGTCATGCGTGTCCGGCGTTTACAAGCGCGATAATTTTGAAAATTCTTTTAATATCAGCGAGAAACGAAAATAAAGAATTTCCCAAGGCAAGTTAGCATAAAAAATTTAATATTTCTAAGAAATAGAATGAATATTAGTAGAAAGGAAGGTTTTTGAACCATTTTTTTTATTAACAAATAGGGTGACCTATCCTTTTTTGCTATTTTTCGTGAAACTAAACACTGCTGATTGTAGTTTGATCATGTTTTTGAACACTGAGCAATTACAAAAATGGTTAATCGAATTAAGAAAATCAAATTAAGCTTAAATTAGCTTAAGGCACTACTTATCCGCACTCCGGAGGCGTTATTAATCGATGGCCGCCTAATTCCGGGTGCCAGCCGGCTGTCATCGACCGAGCCGCCAGCTGATTTCCCGCCAAACAGCTGTTCAAATCGCCGGCTCGCGCCTTGCACCCGATTATCGATCGAGCGCTCAATTAACCTAATTGCCAGCCGTTGACGTCAAGGGCCGTGATAATCAGGGAAGACTCTACCTGAGGCGCGGCAATGGCTGTGTGCTCGGGCCAGGATCGATGCCCCTCGGGGGCTCGCTCTCTGTCCGGCTGCGTCTCTCCGACTCCCGCTCTCTCGCCGGCTGGCAACAGCCCTCATCGAGCTTATTATAGCCAGCCGCATCCCCCGAAGAACGCCCCGGGCCATGGAGAAGAAAGGAACGCACCGCTGAGGAGAGAGAAGGGGCAGTGGATGTGTTTATTACCCAAACGAAAGGGATGGCGAAACAAAATTCTGAAGCAGAAAGAGGGAATTTGAGATAAAGAGAGAGAAAAGAGAGAGAGAGGGAGAGAGAGGGAGAAAAATAATAGGTGAGACGAGCTGGAGAGACACCAAAAAGATTATATAGAAATAGAGACAGACATGGAATGTGGGTATTTGTGTGTGGAGATAGACAAGGCCGGCAAAGGGCCGGTCCGCGCTGGAAAAATTTGGGCCCGGGCTGGCCCGTGTCGGCCCTTAAATTTGCATTGGTTTTTTCAAGAGCAAAAAATCGGAAAAAAAAATTAGGTTTGGCCCTCAAAGTTACAATCCCTGGAGTTTGAGAGAGAGAGAGAGAGAGAGAGAGAGAGAGAGAGAGAGAGAGAGAGAGAGAAAGTGAGAAAGGCAAAAAATATAGTCCCATAAAACTACAAACTTCACGCACCTGGTAGTCAAGTGGATTACTTCCTCGATACAAGAAATGCCTCCCCTCCAGATGTTTCTCCGAAAACCTCGTCTCCTGAAATTATAAAGAATAATATTTGCAAAAGATAAAGTTATGAGTGAAATAAGCTGGAACAAAAGCTTGGTAAAAGGAAAAAGCTAGGTCAGCGCAGAAATTAGTGCGAAACAGGGTCGGAGGTCAATGTTAAGATGTCATGGTCATCTGAATGGATAATCGATTATTTTTATCTCAACCAACACCGAAGACACACCCAATCCTGCAGAAAAGAGAGATATAGAGAGTGGGAGAGAGATAGATCAACGCAAAGAAACAGAGACACAGAGACTGAGACCCAGAGACACAGAGGCACAAAGACACAAAGACACAGAGACACAGAGACACAGAAACACAGAGACACAGAAACACAGAGACACAGAGACACAGAAACACAGAGACACAGAAACACAGAGACACAGAGTCAGAGAGGCAAAGAAACCGAGAGATATAGACACAAACAGAGAGTAAGAGAGACACAAGATACAAAGAGATAGAGAGACACAGGGACATCAAGTCAGAGAGTCAGACAGTCAGAAAGACAAAGATGAACAGAGGGACATAGACGGAGAGTTAAAAGTAGATAAAAAATTGCTCGTGTAAGGTTTAAGAGTTAATGAGTTAGATACATACAGAGAGAAAGAAAAGAGAGGAAACCGAGAAACAGAGACGAAACAGGCATTTGCAGGACTTGATAAGCTGTCATCAACAGACTCTGCTAGTTCCGACTGGTTCAAATACGTATAGCCATCTAGATAAAAGGGAATACCCGATAAACTACCCACATAGACATTAAAAAGATAGCTGTCAGTTCGATGTACTCGGAACTGTCATTAAACGCATTGCGAGGGAGTTAATGGGACGCGGGGACGACTTTCGATAGTTGACAGGTACATGGAGGGACAAGCAGCAAAGACCATGCGAGGAAGTTTGGGAACCAAGCAAAACATATTAGCCATTCTTTTGTTTGAAATTTGCTCTTCTTTGCTTGTTACAACTTCGCATAGAAGTTTTCATCCCTTTGAAGAAAAGTTTTCCAATTCGAAAACGTTGTCAACCCTAACGGCGGACCGGCATCCCAGGAAACTGGTCACGTTTTAGCTTGTTAATCTCGCGACCCGGGTTCGAATCCCCCTTCGATAACTTGTTTTCCCTAAATGCCTCTAGCTTTGAAAACAGGGTTGAATCGTCTCTGAATCATCATCCATGGATCGTCAGTTAAGAAGCAAAATCTGGTCTGAAACATTAAAAATCCTCGAAGTCACACAGTTTCTAATGCGTTTTTGAGAATGACAAGCAATACAGAACGTATAAATTGAAAAATTTGAAACGTGCCAAATTTTGGGGGTCATTCGAAAATGCTAGTAAGTTTTATTACCGCAATTGAAAGTTTGAAACAGGGGGAAAATGGTTAAATTTGAAAACATCAGCCAATCCGGGAAAAACTTAGTTGCTTAAAGTTGAATATGCTACAAAATGAATCAAAGCCAATTTTAGGAGAGGAAAAAAAGTTGGAAATTTGAAAGTACACAAGGAGTATCTACCGTGAGCCGGCTCCCAAAAATGACTTGCGTCTTAAAGTTTCAGGATAAGTTACTTGGGTCCTAGAAACGGTTTTCGTAAATTTTCCGCCGATTTTGAAACTTTGTAGTTTTCCTATGCCAGTGGATTCCCTCGACCCATGGGCCGACACAGTTCCCATGAGCAATTAGCTACACCTTGACCCACATTAGATATCATTTTCATCTGTCTGTGTTTTGTGCTCTTAGAAGCGCGAATGCGCAGTTATGGCAAAAATCGCTTTTCCCAGACGCAAACATCAGACTGTTTTCCCGAGATAAGAAAAATTCTTCGATAGCAAATGATTTTTCAATGATTTCGAAAGGCCCTTCCCTTGCTTGTTCACCGTTGTCAAAAGTTTCGGGAGTTTTAAAAGAGTTATCTTTACAGTTTTTTCTTTTTCTATATTATAATAAGTGTAATGCTCATTTTTCACAATAAAACGATTTCCAAAAATGCTTTGTGACTTCACTCGACCTTTCGCCTTTTGCCGAACACAAAGCAACTTCTAGGCTCCACTCTTCCCGCCCGATGTTTGTCTCTTTTTTGTAGTTTGTAGCCAATTTGTGCCTTGAGTTCGCCCGTCCGCGTATTTTCATTCTCAAGATCGGTAACTTTTCGGTCATGATGACAATTCTCGATCACAATGAGAAAGCACTGCTATATAAAAGCTGGCCCAATATCACTTTAGTTCTCTTTTCAAATGGCCTCGCCACCCTCAATTACAATGCAAACTTGTTTTCATGTTCTGTCTATCGGCGCCATTTGTTCGATAGACACTTGTTGCCGCCCTTTTCGTCTACCAAACACTACTTTGCAGACAATGAGCACCGTGGTTCCTGATTCTCGGGAGGTTTTGACGACTTGTGGCCCGATTGTTGGAAGGAGGCTGATCCACGAAGGTGATAGACAGGTTAGCGGAATATTCGCTTTTTTAAATCCTGAAATGACTGGCAATTAACCCTTTTTTGTATGATTTTTGTATTTATTTTTGAAAAGCACATTAGCAGTGTAAAAACATTTACACGTTTTCGTAATTTCTTAACGACATTAATTTCTTAACAAGGTTATTAAAAATTCACTTGTACAATGAAAATATAGTCGTCGCCAATGCTACTTCGCCCAATTTCGCCCTTGGCTCTGTGCAAATGACACCAGACGCGAATTTGCGTACGAAAATCCTATGGTTTAGGATACGTACGCAATACTGCGTCAGGGTTACATTTACAAATCGGCCAAGAAGTAAAATTGGCTAAGACTATATCCTTCGTTATTTTGAGGTTCCCTTATTCGTAATTGTAGAATTAGATTATTTCAAGACTTTCCTACATTTTGCTTTGATTTTTTTCTTTAAATTTTGAAATTTTTTCAAAATTTTTTCAGTCAAAATAATCGCATTCTTCTTCCTGGCTATGTGTTTTAGCCGAGTTTTCATATATTTGCAAGCATAATTTACCCTATTGTCATCTCAATACCATTGCAAAGCGTCGCGCTATGATATGGTGTCAAAAATGGGCGTGGCCTACATAACCCAAAAAAATATGATCATATAAGATGAAATTCAAAGCATGAAAGTTCATAATGTCTCCCATACCTGAAAACGTATACTCCTCGCCAATCCTACTTCATCTAAAATGCGGCCACCCCCTTTTGTAGCCGAATTTTATGATGAAGAAATGGGAAATTTGAATTTCGACATTAGAATATTCTTACTCGTTTCCAAAACTCGCCGAAGAGATTACCGGGCACTATAGCTGTCGCTAAATTGGAATCAAGCCAATAAAATTAGAATGTTCCAATGATGCTCTGTTGACATTGAAGTTTGTAGTGTAATCAGTAGACGACAGAGCATGATTTGCACATTTTCGCAATTAGCATATGATTTCATTTTGGCGACAGCTATATAGAAGATGGCAAAACTCGATAAAATAATAGAAAAATTTTCTTAATTCTGTGCATCTTTTCAAAAATCACAGATGAAAATTTTCGATCCCCGGTGAAAATTTTTTAAATCTAATAGTTCAATTTCGGGTTCTGCTTAAAGGACTAGTCCGTCACGTTTTTTTTTCAACTTTAACCTATATAAAAATTGAATTTTGCCTTGTAAAACCCTTAAAAGACAATTTGCTTCAAAAGTCCTGTTTTTAAAAAAAATTTTGCTGCTAAGATGCCGAATCCGGGCTACATCTGCGAGAAAGCGTAGTGGCAGCCGCTGGAAAGCGTCTTTTGTGCCCGCGATCGCGGACACAAAAACGCCATTTCCATTTTTTCTGTAAAGAAGCCCTAGTAATCTTGGAAAGGAGAACGGGAAATGTGACGCGTTTTTTACGGTTTATTGTGAAGGTTATATTTTCTATTTAGTAAAAGCTAAAGTTTAAAAGTTGCTGGAATAGTCCTTTAAAGGGCCAGTAAGGAGGGTTTTCATTTCATTTTTAATCGGATACGGTCGGAAATTATGCGAATCAAAAATGCTAAATTGTCTCGCACCTTCCTCGTTTCCAGCGCTCTCACAGCAAATTAGAATGAAATTCGGCTCATTACCATGCCTTGTAAATGCCGGGCACGCAGGGCGTACTGCCCGTCTACAAATCTGTAGACGGAGACCCGTTTTTGAAGACTTTGAAGTGTATTTTCTCGAAAACGGTAAATTTTCGACCCATAGTCATATATATTTTCTTGATCAGCGAATTTTTCTCTCCTAATGGAGCCAATGTTGTAAAACCCGCCTGACTGTCCCTTTAAAGGGGAAGGACCTCGTAAAATTGATTTTTCAAATCATTTAAAAAAAAAATTAACAACTTTATTGAATAGATACCGTTGCTTCTGAAATATAAATTATTTTTAAAGGATATGGACTGCAACCGGTGCTGGTGTACACGATTGAACAATGCAAAGGGTGCAGGTGTACACGGCAGAGAATCGCGAGAAAGCCCACAAAAAAGCGAGACGCAGAATGGCGCGCTATTCAAACGTTATTTTCGACAAAACTTCAGGCGCTCCTAATTTGGGTTATTTTGCTCCAAAAAGAGAAAATGGGACACTTTTCTGAATCGGGAAAATGAGCTCTACTCATTTATCACAAGTCCAGAAAATATTTTTTATGCGGTCATGGCATGTCCGTTCTTCAGTTCGTCTTTCATCAAAGTATCCGTTTCAGGTCGACGCCTTTCAAGGAATCCCTTTCGCTAAACCACCTGTTGGTGAGCTTCGTTTCAAGGTTAGCTCGACTTGCTTCGTTTCATATGCCTTTTTTAGAAACCAGTGCCTCCGGAACCATGGACCTGCCTCAAAGAAACCAAAGCCTTCGGTCACCGCTCCATCCAAAGCCCATATCCCGGGATGGGAGAAGCTCCCACCAGTGAAGACTGCCTTACCCTAAATGTCTTCACCCCAGTTTGGCAGCCCGACTCAAAAGAGGGATTTGCCGTTTTGGTTTATATTCACGGAGGTACCCCAACACTTCGTAATTTTTCTAAAAACTTGCTTTTTAGGTGCCTTTGTTGGAGACAGTGCTATAACCTACGGAGACATCAACATCTGCAAAAATTTGGTAAGTTTTCCTCTTAAAGGCCTTAGCGATTTGAGGTTAAGGTCACTAAGGACGTAGTCGTTGTGACTATTCAGTACCGCCTGGGCTACCTTGGCATGTGGTCTACTGGAGACAAAGCTTGTCCTGGAAACAACAACCTTTGGGATATGACCTTAGGCCTTAAGTGGGTTAAGGACAACATCTCTCGATTCAACGGCAACCCTGACAACATTACCGTAATGGGGCAGTCGGCTGGAGGCGCGGCGGTTGATCTACTCAGCATCAGCCCTCATTCTCGAGATCTGTTCCATAAAGTCATTCCGATGGCTGGAAATGGCAGTTGCTACTGGAGCCATTCTTACAACACTGTAGAGACTTGTAGAACAGCTGCTGAGAAGTTTGGAGTTACGGATTCTGAAGACAGTGAAAAGGTAAGAATTTGAGAGAAGTATTAGGAAGGATAAAGTAAGGCAAGATTTCATACCTTAGGGACATTAATATAATGTAAGCTAAGAAAATGCTAAGGAACGGTATCTTTGGGTTAGGCAAATTTGGATAATCTTGTTAAACGTTATGCATAAACCCTAAGGCACTAAAGGATGGTATGATGTCTCAATTCTTATACAAGGTTAGGTAAGATGCCCTAAGATAGCTTAGCTATCCTAAGGTAAGGAAAGATTCCCAATGATACAGTAGGATTCCCTTGTGCTAGATAAAAAGGGGTTAGGGTTAGGGTTAGGGTTAGGGTTAGGGTTAGGGTTAGGGTTAGGGTTAGGGTTATGGTTAGGGTTAGGGTTAGGGTTAGGGTTAAGGTAAAAGTTAAGGCTAAGGTTAAGATAAAATAAAGTTTCACGGTTAATGTTAGGGTTACGGCTATGGATAACTTCTTTCTACTCCAAATGAATTTCAATCTTATCCGTTCATTTCAGTTTTTGGAAGAATTGCGCAAACTACCAGCCGACACTTTTGCTTTATCCATGTTTGACGTCAAACTCCTCGATGTTGGAACCGATAGACATCCCCAAAACGACCTTGGACCAAGAATCGACGGTGATTTCCTACCAAAATCGGTAATTTTCCATTTTACCTTAACTAAAGTTTCTTTTGAGGTGTCCCAACTAAGAAAAGAAGCTCCCGCCAAGCCGAAAATCATCGGAGTCGCTCGAAGTGAAGGCCTTCTCTTCAGTTAGTATCCACCTAAACGTATAATCTAGCTATTTTCAGAACTTGGTCCTGGAAATTTCACAGATGTGCACAAATTGGCGGCTTTCATGTTTCCAGAACAAGATTTTCCTCAAACCTTCAAAGAATTGAGAAAGGAGTATTTGAAACAAGTATTGGATCCCTCGGTCAAAGATGCAAGCATGGCCCAGAGAGAAATCTGTGATGTAGGAACTTTTAAACCCCCAAAAATGTTGATTTTCAGGCTCATGGAGACTTCTACTTTGCTAATGGAGTCATGAAAAACGTTTTGGAGAGCTTGGGGCAAAAGGGAGATGGACCTGTTTACGTTTATAGATTTGACAAATTCCATCCGGATCAATACGGCCCTATGAAGGAGATGCTGTCGTATGTAGGTACGTGAATGGTAATCTTGAGGGTAAGGTTAAGGTTAAGGTTAAGGTTAAGGTTAAGGTTAAGGTTAAGGTTAAGGTTAAGGTTAAGGTTAAGGTAAGGTTAAGGTTAAGGTTGAGGTTAAGGTTAAGTTTAAGGTTAAGGTTAAGGTTAAAATTAAAGTTTAGATTAAGGTTAAGGTTAAGGTTAAGGTTAAGGTGAAGGTTAAGGTTAAGGTTAAGGTTAAGGTTAAGGTTAAGGTTAAGGTTAAGGTTAAGGTTAAGGTTAAGGTTAAGGTTAAGGTTAAGGTTAAGGTTAAGGTTAAGGTTAAGGTTAAGGTTAAGGTTAAGGTTAAGGTTAAGGTTAAGGTTAAGGTTAAGGTTAAGGTTAAGGTTAAGGTTAAGGTTAAGGTTAAGGTTAAGGTTAAGGTTAAGGTTAAGGTTAAGGTTAAGGTTAAGGTTAAGGTTAAGGTTAAGGTTAAGGTTAAGGTTAAGGTTAAGGTTAAGGTTAAGGTTAAGGTTAAGGTTAAGGTAAGGTTAAGGTTAAGGTTAAGGTTAAGGTTAAGGTTAAGGTTAAGGTTAAAATTAAAGTTTAGGTTAAGGTTAAGGTTAAGGTTAAGGTGAAGGTTAAGGTTAAGGTTAAGGTTAAGGTTAAGGTTAAGGTTAAGGTTAAGGTTAAGGTTAAGGTTAAGGTTAAAGTTAAGGTTAAGGTTAAGGTTAAGGTTAAGGTTAAGGTTAAGGTAAGGTTAAGGTTAAGGTTAAGGTTAAGGTTAAGGTTAAGGTTAAGGTTAAGGTTAAGGTTAAGGTTAAGGTTAAGGTTAAGGTTAAGGTTAAGGTTAAGGTTAAAATTAAAGTTTAGGTTAAGGTTAAGGCCAAGGTTAAGGTTAAGAAAGAGACATTTTCAGATGCCACTCACTGCTCCGACATCGGCTACCTCTTGGGAAAATCGATCGTGGGTCCATTCACAGATTTCGACGAGTCAGATTACAAAGCTATGGAAAATATGGCCATTCTGTTTACCAACTTTGTCAAACACGGGTGATCAATAATTTAAATTCAAGCATGAATTCAATCTCTCTCCAGAAACCCTAATGGAAAAGATCCTGTAACTGAGACGTGGAAACCAGCTACCAAGGAAAATCCCCAGCGGAATTTGGAAATCGGCGCGGAGACAAAAATGAACGAGACTTTCTATGTAAGTTTGAATCTTTGCTTTTGGAAAAACGCTTGTTTTAGAAAGGACGTCCACTGTGGTGTGCAAAAAAGCAGGCTGAAAAAGAAGCTCACCACAGCTGCAAAATGTAAAAATTCCGATTTCCCTTCGATTTTCGTCTCTCTCTCTCTCTCTCTCTCTCTCTCTCTCTTTCTCTCTCTATCTCTCTATCTCAGTCTCTTTCTCTCTGTTTTCTCATTTTACCACCGTTCATGCACAGAAAATAAATGTGTATTTATTAACGAGCTAAATGAACATTATGTTAAAGAAATAGAGAGGGAAAGCAACAAAAAAAAACGTGAGAGATACAGAGAGAGAGACAGAGGGAGAAATCATTAATAGGTAGACATTCCGATCGGACAAATGGACCGGTCCTATTCCGTGAATCCGTTAATCCGCGGTGAGTCCTCGCCGGTCAAACCATTAGTCCGCTCAATTTGTCAAATTTGACTGACCAATTTCATTTTCAAATTTAGTTCTTTCGGCGTTTCTTGATCTCCCAACAAGAGTACAACCATCACATGACACTTTGGCTTATCGAGATTCGCTATCAGTTTCTCTGTCCTTGTCAAACCGTAAATAAAAATAAAATGGACTGATGGGTGACCAACCAAAATGTCACAAGTCGGGGAATTTTACGAATTGTAAACCCTGTGTTTACGAACTCATTGCTGTCCTACGTTTACAAACACATTTGTGTCCCGCATTTAAGCACTTATTTTCCTGCGTTAACGTACTCCTTTCTGTCCTTTATTTATGTACTCATTTCCGTCCTGCGTTTAAGTACTCATTACCGTCCTACGTTTACGAGCTCAGTCTGCTTTGCGTTTACATGGTTAGTCCGTCCTGCGTTTACGTATATATTTCTGTCCTGCCTTTATGTTCTCATTACTGTCCTGTGTTTACTTACTCATTTCTCTATCCTGCGTTTACGTAATCGTTTCTGTACTGCATTTACGTTCTTTTTTCTGTACAGCGGGTATTTATTTCCGCCTTGCGTTTATGTACTCATTTCCGTCCTTCGTTTACGTACTCCCACCTTCGTCCTGCGGTTATGTGCTCAGTCCGTCCTGCGATTACGTATTCATTTTAAAAGCGTAAAATAAGTGAAACCACTAGGAACCCACATTTCAAAGAGGTTTCTGAAAATTGAGTCATAGCGACCCACACCCGTACCAAATCGGTACTTAAAGCAATATCAGACCACCCACGAGGATCTTTGTGCTTTGTGCCTCCATAAAATACAAATAAAGAAAATTTAGTGATATGAGGCCCCGTGATTGTGCTTGATGTCATTTATTCACCACACTCAACACAGTCTCTATTGACATTCTGATTCATATCCCAAATCACAGTCGCTTTGTTTTGCATTTCCGCCCATCTCAAGTCATATTCCATGTTATTGACACGCCTCTTTGATAAGAGAGGTAGCCACTTGGTGATCCCCAACACCACTGTTCACATGTCAGACATGGGCAACTCGTCTGTTACTTATCCGCCTTCGAGAGAAGTTACAACGAATTTTGGAGCTATTGTTGGAAGGAGACTGATCTATGAGGGAGACAAACAGGTGAGAAAGAAAAAGAGATTAAGAGAGAGAACAGAGAGACAGAGAGACAGAGAGAAAGAGAGACAGAGGGACAGAGAGACAGAGAGACAGAGAGACAGAGAGACAGAGAGACAGAGAGACAGAGAGACAGAGAGACAGAGAGACAGAGAGACAGAGAGACAGAGAGACAGAGAGACAGAGAGACAGAGAGACAGAGAGACAGAGAGACAGAGAGACAGAGAGACAGAGAGACAGAGAGACAGAGAGACAGAGAGACAGAGAGACAGAGAGACAGAGAGACAGAGAGACAGAGAGACAGAGAGACAGAGAGACAGAGAGAGAGAGAGACAGAGAGACAGAGAGACAGAGAGACAGAGAGACAGAGTGATAGAGAGAGAGACAAAGAGACAGACAACCAGAGAGACAGAGAGACAGAGAGACAGAGAAACAATGCCTTTAGGTCGACGCCTTCCAAGGAATCCCTTACGCCAAGCCACCAATTGGAGAACTTCGTTTCAAGGTTTCAGTTTAAGTTTGATTTTCAAAATCCCAACTTCAGAATCCGGTTCCCCATGAATCTTGGACTGGAGTCAAAGAAACCAAAGCCTTCGGACCGAGATCGATTCAGAAGGACCGTGATGCCTCAGTCAAAGAGAAGCTTGGCCCTACAAGCGAAGACTGCCTCACTTTGAATGTCTTCACTCCTGTTTGGAAGTCTGACAATGAGAAGGGCTTTGCTGTTATGGTGTTCATTCATGGAGGTGAGTAGGGCGAGAGAGAGAGAGAGAGAGAGAGAGAGAGAGAGAGAGAGAGAGAGAGGGAGGGGACGAGGAATAGAGAGAGTCAATTGAGACGAGCTGGTGATGGTGAGATAACTCTGAGACAACACTTTAGGAGCCTTCGTCCACGACAGCGCCGTCAAATACGGCGACATCAACATCTGCAAGAATGTGGTACGGCTAAGCTCTTAAGGCCTTAACTTTTGGGTCATTAAGGTCACCAAGGACGTAGTGGTCGTAACCCTCCAGTACCGTCTGGGCTACCTTGGCCAGTGGTCAACTGGCGACGACGTCTGCCCAGGAAACATGAACCTTTGGGATCAAACCCTAGCTCTCAAATGGGTTAAGGAGAATATCTCTCATTTTAACGGTGACTCGGATAATATAACCATTCTTGGCCAGTCGGCTGGAGGTTGTTCTGTTGACTTGCTCAGCCTGAGCCCGCATTCTCGAGGTGAGCTGAATTTTGTCAACCTAAGCCTTCTGAATTCTAGATCTTTTCCACAAAGTGATCCCAATGGCTGGAAACGCTAGCTGTAACTGGGCTGCGTCTTACCAAAACGTGGAAACTTGTCGAAAAGCGGCCGAGAAGTTTGGAGTTACCTGTTGTGAAGATAGTGAAAAGGTATTGTTAAGGGTAAGGTTAAGGTGAAGGTTAAGGTTAAGGTTAAGTTTAAGGTTAAAATTAAGGTTAAGGTTAAGGTTAAGGCTAAGGTTAATTTTAAGGTTAAGGTTAAGGTTAAGGTTAAGGTTAAGGTTAAGATTAAGGTTAAGGTTAAGGTTAAGGTTAAGGTTAAGGTTAAGGTTAAGGTTAAGGTTAAGGTTAAGGTTAAGGTTAAGGTTAAGGTTAAGGTTAAGGTTAGGTTAAGGTTAAGGTTAAGGTTAAGGTTTAGATTAAGGTTAAGGTTAAGGTTAAGCTACGTGAAGTGATTCCTTTTTTTTCAGTTCCTCGAGGAGCTACGCAAACTCCCAGCTGACATTTTTGGTCTTTCAATGTTCGGTGACACTCAAGGAAATGCCGAACTTCCCGATGAACCAGTTCTGGGTCCTCGAATCGATGGAATTTTCCTGCCAAAAGATGTTACGGAGTTTCCGCTTTTAAAAGAAATCTGTGTTTCAGTTGTGCGAACTTCGAAAAGAAGCACCTCTGAAGCCGAGAATGGTTGGTGTTTGTCACTATGAAGGATTGATGTTCCGTAAGAACTTAGCTTTTTTTCTTAGGCTTTATTGAGTTTCAGTTGCCACAGGTGGAAAAACCACTGATGTCAACAAAACAGCTGCCAGACTATTTTCGGAGCGCGATCACCCCAAAAACTTCAAACAACTCAGAGATGACTACGTCAAAATGGTGTTAAACCTAGCTGTGGAGGAGAAGGAACAGGTTCAAAGAGAGATCGCTCAGGTAAACATCTCAAATGAAAGATGGTTTTTGAACTTTTAGGCTCATGGGGATTGGTTCCTTTACATTGGGACTCAGAAATGTGTCAAGGACTGTGTAGAGTTGGGAGATGAACTTGTTTACTTATACAGATTTGACCATTTCAATCCGAAAATGTTTGGACCTATGGCTGCGATGTTGCCTTTTGTTGGTAGGTTTCTCTCTCTGGCTCCCTCTCGATGTTTCTGTCTCTCTGTCTCTCTGTCTCTCTGTCTCTCTGTCTCTCTGTCTCTCTGTCTCTCTGTCTCTCTGTCTCTCTGTCTCTCTGTCTCTCTGTCTCTCTGTCTCTCTGTCTCTCTGTCTCTCTGTCTCTCTGTCTCTCTGTCTCTCTGTCTCTCTGTCTCTCTGTCTCTCTGTCTCTCTGTCTCTGTGTCTCTTGTCTCTATGTCTCTCTGTCTCTTTGCCTCTCTGTCTCTATGTCTCCCTCTTCCCCCACTTTTTCAGACTCAACCCACTGCAACGACATCAGTTACCTCTTCGGTGTCGGCGTGGCCGGCTCCTTCGAATTTGACGAAGATGACATGAAAGTAGTCGACCTCATGTCCACCCTCTTTACCAACTTTGCCAAACATGGGTAAGCCTCTTAATCAAAAAGTTTGCAAAACTGTCCATTTTCAGTGATCCCAATGGACAAACCACACCTGCTGGCGTGAAATGGCTCCCTGTCACTAAAGAAACTCCCCAGAATCATCTTCAAATCTCCCTTGCCTGCAAGATGAGCGATAAATTCTTTGTGAGTTGGAATTCTAATTTTTCACATTCAAAAAAACTTTAGGATGGTCGTCCTCTGTGGTGCTTGGAGCAAATGGAGAAACACAAGAAGTAAAATGTTTTGCTGTTAAATGAATGAAAAATATGTATATAATGGTAAATAAACGAATGAAATATTTGTTGGCTGACTGGCTTTTACACTCCCAACTAAAGCTATTTAGACGAAAATCGGCGCGAGAGAGCTGAAAAAGCGGTTTTTATTTGTGTAGGCGAAATTTGAACTGCAAAAAGGCAGCTTTTGGTAAGATTATCGCGACAGCTTTCTCGCACTCATTTCATTTTTCCGGATGTGTCATCTCTCTTTCTCTCTCTCTCTCTCTCTCTCTCTCTCTCTCTCTTTCTCTCTCTTTCTCTCTCTCTCTCTCTCTCTCTGTCTCTCTCTCTCTCTCTCTATTTAACTCTCATTAAAGCTCTACCTCTTTTCTGCGTTATGTTCAGTTTCTCATCCTCATCCCGTCCAAAAAGTGCCCAAACCGTTCCTTTGTCGGTTTCGTTTTGTTCAATGGTCTGATGGCCTCTCGGCTGTGCACTTTTCTCACGAATAATGAGTGGCTGCACTTTCGAACGGCCATATGGCCACCCATATCGCATCGCCCGCAGCTATCAGTCAAAACCCTCCATCGATTCGTTTCACAGCCGTTTTCCCTCTGTCTCCCATTGAAAAATTTCCAGTTACTTTCGAAATGAAAGCATTATGAATGTTTCAAACACTATCCCATTTTGTGAACGTGTTCGTTTCAGTGGGCTTGTTTCTTCTATTTTTAAAATCTTATTGTTCATTTTTCAGATTTATATAAATTAAATCTCTCAACTAGCTTTTTATGTGAATTTTTAAGAAGAGATCAACGACTTTTTGCAAGTATCTGGCTTGGATGTGAGTTTTCTTCTTGGACATCGCAGATTCCAACACACAGACACAGACAGACACACACACACACACACACACACACACCTATAGAATACTGAATTTCAGTGATTAGAAACAACTTTCCTTTTATCTTTTCTTATAGACCTGGTGCAAAGTATAATGGAACCACTATGGTCAGAATTATGAATATCTTTTATCCCTACATGGTCTGTTTAAGTCTTATTGCTAAACTAATTAATTTATTTAGCCTAAAAATGTGAGGGAAGTCCGGGGTTGCAATGATAACAAGATGAGGTTGGAGACCTGACCGCCAGTTTATGCGGATACTGTTTCGACGATTAGATTGATTATGACTCAGGTAATACTAGTCTATTGAATTTATGATAAACTATTGTTTTAGAACTATGCAACGGCACAATCCGGTACAACTAAAAAGTGTTGGAGGGAGCACCGACGACACACGATTGTGCGTGTACAAAGATCGCAACGATGCTGCTGACACGTTCAGATTCTGCGACTAAGCCTTTATAAATAATTTTGTGTAATGTGTTTACTATTTCTCGGGAAAGAATCTTTGATCTGTGGTGTGAACTTCACGCTTAAAGGCATCCTTTTGCAAGTTTTTTTCAATCAATATATTTAATTTTGTTAATCAATTTACTACATATGAATTTTAAATCCTTTTTCCTAACAATAAAATAGTGTAAATTCAAATCAAAACTCAAAATATATTTATCCCAACAGGCTACAGCGTACGTTTATTCACAGCAATGTCCGCTGTTTACAATGTCAAAACAGTTGACAGCCATTGTGGCATTAGGAACACGCTGCCCTGCACCACCATTAACGTCATAGTCAACTGGTTAGCACCGGAAGCTGGTAACTAATCGGTCCCGGGTTCGGTTCTCCCGCCATGCGAATGATTTTTGCTCATGAAAAGAAAGATGCCTGAAGAAATCGTTCTATTGTATTTTGTCGTTGGTTTTAATTGTGGAAGAAAGGTGGTCCCTTTAAAACTTTTAAAAAATGATGTGGTTTTCTATTGCCAATCGGGAAGTATTCTTACAACAAAATAACATTCGCTCTTTGAGACAAAGCAATTAGATTTGTAGAGGGGCGAACCCTTTACCTTCTCTTTTCGGAACTGCTCTCTCTCTCTCTCTCTCTCTCTCTCTCTCTCTCTCTTTCCCACCTTTTGTTCGTTTCATGGCCTAACTACGTTTTAGTCATGCATTTTTTCACGATAAACGCTCGATGAACTTTCGAGTGGCCATCTGCTCCGTCACATCGAACGCAGCTGTCACAGAAAGCTATCCATTGC
>OZ059904.1:3497435-3647435 GCA_964057215.1 Oscheius myriophilus
TTTTTGTCTCTTTGTCTTTTTGTCTCTTTGTCTTTTTGTCTCTTTGTCTTTTTGTCTCTTTGTCTTTTTGTCTCTCTGTCTCTCTTTTACTCTCTAATTCAATCACACATTCACTCGCTCACTCACGCACTCTGCTCTCTCTTTTTTTCTCTCTCTTACTCTGTATTGTCTCTCTTACTCTCTCTTTCTCTGTCTTTTACAATGACTCTTTGTCTCGTTCTCTCTCCTTCTTGTTCCGTGTTCAGGTTATTTCTAATCTTTGCGCCTGAACATATTTATTTCTCTTTTAGTACCACAGGTGATACGAGAGTGTTTGATCGGTTGTACGTCAACGACAAATGGGAAACTGGTACGAATGGGGAATGTTTCGTAACTTTTCAGAAGACAAAGACTAAATTGGCAGAGACAAGAGAGAGAGGGGGAGAGAGGGAGAGGGAAAGAGAGAGAGAGAGAGCGAGAGAGAGAGAGAAAGAGAGAGAGAGAAAGAAAGAGAGAGAAATATAGAGAGAAAGAAAGATCTTGGATTTCACCGGTGTTCATTTGGAGAATTTATGAACTCTCTGAACGATTAAACATTTTAAAGGACCTCGTAACGCAGGTGTTTTAAAATGTCTGATCGACATTGTCGTAATTGCCATTTTGCACCTGTTACGCCCAACATATAACACTTTTTCATATGTCGAGTGTCATTCTACGCCGAGCTACTCCAGCTAGCTAGGACTAGCTATGTTCTATATAGATTTTGAGACATCATGTTATGTAGAAGAACTCATCTGGTTCACCCAAATTCCTCTATTTCTGAGCACGATAATTGGAATTCCTTTGCACATCTTTATGATCTACCGACTGTGCACAAAGAAATTGAATCTCAGCAAGTACCACTATTTTATAATTGGACAAAGTGTGAACGACTGTGTTTCTATACTACTACATCTTGTACTTTTTGCCGTAAGATGTTTTCTACCACTTTTGGGGCTCAAAGATAATTATATTCTTCGCCAATCCTATTTCGGCCAAAAAGCGGCCACGCCCCTTTTGTAGCGCACTCTTTTAATGTAATGATGGGTAATTCGAATATCCACATAAGAATAATCTCACTCATTTCCAATAACGGCCGAAGTAGGGTGGGCGGGCTCTATAACAACGTTTTTAGGTAGTTATGACGGTTTCTCTGAGAAACTCGAGCAGGTCTTAGAAATGTGGTCATAGTCTCAGAATCGGCGCAGATTTGGTATAACACCTTCCCAGGGCAAATAGCCATTTTGAAAGTTTTACCTCAACATCGAAAGGGCTACGGTAGAGTACTGTAATTTTGTAAAATTAGTCGAAAACTTTGGAATTGGTGTTTTTCCAACAGCATTTGTCGTGGATACACCACAGCTAACCTAAAAACTTGCAAAAAGTTTGTGAACATCCGCACAGGGCCAGAAATATAAAAGAGAGAGACTTTGGAAAAGACAGTTTTTCGTTAAAAAATTCTTGATCTTCCAAGAATGAATATTTCCCTGATCGAACTGATGGAAAATTCACTTTCCAAGGCATTTTTGATCATGAAGGGTCTAGATAATTCCAACATTAATATATGTTTCCGATGCACAAGAAAAAGTAGAATTTACTGGTTGCCTTCTCCAACGTCAAATTTTACTTCTTTGATGTTTCTGGGCTCTGTGCGGAGAAACGACAAAAGCTGTGAGAAAAACAACACTTCCAAAGATTTCGAGCAATTTTACAAAATTACTGTACCCTACCGTCACAGGGACCGCTCAATTATTCCAGAAACTGTGTGTTATACTTTAAAATTGCCTTACGCGTTACGTTACGTTACGCGTTACGCGTTACGCGTTACACGTTACGAGCGACGCGCCGGCCGCGCGCGATTACTGTATCGCAGCGGGGCGCGATTACCACAAACAAACTTTTAGATGAAACGCAATGTCTGCGATATAAATCCAATACTGCAAACTGTTGTGAATTTTCTTTCTGAAATCTGTATAAGTGCTGATGTTTTGGCTGCTGCATTGATTTGCGTCTACTGGAAACATGCAATCAAAACGTGAGTTGTAGTTGGAAACCATTTAAGTTATTTTTAAATTTCTAGGAACGAACGAAAGGACCGGTGGCTATTTGCGACGGCTATTGTGCCAAATGTATACATGGTACCCCTGCTGGTGACTATTCACGTTTTGTTAAATGTGTATAGTACCAAGGAAATGGTGAAGGTATGATTAAGGACCAAGGAATTGAATTTGGGAATTTGGACTTTAAATATTAAAGGAGAAAAATCTTCAACTTAAGTTTTTACTTTTTAACTATGAAATCTCATCTGAAACAAAACGAGATATTTCATTATGAATGCCTCAATTTAACTTCAAAATGAACCCTAAAAGTGTTCAACACATTTTTTGGATCATGGAGGTTACGGTAGCTTGGGATACTGTATTGACTGTATCTCGCTCCAAACTCAACCGAATTTCGATTTGAAAACCCAAATCAATAGATAATTTTGTTTTACATTTAACTGTTGTTTTTGACGCCATTTTGCTAAAATTAGATAAAAACTGAAAACGTGAAAAAACCGGCAAACAAAGTTTGTGTTTCACTTGTGCAAAATAACCTCACTATAAAGGAAAAGCATTCTCTGAGTTTGTTTTCATTGGGCTGGCCGTATTTTTTTTTAAACATATCTCTTCTATTGATACCAAAAAAATTCATTGAGGATAAGTTGGCCTTTTTTCTACTCGAAGTCGGCGGCATTATGCTACATACGAGTACAGCACCGAAAAACCCGCCCGAATACATGAATTCGCTGTGTTTGAGTGGAAAAATAAACAAATTATCCCCCAGGAAAGTTTTGATATCAAAAGAAGAAACACGTAAAAAGTTGCGGCCAATCCAATAAAAGCAAGCTCAAAAAATGATTTTTCCTTTAAAGTGAGGTTATCCTGCAAAAGTGAAAAAACTTACTTTTTTGACGGTTTTTCACGTTTCAGATTTTATCTGAATTTAGCAAATTGGCGTTAAAGACAGTTGAATGTAAAACAAAATTATCTATCGATATAGGTTTTCAAATCGAAATTCGGTTGAGTTTGGAGCGAGATACAGTCATTAAGGTGTTTCCTACAGTATCCCAAGCTACCGTAATCTCCATTACCCAAAAACGTGTTGAAACGTTTTAGGGATCTTTTCAAATTTATTTTAAAAATATAAACATTGCATGTAATAGCGTTGTTGAGGCTTATATGGTAGATGCCTTAACCTAAGGCCTAATTTTGCTAGTACTCCTTTTCAGATTGTGATTCGTGGTGGCCGAGTTGCTCTGAATTTGGTGTATCAGATTCCTTTATTAACGGTTTCATTCCTTTCTCTCTTTTTGATTGTCAGGATGGACACAACCGCATTTAGCTCAACCACACTTCAAAGCTACAGAAAAATGACTCGTTCTCTCTTGGTTCTGGTTAGTGTGTCCCAGAAACAGAAAAACCACTTATTTTGATAGACACTATTCTTGACCCTTCTTCTAGTGACCTATCTGATCATGGGAGGCATTTCATTCTACCATGGCCTGCTACAATACCAATTTACTCAACACATGCTAAATGCAATGCGTTTTTCGTTTAGAAATGGATCAATCGATCCAGATCTGTTTGAAGAGTATAAGGCCAAGGCGGACTTCAGCACAATTACGAGAACTCTATCACACGCTGAAGAATGGAATACTTTTGTTTGTGAACAAAACTTTAACGCTGAAAAGTTTTGCAGATAGTGTATGATCTACCAAGCCTCTCTCCTCTCATCAAGGCAGTTGTAACCTGGTGGGCTGTGAGAAAACTGTTCGAGAGAGATCGGCCTGTGGCAGCGATTCCGGTGGTGTCTTCGAATGTGACCTCCATGCAATGATGAGATTAAATCGATGTTACGTTTTGGTTAACTTGCGAAAACATAAATGTGGAATAGTCTGCAAATTGTACGATAACAAGCATTGTAATTAGCAGAAATATCCACTTCTGATATTTTGTTTGAATAAATTAATGGCGCAATATGGTCTATTTCCAACGCACACACGCACACACGCACGCACACACGCACACACGCACACACGCACACACGCACACACGCACACACGCACACACGCACACACGCACACACGCACTGCCAAAACAGCAATATGAAGGTCAGTGTGTGTCAGACAGAGAAAAAGGGAGACAAAGAGAGAGAGAGAGAGAGAGAGAGAGAGAGAGAGAGAGAGAGAGGAGGGATAAAGAGAGGAAGCAGGGGAAAAGTCGATAGATAGAGAGAGAGAGCTCACCGACAAACAGTAGGGCAATGTATGCTCTACATTATTCATAGATGTTAATCTTCTTGTTATGTCCTACATCAAAATTTCTATCAGCTGGTTTTTGGTTTCCTGTTTGATACATTTTCGTTTCCCCCGCTTTTTATATCCTTGGCTGTAAATCGCAATCTGTCCGATCAAGATGGTCATGGTCTTTTTTCGGCGGCGGACACTCGTCTTGGTAGTGTAACAAAAGACACCGATCACTTTCTCGCTTTTCGATTGTTTTCACAGCTTACCATATTTTATCATAAAAATCATTTTGTTTACAGTACTAAAAGATTTCGTTTAGTTAAAACTTTTTGTATTTAAATTCAATTTCCTATTCCTTAAATCCACTTTTCAGATGACAGCGGCAACCGACCACCAGGGAACGGTTCCAGCCGTCTTACTCGGTCTCAGTGCATTTTGCTTCTACATTGGATATTTTGCCCATGGCGCCATTGTCGAAACAGTTATTAGCAAACGACATGAGAATATTGATTCTTCAATTGATCCGCATGCTGGTTATATAGGGTTTGTGATTTTTAGAATTTAAAGAATGTAAAATTTTTCAGGCAAAGTATTCAGTTTGTGGTGTTTGCATTTGGATGTTTTATTGCGCCGACAATAGTTGATCTCATAGGCTCAAAGAAGTCGTTAATGATGTGCTCAGGTTGGTATTGAGTTTCAAACATTTTCATTTTTTTGATCTACCGGTGAATCGGGTTTCTTTTCATGATCTACCTGTAGATCATGTGACATTTTTTGATCTACCGATTGAGGGTTTCAATTTATGATCTACCCGATCTACCGGTAGATCAGAAAAGATCCGATATCTTATTTTCTGATCTACCGATCGATCGGTTGTAATTATTTGATCTACCGGTGGAACGGGTGCCAATTTATGGTCTACTGTGGATAATTTTTTGATCTAAACGATCTACCGATATCAGAAAAGAACACCGGTAAATCAGGTGTCCTTTTTATCTACCGGTAGATCAGATGTTATTTTCTGATCCACCTATCGATTATTTGATTTACCGGTGGATCATGAGTTAATTTATGATCTACCTGTAAATCATGTGTAATTTTATGATCTACTGGCGGATATGGTGGACTTTCCTGATCTACGGTTAGATCGATGTAGTTCTAGTCAAAATGCTGCTTGATCGGTAGATTAGGCAGAATTTTGACATACCGATAGGTTGGTTTTCGTTTTCTGATCTTCTTGCAGACAGATCGGGTGTGAATTTCTGATCTACCGATCGATCGGCTGTAATTATTTGATCTGTCGGTGGATCGGGGTGTCATTTTTACGATCTACCCGATCTACCGGTAGATGAGAAAAGAACACCGGTTAATGAAGTGTCGTTTTTTTTTATCTACCGGTGAATCGTGTGTGATGTTCTGATCTACCACATGATCGGAAGATCGACCGGTTCAAAAAAATTGACTTACACGGGAAGTGCAGCAACTCGTCTTGATAGAATCAAAATCGGTCGATTGGGTATTGTAGGGGACCCCAAGGGCTACCCAAATCTGTTATCAAAATCTGCCAACTCGGCTCCGTTTTCGAGAAACCGATTTGTATTCTAATTATCACCGAAAGTGAACCTAGAGAAACCATCGGCAAGTTGGCCGACCAGGGACCTTTCTCACCGTACCCCGGACTCCAGAAACGAGACCCCACTGACAAAGTAGCCCACCTAAAGTACTTTAAGGCTGTGCAGTTCAAATTTGCTAAACGCCATTCCAAGCCGAGATATAAGCCATTTTGTTTATTGCTCTGATGCTAATTTCAGTTTAACACCGAGTGCATTTGACCATTTAAATGTGGCAGCGTGGTCGAGGGGTTAAGGCATTAGAATAGGAATCTAGGTATGCAGGGATCAAATCCATTCTGTGCCTATTGTTTTCCTCTTTTTCTTTGATTTGAAACTTGAAAGTTTTTTTGAAAATGATTTTTTTGAAGTTAAAATTTGAAGACAAAAAAATATTCGGGCAGTTAACAAGCCATGCGGGAGTGGAAAATCTCCAACTTATCTTTCATCAAATGTTCCTGGAGTAACAAGTACCTTCGTTTCAATGATTTCGTTTATCTTTCCAACGTTTTGTTTAACACTTGGTTAAGCAAAAAAAACTGTTAAAAAAAACTGGAAAACAATTGGCACAGCATTGATTTGATCCCCGCATACCTAGATTCCTATTCTAATGCCTTAACCCCTCGACCACGCTGCCACATTTAAATGGTCAAATGCACTCGGTGTTAAACTGAAATTAGCATCAGAGCAATAAACAAAATGGCTTATATCTCGGTTTGGAATGGCGTTTAGCAAATTTGAACTGCACAGCCTTAAAGTACTTTGGGTGGGCTACTTCGTCAGTGGGGTCTCGTTTCTGGAGTTCGGGGTACGGTGAGATAGTTCCCTGGTAAGGCGCCAGCCAAAGAGTGTTTTTTGACATGTTGTTGGTTTCAGTCCTTTTTGAGACAACCTTTTTGCTTTTCTTTGTTTGACTCACGCGCATCAAACTGTTCATTTTTAAAAGGATTTTCAAGCTTTTCCATTATGCGAGAAAGAAAAATTCTCAATCACATTTGTAATTTGCTTCATTTAATCAGGTTTAAGATTATAATAAGCAGATTGATATAATAAGCAAAAAGGTTGTCTCAAAAAGGACTCGAACCAGTAACATGTCAAAAAACTTTCTTTGGCTGGCGCCTTAGACCAGTCGGCCAACTTTCCGATGCTGCCTCTTTGTCCGCTTTCGGTGATAATTAGAATGCAAATCAATTTCTCTAAAACGGACCCGAGTTGGCACTTTTTGAAAACAGATTTGGGTAGCCCTTGGAGTCCCCAACAATGCCCAATCGACAGTTTTCGGTTTTATCAAGACGAGTTGGTGCACTTCCCTTGTTAGCGACGAAGCCATCGATTAGTTGTCTTGTCCTTCTAGTCGATACTAACCGATTTATCGATTTGTTGCGGTTCAGGCACAATCAATATACGGGATTCCCAAATTTTGGAGTGTTATCGCTTTGAGACCCATTCGATTCAAATATACATAGTATAACGTAACATTCTGAATCAATTCGAAATTTGAAATCAAATCGATTCATTTCTTTTTCAGCGTTGTTTTCACTTTTCTTTGCGGGTTTTCTTCATTTCAACTTGTACTACTTTTACATTTCACATGCCATGATGGGTTTTGCATACGGGTGTGAGTTTTGTTTGAAAATAGCTGTCGTTACGTGTAAGATTTTAGTGTTTAACGGGGCAGAAGGAGCATATCTTGCTGAGCATTCAACAGAAAGAAGTGTTGGTTGGACATTGTCTTTGGAAACAATGATCAGCCATCTTGGGTGAGTTTTTGTTTCAGAGAAAAGCCCAAAACTTAAACTTTCAGCCTATTTGGAGCTGGAGTCGCTCTATTTATTGGTAGATTCGTTTTGCCGAAATTGGGGGCTGCAGAATATTCTGAAGTTCACGTCCAGGTAAAAACTGCTTTCCCACATAAAAGTTTGAGACTTTCAGATTCTGTACTCAATCTACTTGTGTTTTGGCATTATTTCATTCATAATCAACTCATTGCTGCCTAACAAGTCTCATCCCGAAAGTTTGGCTTACCAGAAAGCGGAGCAGAAGAAGAGTTTGAAGACTAGAATTGGTAAGCGATTTGGTGCGATGCGATTCGGTGCAATGCGATTCGGTGCGATGCGATTCGGTGCGATGCGATTCAGTGCGATGCGATTCGGTGCGTTTCGGTACGATGCGATGCATTTTGGTGCGTTTCGGTGACATGTGTTTCGGTGACATGTGTTTCGGTGTGATGCGATGCGATGCGATGCGATGCAATGCGATGCAATGCGATGCGATGCGATGCGATGCGATGCGATGCGATGCGATGCGATGCGATGCGATGCGATGCGATGCGATGCGATGCGATGCGATGCGATTCATTTCGATTCGGTGCGATGCGGTGCGATTCGGGGCGGTGCGATTCACTGCGATTCGGTGCGGTGCGGTGCGATGCGGTGCGATGCGATGCGATGCGATGCGATGCAATGCGATGCGATGCGATGCGATGCGATGCGATGCGATGTGATGCGATGCGGTGCGGTGCGGTGCGGTGCAATTCGATTCGGTGCGGTGCGATTCTGTGCGCTGCGATGCGGTGCGGTGACCCAAAAGTTAGAATAAGTGCGTGAAGTGGAAATAACCTCAGTATAAATCAAATTTCAGCTGGTTTACTCAAAGTCGCCAAACAGCCGTTGGCTTGGATATTCGCACCTGTAATGATCCACCAGGGCATCTTCAACGCCTTCTACCTTACAGTATACCCATCTTTCTTTGGATTCGACGCTCGCCTTGCCGGCAAAACGGGATGGCTCGTAGTGGTAATGTGTTTCTCAGCCGGAATCGGAATTGTAATTGGTTTGTTGGAAATTTTGGTACACAATGTCATTTTGATTAAGGTGGAGCTCTGATTTCTTACGGGTGTAGGAAGTACAAAAACTTTGGCTTAACCCCTTCCATGATGTTGCATACGATGTGTCTCGCTGCTGCGTCTATTCTTGTTGCGCTTATGTGCCCGAGTGAATCTTTCGTCAAGCGCACGGATCAGGAAACGCCAATTACACCTGGGTACTTTCTTACCTTACCCAAACCCACCTAAATTTATTGTTTTCAGGTACATTCCTATCGCCATAGTTTCTATGCTAGTTGGAATTATCGATGGTTCTATCACAACGAGCCGAGGTTGTATTTGTCAGCGAATGCTTCCTGATTTCAGAGACGAAATGTATTCTTTCACTCGATTGATTCAGGTAATTCCACAAAAGTTGTTTCAAAAGTACCATTTTCAGGCTTTTGCCACAGCTGGAATGTTGGCACTATCTTCCAGAATGTTGAAAGAAACATGGCTTATTATCCAAGCTGTTTCTACAACAATCGCCTTGGGATCATTTGTTATTTGCATAATTTTGTGGAAAAAGAAGACGGCGAAAGTGGCAGACCAAGGAGTTGTTCAAATGTCGGAGAGTGGGTTTTGTCCTGGAAAAGGAAACAAAATATGTATTCAGAACCACCGACGAAGATAAACCCACCAAATATATGAAAAGATTTTGTTGTATAATAAAGGTTTTATTGATTTTGGCCAGAAAAATGTGTATATTTGTCTTCGTTAAAGAGTGAATCCTACTTCGGTTAAAGAAATGTTTCGTCGGTGAACACCTTGAAGTAACTTTTTAGTCATTCGCCGAAAACAGAAACAGAGTTTGGTGGAACGGGCTTGGGTACTCGTTTCCGTCATGTAAAAGTGGAGAACCACAATGTTTTGGATTCAGCGAACATGACTGAAATTTACACTTTTAAGTATCCAAAAGTGCAACACCAAAAACCACGTTTTAGGAATTTTGAAACGTAACTTTGCATAAAGTAGAGTTAAAATTCCAAAACAAGGCAAGACGATTAACGTTCATAAATATTGAAAATGTACACTAAACTAAATACTGTTGTTTTGAAAGTGTGTGTATGTGTGCGTGTATATGTGTGTGCGTGTGTGCGTGTGTGCGTGTGTGCGTGTGTGCGTGTGTGCGTGTGTGCGTGTGTGCGTGTGTGCGTGTGTGCGTGTGTGCGTGTGTGCGTGTGTGCGTGTGTGCGTGTGTGCGTGTGTGCGTGTGTGCGTGTGTGCGTGTGTGCGTGTGTGCGTGTGTGCGTGTGTGCGTGTGTGCGTGTGTGCGTGTGTGCGTGTGTGCGTGTGTGCGTGTGTGCGTGTGTGCGTGTGCGTGTGCGTGTGCATGTGCGTGTGCGTGTGCGTGTGCGTGTGCGTGTGCGTGTGCGTGTGCGTGTGCGTGTGCGTGTGCGTGTGCGTGTGCGTGTGCGTGTGCGTGTGCGTGTGCGTGTGCGTGTGTGTGTGTGTTGGGTTATTTGTCATTGTGTCAATCATCATTGTCACTCTGATCGCTTGCTTGGCAAACCTGTTCAAGTACAGCGAAGTGAAACGGTTTTTGAAAAAAAACATTGTGGAACTGATCGGCTTGCGAAAAATTGCATCTGATTCTGTTGCCTTTCAGGAACATGTTGTTCGATATCCATGTCCTATTTCATTTTCTCTTTCTACTTTCTATGATATTTGTTTAGGATGTCCAGTCTTCGCCACGAATTGTCGACTGACAAGGGATTTGCCGAAAAGTTTCTACAACTCAATTTGGGAGACTTTGTCATTGCTACGTACATCTGGGTTGACGACTTTGGAGATGGAACGGAAATTCGAGGAAAAGCGAAAACACTGGAGTTTGAACCGAAAACGGTTGAAGGTTAGTCTGTCTCTGTCTCTGTCTCTCTGTTTCTCTCTCCCTCTCTCACGTCTCCGTAGGTAGCTTTCTCATCCCCTTCTGCCTCACTCTGTATATCTCTATGCCTCTCTCAAGCATGTTTCCAGAAGTCCCCCGGTGGATCCACCCTCGTAACCCTCCAGATGTCAATGAGGAAGATCCCGGAACCGAGCGTTTACTGATTCCCGTAGCTCTCTTCAAAGACCCCTTCCGTGGAGGCAAACATAAGCTTGTTCTGTGCGAAATCACAGATATGGAAGGAAATCCGACAAGTACAGTATCTTTTCGGTAGATCAAACAAAAAAATGTGTTCCAGGGAACAGCTTCCGCAAAGAGTGCGCAGAAGTCATGAAATTGGCCAAGGATCAAGAGCCGTGGTTCGGCTTTGAACAAGTAAATCTCCAGTGAAAACCAAAATTGATCAATTTTAGGAATACATTATCTTCGATCAAGATGGTTGGCCATTCGGATGGTCGAAAGGAGCTGTTCCCCAAAAGAAAAGTAAGTTTTTCAAAAATTGTCAGGGGCGTGGTAGGTGGGACATTAGCAAAAGCGGTGTTAAGAAATAACATTTAACTTCAAATAACGCAAACGACAAATTTCGGATTTGAAAAGACCAATGACGCTCCCTAAAATAAAAGGTATCGCCATTTTCGTAACCGGTGCATGTATACACGAAGAATGCAAAGGGTTCAGCAGTAGTACACGACAGAAATAAGCGAGAGAGAGCGGGAAATCGAGAGACGCCAGATTGACACACAATTCAAACGATAGTTTCGCCCAACACTTCAAGCTCTCATATTTCGGTCAATTAGCTCCAAAAATGGAAAAAAAATATTTTTACGCGGCCCATCAGTTTGAGCCTCGAAAGTATGCATAATGAAAGAAATACCTGCCAATCCAACTGTTTTCATCCTTAGAAAATACTGTTCTCCGAATTCTTGTAGATGATAATCCTCGTGGCGAACCTACAAATATCACAAAATTATCTAAAATGGCAATAGAGAATACAATTAAAGAAAATGAAAGAATGATTGTTTTGGGGATTAGGTGAAATTAATGGAATATGAGGTAAAATGTCGCTTTTTCGCGTTTGAAAGCGGTTTCACTCTATTGATTGCGCATTTCTGATGCCAAAACCTCGTTATAGACCATTTAGTTTGTATAATTTTTGTTAGTAAAACGGGATTAGGGGTTTATCACTGTTTTAACAAAATCTTTCTGCGAAACATCCACAACTAAACCCGTTTGTCGATCGATCAAATGATTTAAAGTTCCCGAAATTTAGTCATAATTTAAGTTCGCAAAGTTAACTTTCGTTTGTTTTGATTTGCTATGAAGAGTACTGTTTTAGGTCATTACCCTGCTTATTGTGGTGTTGGAGCTGACAAAGCTTTTGCAAGGGAGCTCAGTGACTCACATTATCATGCTTGCCTCTACGCTGGAGTGAAAGTTTTCGGAACCAACGCTGAAAGTATGACTTCCCAGGTATCTCTTTCTTTTGCTTCTTTTCCTTTAAAATGCCGGATTCAGTGGGAGTACCAAGTAGGCCCAGTCGAAGGCATCGCCGCTGCTGACCACCTTTGGATGTCTAGGTATATCCTCCATCGGGTGGCCGAGGGCTTCGGAATTGTTGTTTCCATGGATTGCAAGCCAATCGCTGGTGGGTAATTTTACAAAAACAGAGTATGATCATTTTTAGGTAATGAAATCAGCCCGAATGGACTGCACACCAATTTTTCGACTAAAGCTATGAGGGAAGTGGGAGGTATTGCTGAAATTCAGAAAGCTGTGGAGCAGTTGAAGCCTGTGCATCTGAAACATCTTGCTTATTATGCACCGAACAATGGAAAGGTGAGAGAGAGAGAGAGAGAGAGAGAGAACAACAGAAAAAAGCTATAAAAAGAGAGAAAGACAGTAACTGAGAGACCCATTGAGGCATGAAGCAAAAAAGTAAAAGAAAATAGTCGTTGAAGAAGTGATATATTGACCCACAAAGGCATTAAGAATGTCATTGGTTTTAAAGGGAAAGGACCGCGAAAAAAGTTTTTTCTGGATTTGTTATAAATGAGTAGAAATCATTCTCCTGATTCAGAAAAGTGTAGTATTTTCTCGTTTTGGAGCAAAACGAACCAAATTAGGAGCGCCTGAAGTTTAGTCGATAAAATCGTTTGAATAGCGCGCCATTCTGCGTCTCGCTCATTCCCGCGCTCTCTCGCATTTCTCTGCCGTGTGGACCTGCACCCTTTGCATTTTTCAACCGTGTATACCTTCCCTGGTATCAGTACAAAACATATCAAAGGGGTATGTTTCAGAATCGTGACACCGGTATCTATTCAACGAAGTTGTGCGCAGGTGTACACGGTCGAACAATGCAGGTGTAAACGGCAGAGAAAGGCGAGAGAGCGCGGGGAAAAGGGAGACGCAGAATTGCGCGCTATTCAAACGATATTTTCGGCTAAACTTCAGGAGCGCCTAATTTGGTTTATTTTGCTCCAAAAATAGAAAATGATACCCTTTTCTGATTCAGAAGAATGAGATCAACTCATTTATCACACATCCAGAAAATATTTTTCACGCTGTCCTTCCCCTTTAAGCAGAAAATCAGCAAAGCAGTCAGGTTGTTAGATAGTGCAGCAGAGGCAGGGATTCAGATGGAGAGAGGCAACGATTCCAAGATGTATAGAGGTGGGAGAGGCAGTGCGTTACTGCAAAAGTGAGGCATCGTGATAATGACAGGGAGTCAGGTGTTTAAGAGAGAGAGAGAGAGAGAGAGAGAGAGAGAGAGAGAGAGATACACTCCAGGACAACGAATCCCGCCTCACTGGACATGGGCTCGCCCCGGTTCTAGAGGAATTCACCTCCGACGTCGGATCCAGATATGTCACAGTTCGCATTCCTCTACCTGTTCATACGGATGGAAAAGTACATTTCCCACAATTTCAAAATTTCATGAAATTCAATTTCAGGGTTACTTCGAAGACAGACGTCCCGGTGGAAACGCCGATCCCTACTTGATCTGCACAGCTCTTGGCATCACATGCTGTCTTAATGGGGAAAAGAAGCTTACCAGGGAATATACCCCTCGTCATGCAAAGTAAAAATAAAGTTTTATAGAAACTGTTTTAACGACTTACATACTTTTTTGATAGAAACCTAAGATCACAGCGATCACTGAATCTAATCGAACGCCAAGGTCAAATGGAGCAGGTTTTGGGGGAAGTTTCACCTTTCTGCCCTTTTTTTATCAATGTTACGCTGTCTAGTGAAAAACAAGATGACCGTTATCCTAAGTTTCAGACAAGACAAAAATTTGTCTCATTCACCGGTTTGTTTCTAAGATTTCAGTTTTTGCCGGCATAATTTAGTGTATTTGTTGATTTTCTATTGCCGTGTTTTCGCTTTATTGACCCTGACCAGTCCCTCGTCATTATTTACAACAGATGTAATCGAATGATTGCGCAAATCTTTCTAGTTTAGTCCCAACAAACAATTGTTTTGGTAATTACGCTCCGTAACATAACATTTTTTTCATGACAATTTTTTGCTTTGTCTCGCTCCTTCATTTTTCGATTTTGTTCACATTTCTTGTACTCCGCACCAAATCTAGTTGATAAATTTGGCTGTGTAAACCGCCTGAGTATCCTAAATTGCTAACTCTAGGAACAACATCAAAACATTGGCACGTTGCTACAAAGTAGTTTTGGCTTTGACTATATAGATTTATGTCTCTACCATGGTGTATAACACTTGATTTGTACAATTTTGTTTAGGAATATGTATAGTCAACGCCAAACTCTATCAACAGACAAAGGATTTGCC
This sequence comes from Oscheius myriophilus, assembly GCA_964057215.1. Classification (NCBI taxonomy): domain Eukaryota; kingdom Metazoa; phylum Nematoda; class Chromadorea; order Rhabditida; family Rhabditidae; genus Oscheius; species Oscheius myriophilus. The sequence goes on from OZ059904.1 coordinate 3,511,907, forward strand.
GAAAGGTTTTTACAACTTGATTTGGGGGACCAATTCATTGCTACGTACATTTGGGTAGACGACTTTGGAGATGGAACGGAGATTCGAGGAAAAGCAAAAACGCTCGAGTTTGAGCCGAAAACGGTTGAAGGTTAGTCTGTCTCTGTCTCTCTGTCTCTCTGTCTCTCTGTCTCTCTGTCTCTCTGTCTCTCTGTCTCTCTGTCTCTCTGTCTCTCTGCCTCTCTGTCTCTCTGTCTCTCTGTCTCTCTGTCTCTCTGTCTCTCTGTCTCTCTGTCTCTCTGTCTCTCTGTCTCTCTGTCTCTCTGTCTCTCTGTCTCTCTGTCTCTCTGTCTCTCTGTGTCTCTGTATCTCTGTGTCTCTGTGTCTCTGTGTCTCTCTGTCTCTGTGTCTCTGTGTCTCTTTGTTTCTATGTCTCTCTTTCTGTCTCTATCTCTTTCATCTTTTGTTTTCAGAAGTCCCAAGATGGATCCATCCCCGCAACCCTGCTGTAATCTCGGAAGAAGACCCCGCCACCGAGCGTTATCTAGTACCTGTAGCTCTCTTCAAAGATCCCTTCCGTGGAGGAAAGCACAAGCTAGTCATGTGCGAAATCACAGATATGGAGGGAAATCCAACAAGTACAGTAAACTTTCGTTAGATCACAGAAAGCCACTTTCAGGAAACAGCTTCCGCAGAGAGTGCGCAGAAGTCATGACATTAGCTAAAGATCAACAGCCTTGGTTCGGATTTGAGCAAGTAAATCTAGTTTTTAATGCTAAAAACTGCTGCTTTAGGAATTTATAATCTTTGATCTCGATGGACAGCCCTTCGGATGGCCGAAAGGAGGCGTTCCCAAAGCGAAAAGTGAGTTTTCAAAAGAAGCTGCCTTCAAAGCCAAAATAGTCGCTTTGGCGCTCTAATGAGTGAGCCGAATTTCAATTAGGTCGCTTTTGAAATCAATTCTGTTTCAGATTACCCTTACCCTGCTTACTGTTCTGTCGGAGCTGACAAAGCCTTCGCTAGAGAGCTCAGTGACTCTCACTACCATGCTTGTCTCTATGCTGGAGTGAAAATTTTCGGAACCAATGCCGAAAGTATGGAATCTCAGGTGATATTTGATTCTACTTAAATGGAAGGACGGCGTAAAAAAACTTTTTGGACTTAAAATAACTGAGTAGATCTCGTTCTCGTGATTCAAAAAAGTGTTCCATTTTCTCTTTTTGGAGCAGAATGAACCAAATTAGGAGCGCCTAAAGTTTTGTCATTTGAATAAGGCGCCATTCTGCGGATCGCTTTTTCCAGCGCTCTGTCGCCTTTCTCTGCCGTATCCACCTGGACTGGTTGCAGTTCGCAACCTATAAAAAGGACTATGTTTCAGAATCGTGACAACGGTATCTATTCAATTATGAAAACGATTTGGAAACTCAATTTTATGAGGTCCTCCCGCTTACACCAGTCGTTTCAGTGGGAGTACCAAGTTGGCCCAGTCGAAGGCGTCGCCGCTGCTGACCATCTGTGGATGTCGAGGTACATCCTCCATCGGGTGGCGGAAGGCTTCGGGATTGTAGTCTCAATGGATTGCAAACCGATCCCGGGTGAGTAAACGCTTCGAAAAAGAACAATTTTGTGTTAGGTGATGAAATTAACCCTAATGGACTTCACACCAACTTTTCGACCAAGGCGTTGAGAAAAGACGGAGGCATTGAAGTTATTCATAAAGCTGTGGAGAAGTTGAAGAATACTCATCTGGCTCATCTTGCTTATTATGCACCGAATAATGGAAAGGTAGGAAAAAATGACAGACGGAGAGAAAGAGAGAGAGAGAGAGAGAAAGAGAGAGAGAGAGAGAGAGAGAGAGAGAGAGAGAGAGAGAGTAATGTTTGAAAGTTAAGTAAGGCAATGCGGGGCTGTTAGGAAATGCTGGAGTGAGCCATTGAGAGACTGAGGCAGACAATTAAAAACACAAAGAGATCGAAAATACGAACCAAAGAGACGCAGATATAAAAAGAGACCGACAGACAAAGAGTCAGAGAGGTAGTGAGGTCGAAATTTCGTGAAGCTATGAGGAAATGAGGCAGGGAGGTTGTGAGACAGTGAGGATTTAAGGCAATAAGGGTTGGGAGATCGTGGCAATCATTAAGTAAGGAAATCATACAAAACACAGAGAGAGAAAGAGAGAGAGAGAGAGAGAGAGAGAGAGAAGTGTAGATATAATAGTCGGAGAGACAAAGAATCAGTGACGTAGTATGGCAGAGAGGCAGTGAGACATTGAGGATTTGAGGCAGTGAGGCAGCATGTAATAGCATGTAATAGCTACAAAGAGGCAGAGAGGCAAATATTTAGTAAAGAGTAAGGCAAAGGTCAATGAGATAGTGAGGACTTGAAGCAACCATGTACTGAGGGAATGAAGTGCCCAGGCAAAGAGGCAGAGAAATAGTAAGAGAGTGAGTCAGGTGAGATACAAACGCGCTGAGGCTTTCAGGACAATGAATCCCGCCTCACTGGTCATCAATGCGCCCCAGTTTTGGAAGAATTCACTTCTGAAATCGGCTCCAGAATGGTCACCGTTCGCATTCCCCTACCCGTTCATACGGATGGAAAGGTACTGTTCCCAAGACTATCGAATTTTCGCAAAATTCATTGTAGGGCTATTTCGAAGACAGGCGTCCCGGTGGAAACGCCGATCCCTACTTGATTTGCACAGCTCTTGGCATTACCTGCTGCCTTAACGGAGAGAAGAAGCTGACTCGAGAGTATACCCCTCGTCGTGTATAGTGCAAATGAACTTCTAAAAAGAACGTGTATTGAAAGGGATAGTCAGGTTTTACGCATATTTTGTCTCATCCGAATAAGATTGAAACTCACATCAAAAGAACATGTTAGCCCCGTACTTCAGTAACCTACAGTAACCTGAAGGAATATCGATAGTGACCTAAAAATCGATACTCAGCTCAATTCTTAGCACATCACAGCGGATTCACGGTTCCGCCAGCAACAAAAAGTAGTTTCCGCGTTAGCCACAAAGCACACTGAACATTTCGGCTGCTGTTAAATGCGGAAGTGAAGTGGACTTTTCATTAATTGTTAAATTTGAAGGGAAAAGATAATTAAATGTTAATATGGGGTTTTGTGAAAAACTCGAGCAGGGCTGCACCTCATTATTGTTAATAGTACTGAATTTGGCACAAATATTTAAAAAAATCATTCATTAAACTAGTTTGACTAAAAAAACGTAAAAAGTCATGATTTGGAGTAGATGGGACGTTCTAAAACATTTAGATCAATATTTTTCAGTCTCCTGAAATGTTTTAAATTAATGAGAAAAAATTCACTTCAATTCAAAAATTGCACTTTCCGTCGTTCAAAAAAATCGGTTCATTTCCTGTTTTCCACACGACGAAAACTGATTTCGAAACTGATTTTCCACCGATTTGAGCAGGAAAAATTTGAATTTCGGTAGGTCAAAATTCAATGTCAAAGTTTCCTTTCTTTTGACCTCAAACTTGTACAAAGAAAACTTGTACGTTAGGCGGCCGCAGGCCGCCTAACTGAGCGGCCAAAGGACGCGAAACCATGCGGCCCCAGGTCGCAAATCCGTGTGGCCGAAGGTCGCGAAACCATGCGGCCGCAGGCCGCCTAGAAACTATTTGGGGGCAAAGCCTCCGACGAGCGGCCGAAGGCCGCGAGGAGCCAGGAGTGAGGACCGCCGTAGGTGGGCCGTAACTCCTGGTAATATACACCGGGACAATACATTATCCGTATCACGAGAGGGAGAGGGCCGGGGGTATGGGTGAATGGGTGTTGTGGTCTAACGTGCAGTGTGGGTCCCCCAATAAACGTGAGCCTAGCCAGTGCTTTGGTGGATTTTGGAATACGCTGCTTCTTCACGAGTTTTAAGTACTGTGAGGCAGCTCTAGCCGTGAGAAACTGCGCGCGGATATTCGTTTTAGGGAGTGGAAAGTTTAATTTGACTTGGCCACCGCGTGTGATGGATGGACGAAGGGTGAAAAAGGAGACTTTATCATAGTAAATTGGCATAATTTCCGACCGTATCCCAATGAAAATTAAATGAAGACCCCCTTTACCCTTTAAGAAAAGATTATTTTATCTGATTTTAAACTTTCATTAGGAAAACATGGAGGGTCCACCTCGAAAAATCGCCAACAAACATATTTTGTTTCAGAGACTGATGAATGGCCGGATTCCGTTAACTAAACCTTCTGTTTTTTCGACGGACCCATCAGTGTATTGTCAATGGGAAACGCTTTGGAAGAGCTAGAAGAGCAATGCCAAGCCGTTAGTTTTAGCTCGGAAAACAGAGTAACTTGGAGCATTTCGCGAATGGGTGAAGAACCCTTTCTACTGTTCGCGTTCAATTGTACATCCTTTACATTCGATAAGTTTGACACTTTTGAATCTTTTTTGTGTAATAAATCAGTGTTAGAATGTTGTTTTTGTTGATTTTTTACAAGAAGAAGGTCATGGAAAGAGAGAGAGAGAGAGAGAGAGAGAGAGAAAGAGAGAGAGAGAGAGAGAGAGAGATAGAGGTAGAGAAGAAATCAGTGGGAGACCGAGACCAAATCGGGAAGGAATAAAAGATAGAAATTGACACTGGGAAAAGGATACACAAATAGATGAAAAAAAGCAATCCGCGGTGCAAAGCTAGGAGACACCTGTGTTCTTTCGTTTTGGACCCAGAAAACCTCTTAAAAGTGGAAAAATGCATTTGAAAATGTAGTGCTTCGAATTTTTCGAAATTTGGCATATAAGGTTTGTAAAATGCCACAACTACAAAAAGATGCGCCATATTTTTGCGCATCTTTTGCATGTAAAAGTCAAAAAAAAAACTCCATGAAAGCATTACAAAAAATTCAAACTGTAATTTTCCAACGATTTGATCGGAAAATAGTTCACTTTTGAATTTATTCAATGTTTTCGTTCAAACTGGATGTAAATTGTTTAGTGCTAACTATAAATCAAATATTCATAGGTTTGATAATTTGATGGAAAAATATTCACGAAAACTGATTATTTTCAGTGGACAAATTCAGTTTCGAAGTCAATTTTCCTCAAGATGGTCACGGATATTACTACTTTAGCTATGTAATTTATGCGCAAAAACACGATCCATATTTTTGAAATTGTGACTTTTAGCAGCCCTCCTTTGTCAAAGGCTATTTCAAACGAAAAACAGGATTTTCAAACGCATTTTTCAAATTTTCAGAGGTTTTTTGGGTACTGTGCGAAATTACACAAACGTTTGGCAACTTATGAGTTAGATTCGGTGTACTCATGACTGTAGTTAATGGAAAAACACCACTTTGAAAGGATTCGACCAATCAATTTCACAAAATTTTCAACTTTTTCCTAAGACATTGAAGGCCACAGCTCGAATCTTACAGAGGCGGTGTCTTAAAAGGGATTTTAACCTAAGCGCGCTTTCTTCATAATTTGGAGGGAGACACATGTAAAATTAGAAAAAAATACTTCTTTCTTGAAAGTTTAAAATACAGTTTTAAACATAAAATTGGCAAACCGTCTACATAAAATTGGTTTGAAGCGCTTTTTTTGCCAAAAAAGCGACGTTTAATTCGAGATTTTAGCTTTACTTATTTTTGAGAAAGGAATTGGATAATGACATCGGGAAAATCGATAAAGTTTTCTGCTAATTAGGGCGACCCCCCCCCCCCCCCCAAAAAGCCAAGGTAGTTTTTTTGTTTCCCATCTGTCGGAGAATCATTCATTCCGGCCTTCAACATCGAACAAACGCGTTTAATATTTTTGCTTATTTTTTTATTGTTTAAATATGGGGTCGTTAAAAAAACTTCTTATTTTCAGAAATGAGCAATCTATTCACGGAATACCTCAAGTGCAGTGAGGAACTGGCCAAAACGAAGAAGGAGCTTCAGAAAATTAAAGAACAACTGGAGGAGGCACACCAGGAAAATTTGCTGTTAACGGAGGAAAACTTTCACTTGAAAAGTAAGTTTACAAAAATTTAAAATTACTTATAAAACAAAATGAATGAAAAGTTGCCTTTAAAAATGACGTCACCTTCCCATTTTCCAAATATACTCAAAACGTGAAATAGTTTCTTTGCCACGCCAGATTGCTAAATCTCTTAAATAAATTAAAAATAAATTTCGTCCCAAATCATAATTTTTTTTTCAGATTCAGTGGAAATCCAAAAACTGCCCAAAAATGAAGAAATTAACGATAAATTGGAGAACATGACACTTTATGACAACAACTCAATTAAAGGTAAATTAAAAATATTTCTGTTTAATTAAATATGCATTTTAGAATTTGTCGAACAGAATTGCTAAATTGACTTTGACCTGAAAATGGAAGTGGATCAACTTCTGGGTAAGCATTTTTTTTTTACTTATAAATTTTCAAATTTTTAGATTTCAATGGCGTTTCCTGGATTAAAGACAGGATCCACATTTTCGACGGATCCGTAAAAACCGATAATGGTTTGCTTAAATTTGTCATTTTCCTATTATCTGATTTCAGGAAAAGTGGTAAATTTCCGCGACTTCAAAGAGATCATCGAAAACCGACCGTGGATTTTGTTTCCTGAGCAATATGGTGGGTTTTATTTTTTTTTTAGTTTTGAAAAATCAGTTAAGCCCCCCTTAAAAAACATTCAGTTAAGCCCCTTTTCCTGCGTCTCGCGCGGCCGTGCGGTCGGTCCCTTCGCCGCTCTCCCAACCGGGCCTGGATTGCCCGTCCTCAAGCCGGAGTGGAGCCCCGTGAGGACGTAGCTCCAACCAAATGGAACACAGAAGTCGTCTACAGTCCCCCGGCCGTCCCAGAAACCTGCGAAGAAGCTGCTTCCCCCAAGGAGAGCTGTACCAGCAACTTGGCCAGGAAGCATTTGAAGCCGATTCAAAGGAGAATTGGAACAACTAAGTCAACGTCGTGTGACTGAAAGTCGACAACTGTGATTCATTCTGGCGGTTCAGGGAACAGCCCTAGAGAATAAACCGTATGTATGTATGTATGTATTAAGCCCCCAACTTAATATTACCCCAAGCTCGGCCTCAAACATTTTAAAAATTCACAAATGCCGAAAAAGTGGGGGCGTAATTGTGCGACCTGTCCTGGGGACTTTAACAGAATCCAGTTCAACCCCCCTCGCAATTGAATTAAAATGGGGGGCTTAATTAGAGTACCCGGAATTTGTCAGACACCCCCCCACAACCAACTCAGTTATGCCCTCATACAAGAATAAGAAAAATTTAACAAATTTCAGTTCGTAAAGAAAGTTGAGACAATACTAAAACAAGCCTTTTTAAAAACATTTTTTTGTTTTGTTTTCAGGTGGTTAAAGGGACAGTCAGGCGGGTTTTACAACATTGGCTCAATTAGGAGAGAAAAATTCGCTGATCGTGAAAATGTATATGACTATGGGTCGAAAAATTACCGTTTTCGAGAAAAGACGCTTCAAAGTCCTCAAAAACGGGTCTTCGTCTACAGATTTGTAGACATTGTAGATTTGTAGACAGGCAGTACGCCCTGCGTGTCCGGCATTTACAAGTCATGCTAATGAGCCAAATTTCATTCTAATTGGATAAAATAGCTCTGAAAAACAGGAGGGTGCGAGACAATTTAGCATTTTTGATTCGCATAATTTCCGACCGTAGCCAATAGAAAATGAAATGAAAACCCTCCTTACTGTCCCTTTAACAACAATGTTTTCAGATGGTTACCTCCCCCCCCCCCGCGCGTATAATTTGATGCCAAATGTGAAAAATGAGTTATAGTTCATAAAGAAAAAAAAAGTGAGTTATAGTTCATAAAGAAAATTGAGACAATGAAAAAGAGACTTTTTTATAACATTTTTTTATCCATTTCCTAAGAATGAAAATTTCAGAAGTTCAATGTCACGACGTCCAATGCCGCAATATTATCTCTCTTATATACTTTCGCCAAGACAAATGCTCTGTCTACTGCCCCAGATGCCAGTCTCCTACAGTCTTAGAGAACGCCGCATACGGTCACAGGTTTTGATTTTTTGTTATAATGATAACAACAAGGTTTTCAGGTGGGTTCTTTTCACCAGATGCAAACATTTCCAACACATTGCGGAGGAGGATACCGATCTCCAGTTTTGTGAATTCTGTGACACGGAAGGGAGATATATGGGTAAGTGCGAAACATACTCACAAACTCACACACTCACACACTCACACACTCACTTACGTTTTCCAGTGATAACAGACCGATTCGTGCGCCTGCCCAAGGAGAAGAACATGGACAAATAGACAAGTAAAAAAATTCAATTGACAATGTTTACAGAACAGGTTATTGTCCTTAGTTAATAAATGCTGTTTATCAACCCAATATTCATTTGGTAGTTTATGTCTGTTGGTTAGCAGCGTAGCGTTTTAGGCGAAGTGAGCCATTTCTAGAGAGGAGATAGGGCGGTGGGGGTCGGAAACGAGGGGAGGGTACCAAGGGCGGCCGGGAACCGCTCTGGCGCAAAGCGTACCCGACCCGAGCGTACACGTGTGTGCGTCGACGTCAGGCCGCGAAGCGGCCGGATGCGGCCAAAGGCCGCAAAAATGAACGGCCGCAGGCCGCGAAATCGAAGGGCCGAAGGCTGTGAGAACACATTGAGGCGGCCGAAGGCCGCCGAACCCAGAAGTCTAAGACCCGCGTAGCGAGGCTTTGAATTCTGGTATCATACATATGAATCAGTTTTGTATTTTCAATAGGTTTTGTAATTAGACAAATCTGTTACATTTATGGACAAATAAACAATCTCATTGTCACATTTTTTTGTGTTTTCTTCCGTACTAAAATTTAAACTTGGGGCTTTATAATTTCACCACTTCATCATTTATAAATGATTGACTGCCCATAATTTGACTATGACTACCACAAATTCAAGATTTGCGAAATCGCTATAAATTTTATAACGATGTCAATCAACGTTTATGCAATTTTGTGTATTTCTATCCGTTCTCCCACTTCTATGCGGCGTTACAGATGGTATCTTCCCTATCATCAAATGGTCGTAACGTTTTTGGATCTATATATATATGTAAGTCACAGAAAGAGAGAGAGAAAGAGAGAGAGAAATGAACAGAGAGACATCGACAGGGAAACAAATGGCCTTCAGATAACCGTTCTCTTCACACCATTTCCCTTGTATCCATTACCGATCATATTTTCGGTTGGTGTTATTGAACAACGCATACCAGTTTGACTGTCGCCGCAGTTTCACCTAGCAACTGAAAATGGTGGAGAAAGAAAAGTTAGAAAAAAGAGAGCAAGTGACTCTGAAGCTGTAATACAGATATGTAAACAAGCAAACTGACAGAATTAGAGAGGCAAAAACAAAACAAGAGTCTGAGAGACAAAGAGGCAGAAACATTTCAAGACAATGAAAAACGCCCGAATGAAAACGAAAAATAATGAAAATGTTTGTTTATCACAATCACGGTGGGATTTGTCAAGGTTTCAGTGGTATTTTTCATGGAATTGGCCGGGTGCCAAGATTTGAATTTAGATGCGCAGGACAACTGGCGGTAAGTTCAAATTATCAAATTAGTTGCAAAATACTCCTAAAAACACCAAAGGGGATTCGAACCTGCGAACGCCACAACTGCAGTCCGCAGCTCTCACGGCTGAGCTATCAGCGCGCCGGATTTGCTGCTCTAGCTTCCTCTGAACTAGTACCGCTCCCTGCCGTCAAACGGCCACTGCGTCTTGGATACCGTACCCTGCCAAACCTGCGGATTTTTGGCATCCTGCCATGTCCACGCAAAATACCACCAAATCCTGCCGTGCAATATATTCATAGATCTTCAAATCACTTTTTATATAAATTGACGGTGGAGGGAGATCATTTTCATTGTACGCTTTGCAGTAAGGGTAGTCAGACAAGCCGGTGGCTGAAAAAAACAGTATTGAGAAAAAATTTATTATTTTGTCACTTCCTAGCCAGGTACTTTGCACTTGCGCAAATTTTAACAAGTGAGATTTGTAAATCCTTTAGTTTATGCCAAAGCTACTTAGGGGCAACGTGCCAAAGTTTTGATGTGGTTCAGCGAGTGGTGCTACAATTTACTTAGTTCGTATAAACAGCCAAATAGGCCAAAATGGGTTTGTCGTAAAATTCGGCAATAATTGTAATTCGGTCACGGCTCTGTGACATAAAGTTTTCCTTAAAGGGACAGTCAGGCGAGTTTTACAACATTGGCTAAATTCAGAGAGAAAAATTCGCTGATCATGAAAATATACATGACTTGGGGTCGCAAATTTCGCGTTTTCGAGAAAATCCGCTTCAAAGTCGCCAAAAACGAGATTCCGTCTACAGATCTGTAGACGGCCAGTACGTCCTGCGTGCCCGTAATTTACAAGGCATGCTAATGAGCCAAATTTCATTCTAATTGGCTGAGAAAGCGCTGGAAACGAGAAGGGTGCGAGACAATTTAGTATAGTTGATTCGCATAATTTCCGACTGTATACCATCGAAAATGAAATGAAAACCCCCCTTACTAGCCCTTTAAAATGTATTTTTTACTTTCTGGAACGTCTCAAAACCAAAATTTCAAACAAAACCTACTTGGCAGCTTGAAACGCCCGTGAACTCTTCGTAAGAGAAGTTTTCCGGCTTTGCTTTGATTCCGCAGCGGTCCTAAAGAAAATTTATTGATTCGGTGTCTGAATCACTTACCAAGCTCGCAAGTTAGAATTCCATCTTCTATTGCTTGTTCCGGTGTTCTGAAAAATCTTCATTACAAATGCATCGTATCATTTTCGGTAATGAATAGTTCGCCAGACGATTCGAACTTTTTCAAGTGCACCCCCAGGCCGCATAACTGAGCGGCCAAAGGCCGCGAATAAATGCGGCCGCAGGCCGTCCAACTGAGTGGCGATGGCCGCGAATCCGTGCGGCCGCGAGAAGCCAGGAAGACACCTAACAACAAATATGGTCTCGTATTTCCTGGTCCTTAGTACAAATGAAAAAGAAAGAGGAGCTGATCAAAAAAGTCTCATGCCCTTTTTTGCCCAAATTTCTACGTTTCCGATATATCTCCCTTCAAAGGATCAAAAACTGCCATAAAACTGAAGATTATACGAATGTTCAGTATTTCCAGGGTGTTCTTCATTATGCCTTACAATTGATTAATATTGTTCTATAATTATAACGGGTCGAATGCCTTAGCCTTTCTTGCTTTTTTGGCTCACCTTTCGTTTACGTGTTCACAATGGTGTCTTCTGATCGGTAGAGTGCAGCTGAGGAAGTTGTACAAAGGGTTCCATTGATGAGTAACAACGTCCATTGCAGTCAGAATTGTGGGCTTTCTGAAAACAGCAGTTTAAAATGAAAGATCCCAAAAGTTATGCAGAACTTCTTATGCAGAACTTTTGTTTTCTCCTTATAAAGGAACAGTCAGGGGTTTCATTTTAACAATCTTTTCTTAACTAATAAAGAAACCAGCAGTGATCGTAATTTTCTGTTTTCGAGACAGTACGCTTCATTGTAACCAAAAACGTATCTACCTAAACAAACGCTGATTGCAAATTGTTCATAGTTGATGGTTAAAAATTCAAAAATTTGTTCGCAAGATCCAAAGTTTCATTATTTCTTCGTTTCGTGTTTTCTTTGCCACAACATGTACTAATTCATTACTTTAGTGACGCATACATTGTCGCTCATAACAACAAGAAATTCAACTACTTCAAAAGAAGACAAACTGGATGGCAGAGACCAAGGAGTGAGAGCACTGAGGCGTTCATGTAAGATTTCCGTTTGACACTTTTTATTTTTTTTTCAATGTTTTTCTTCTACCAAGGAGTGGGAGCACGAAGGCCTGGGCTGCCGCAGGCGGTGAACCCGTGCAGCAAGCTGGCCGCCTAACTGAGCGGCCGAAGGCCCCAAACCTAAGCGGCCGCAGGCCGCTCAACTAAGAGGTCGAAGACTGCTGAGCCATGAGCAAGGGTGGCTCAGCGTCCGCCTGGACCGGCCCGCTCTCCGAAAAATCTTGACCCGGCCGGCCCGCGAGTTCAAAATTTCTAAAAGTTAGAAAAATGTATATACGATATACACCCTATGTGGCTCTAGCATAACAGTTACATAAAAAAACTAAGGCAAAAAAGTTTTGTCGACGGGAGGATCGAACTGGGGTAACTTCAGATTGCCAGTCCGACTTTTTAGCCACTCGGTCATGAGATTCATTCTAAATTTGTCTAAGATAGTTCGAATCCTCCTTCACACAGTTTGTTTTGCACAATTAGAACTCTGTTTTGAAACAAGCAAAACTTAAAAATATCAAAATATTAAAAAATGTTTCTAAAATAACCGAGCAACCTCCTCCAACCCAAAATTCCGTTCGCGGCGCGCCTGAGGCCGGCCCCAGTTTTGCCACCCTTGGCCATGAATGAAGAGCGCCGAAGGCTGCCCCTAACTCCTGGTACTGAAAAAACCAGAATGCAGACCTTTGATTTAAGAAAGCCACCATTTCCACTTATATTTCAAAATTTCGCTCTGACTGTCCTTCGGTTTAACCAAATAATAGAAAAACCCCTTTGGTAGTTTTGCATAAAACGATCATTTAAAACTATCCTTACGGGCATCACTCGCGCCCTGCAGTTTTTCCATTTCTGATTAGCCCGGGTTGCTGCAGGACCATTTGCATGAATTGTGCTACAACGCGGACTTTAAATAAGCAGGTTTAACAATGGGAACTGTAAAGAATGTCTACTAGAACGATAGTTAGTTCAGTTAAGTAATGATACATTACTTAACTGTTAAGCATTACTTAACTGAACGTTTTAGTAGACATTCTTTACTCAAATTTCATTGTAAACACAATTTTAGGTCGTTGCCGAGGCGCGTAGAGACGGAATCATCGTGCATTTTTGGTCGGAATTTTGTGCCAAAGAACTGCAGCATTTTCGGCCGATGAACATTTTCAAGGTAGGGTTCTTGTTATTTTTGAGAATTATCTGGCGGTGTAGTCAAAGTTAAAGGCTGAGCCGAACAAAGTGGAAGGAGTACTTCTCAAAGAGTGGAGGTTCACTTCATTGCCGACAGGTGAAATATTGGATTATAGGCTCAATTTACTATATTTTAGACAAGGGGAGGTTGTTCCACTGTTCTACTACAATTGTACTCGGAAAAGTGGAATTTACGTCCTTCCCGGCGGACAACGAGTTCATCTTCTTCAAGTTCAACCCAAGCATCCAGGTAAACTACAAAATTTTCTGCATTGTTATTGTTTTGATTTTCAGACACAGCTTGGATACAGACAATCTTCGAAGTGCAACCAGGTGATTGAGGACGCCGTGCGGATTGTCAAGCTGGTTTGCTACGAATCGGCCGGCATCGCTAAGTTCTGGTACTTACCCGCTGAGAAAACATTCTTCCTTGACTCGCTAAACGATTACACCAAGGTAAACTTTGAAGCCATCTTGTTTATAATTTTCTTGCAGATTAAATAGAAAAAACGCACCAGGACAAGTCCATCTACAAAATACATGCTTCTACAACACCACCAGTAACCGTTCATTGTTATAATAGTACTTTTAGAGCACCCAAGCCATAAAAACACACTCACACTCACACTCACACTCCCTTTAGAATTTATTTTTCTTCGTTGTATGTTTGTCGTCAAAAATAAACAATTATGAAAAGTTCAAAAAAACATAAATAAACGAATTTTCGACATTCTGACTCCTGTTCACTTATGTATGTTGTCCTCTCTCTCTCCCTCTCTCTCTCTCTCTCTCTTCGCCTCTCTCTCTCTTCGCCTCTCTCTCTCTCTCTCTCTCTCTCTCTCTTTCTCTCTCTCTCTCTCTTTATCTCCTGTTCGGCCATAACCCTCTCTCTCTATTTTGTGTTTGTGTCTCTTTATCAGTAACTATCTCTGTCTGATTCATTTTTGGGTGTTGTCTTTCTATCATGCTTGCAATCAGGAAAACACAAAATACTTTATATACAAGGGAGATTTTAAAGACCACCGGTAAACAAATAGACAAACTGATAAACTTCTATAGGGAAAGCTGGCTCTCCTTTCCGAGGAGCGCTTCTTGTTTCTTGTCTCCATTCTTCCCAAACAAGTTGTTTGTTGTGAAATGAACTGCCATCTCCGAGTTGCCTCACTTCGAAGGGTGGAACGCATCCTCGCCATAGAAGTCGCGATATACCGATCCGTCATCCTTAAATGGTTTGTTTATATAATATGTTTGTCTTTAATTTCCGGGCAGAGGAATCCACTCCTTTTCCAGAATGAATCGTAGTCGTCGTACTTGACGCTGCTGCCGTACACTTCTTCGTTGACGGCTTCCGTACCGTTCGAGGCAGATCTCCTTGGTCTCAATTCGACACCTAAATGAAAATTTCGTTAAAAAATTAAAAGAAATATCTGATGGGTCATCCAGTTTTGCCTACTGAATTGAGAACATTTCGCCAAACATAAGAAATTATACGGCTTTATGTCGAAATTTCACTGTTTCGGAGGTACAATGTCCCAAAGTCACCAAAACAGGCTGCTGACTGTAGATATGATAAATGTTCAAGTTTACATTTATCGAGTCTTACTGAAAATGGCGATATTTTCCGCTGAGGTGGCGAAAAATTGGCAAAGCGGTCCCTCAAGGGGGGCAAATGGCTTATAGTGGCATTCCAGATTTGTTACGAATTCTTATTCAAACAAAACTGGCATGACCTTAGGTCGCAACTAAATACGGCTTGCAGTCACAACTAAATGCGGCCTGCGGCCTATGAGAAACGCAGCCTTCGGCCGTTTACATATGCTAGGCGGCCTTCGGCCTCTTGACACGGCGGCCTGCGATATAAGCCCGGCCAGACAGAAGCCGAAAACGCTAAGATGCGGCCGAACCAAAAACATAGAGCTGAATTATTCACATGGACTTTTGGTAGTGAGTGGGTAGGGATGTTTTTCTCTTTCTTTCCCCGTACCTGAACAGTATTTCCTTGAAGTTGAAGAGGGTGGTTGATGACAGCTGTTTGTCGGTTCATTGTTGCCACCTCTCCGTCCAATCCGACAACGTCTATCTCAACCTGAAAATAAAGATAAAAACATTGTTTCTACTCTTTCTTAAATATCCATCATCGCAAAAACTAATTTTCCCGCTACGAACCTATCAAAACTTGTCTTTCGGAAGCCAACCAACAATGTTTTTCGGGTTTTCGTGTTTCTGGCTTGGAAAAATGATGGTTTTTCTACTCAAGATAAAACTTACAATGAGGAATTTCTGAAGATAGGAAACTTCATTCCGCGATCTACCAGACGAGGCGTTGAAAATTCCATATCGGAAGACTATCCTCCAGGAAAAATTAAAGAAGTACTAAAAAGAGAAGGTTTAAGAGATCTCACTAAAAATTGTTTTGTTTTACACAAACTTTTCTAAGGTTGATAACGTGGATATCATTTTTGCACTTTTCTACACGACCCGCAGGTGGGCGTTCAATAATCTATTGGCTTAGCCATAATTCTGACGAGAACGGGCCGGGGCGGGCCGAAGCAGGCCACAACGGCCGGGTCAAAAACAAGGGTCGGCCCGGTTCATAAACTGGTCAAATTAAAAAGTTTTCAAATCGTTTTTCCAGCTGACATAAAATTTTCAAAACCTTCCAAACGCTTTCAAAATACTTCTATTACATATAGTCGTCGCCAATGCTACTTCGCCCAAATTCGCTCTTAGCTCTGTGCAAATGACACGAGACGCGAATTTGCGTACGAAAATCCTGTGTTTAAGGATACATACGTAATAGTGTGTCAGGGTTACATTTGCGAATCGGCCAAGAAGTAAAATTAACGAAGACTATATCTGAAGTAATTCTAACGAAAGTTAGCAAAAATAAAGTCCCGACCGGGATCCTTAGTCGTGGGTGACAGTTCGAATAGACAGTCCGAGTAGACGGGCCGAAATGCGCCGAAAAAAACATCAAAAGAAAGCATAGGTGAAGCCTACTTTGGTGGCCAGCGCGAGCCCTTCTCTCCACCTGACCTGCGACCGCAAAGCGCCCGTAAGCCGCCTTTGACTTCAAATCTCTCAGGTGACAGAACGGCCCAACCCCGAAATCCGGCTTTCGTTTTCTACTCGTTCTTTTCTAGTAAAAGTAAGAAAAAGAAAAAGATGAAAATCTTACATGATCTCGTCCGAGTCCAGTTGTCGCTCCTTCTCATCCAGAGAATCCACTTTTTGCAAAGTTTGTAGTTGAAGTTACGGAGACATCAATTTATGTGTGCCTGAAGATTGTGAATCATTCATATAACAAAAAAACACGTTGAAAATTTAAAGAAAGACACATTTTCTACAGTAAGAAGGTTTGAATTTTGCATTTTGAGCGGGAAACAGGTGGTTTGAAAACCTATTGGCAAGGATTGAATATTAGCTTTTTTGTTTATATTTACATCATAATGAGGCATATTTACGACAAAGCGAGGAAAGTGGGTGGGACTGCGCTTTGGCACCTGGTCTGCGGTGCCGTCTGGTGCAGTGACCCAAGGGCGGATTGGGGACCGCACCCGTGACTCGCGCGGCAACTAAACAATAATCGTTACGAAAACAACAAAAAACGACGGCTAAATGAAAAAAGGATGACTAAATAAGGTAAATATGAATTGGTCGATCATATGTAGGAATTTGAACTGCAAATTTCCCCAGTCATTATCTTGTTCAAAAGAAAATTCCCTTGTTTTCATTTTCTATATCACGTTTTAGCTTTCAATTTTTCACACCGTGTGAAAAAGCGAACCGCAATAGAATGTGGTATTTAGATAAAGGTTGAGAAAAGAGAATAAAATGTGTCGTCAGCTTAGACTTGAATTCTTGAAAATTAAAACAAAAGCGCAAATTCAAACAATGGATACTGTAGTTAAGAACACAGCTGTTTACGACCAAGCGAGAAAAGAGGGCGGGACTTCGCTTTCGGTTGACGGACAGCTGACGTCTGAGCTAGGTCACACATAGGTCATCGTAATAAACACCTTGGCAATAGAAGTACAAAGCGATCTAATTACCCGGACAGGATAATCAATAAACACCGCGGTAAGAATATTTGGAAAATGGAGATTTATAAAATGATAATCCTACGAAATTTTTTAGGATTTCTCGGTTCCCGCCTGTTTTTCTTTCGTTTCGTCCGCGATGGTTACGCAGTTCTCGCGGTATCTGAGTCATTTACCCCTGCGAGACCAATTCTTTTAACCGTCATATGCAGAATTTGGATGTAATACGTAATTGAGAACCCTTTTATCATCCTTTCATTTGACTAAGAAAATGTCCGATCATATTTTCTAAGTAACGTTTTGGAAGGTTAACGCAAATACATAATCACGTCACAAATACAGCTTTACTGCCCCTCGGAATCCAATTCTGCTCTCTTTTTGTGTGTTTTGAAAACTTTCCAACAGGAGATTTGGAACTCTTAAACTGATAGTTAAAGAGAGATTCAAAAGAAATTATGACTTTTAGGATTCTCAATTACGTATTCCCTCCAATTTTTGCATAGGACGATTAAAAGAATTGGTCTCGCAGGGGTAAATGACTCACACGCCGCGAGAACTGCGCACCGTCACGGTAAACTCAAGTGAAAAACACGCGGGAAACGACAAATCCCAAAATTTCCGTGAAATTAGCACTTTAACAATGTTTGTTTCGTGTCTAAAGATTTTCAAATTTGCTTTCCGCTGTGCCTATCGATTATTCGGATGGGGTAATTAGATCGCTTTGTGTTTCTATCACCAAGATGTTTATTATGATGCCCCATGCGACCTAGGTCACACGTCAGCTGTCCATCAGCCGAAAGCGGAGTTCCGCCCTCTTTCCTCGCTTTGTTATCCATTGTTTTATTATCAACCATATATGCAGTGCTCACACGTTTTGAAAATTCCTTTTTATTCTATTTGATTTTTTGGTAGTTCATCGTAAAACATTTATGATTTGCATAACCTTTGTTTTCTCGTGTTGAAGGAACAGTCAGGGTTTTTTTTAAACAATCTTTGATTAGCAAATAGAACAATCACGCTCGTCCTAAAATTGTACGTGCTGATTTCACTGTTTTCGAGATGATTCGCTTCAAAGTAAGCAAAAACGGTTCTTCGCATACAGATCTGCAGATGATCAGTACGCTGCCAGTTTTTACAAGGTGTTCCAATTTTCGAATTTCATTTCAATTAAATCAGATAGCGTTGAAAATGAGGAGAGTGAGAGACAACA
Source organism: Oscheius myriophilus (assembly GCA_964057215.1). Classification (NCBI taxonomy): domain Eukaryota; kingdom Metazoa; phylum Nematoda; class Chromadorea; order Rhabditida; family Rhabditidae; genus Oscheius; species Oscheius myriophilus. The sequence continues at coordinate 3,530,093 of OZ059904.1, forward strand.
TACGAAAAAGAAATCAAACCCCTGACTGTCGCCAGAACGCGAGAATTTTTTGAACAAAAGCTATCGAGAATTTGAAAATCTTTCGGAAAATCTTAAATAAGTTCACGATTTTCCAAAAAATTTTCCAATTCTCTATAGCTTTTGTTCAAAAAAGGTAAAACACTGCTATTTTGTTGACAAACTTGATAGTTTTACTATGTGTTTACTCCATTCTGTTTACTATGTATTTACTCCATTCTGCTTAAGATGATGGAAAGAATTGGTCTCGCAGGGGTAAGTGACTCACATACCGCGAGAACTGCGCACCGTCGCGGAAAACTCAAGTTGAAAACACGCGGGAAACGATAAATTCCAAAATGTTCGTGATATTATCACTTTACTAATATCTGTTTCGTGTATTAAGGTTTTCGAATTTGCTTTCCGCAGTGGCAATCGATTATTCAGTTCGGGTAATTAGATCGCTTTGTGTTTATCTCACCAAGGTGTTTATTACTATGACCCATGTGTGACCTAGGCAGACGTCAGCTGTCCGTCAACCGAAAACGGAGATCCGCCCTCTTTCCTCGCTTTGTTGTGAATGTTCGCTTTATTAGCCATCCACCCTATTACCAATGTTTCATTCCCGCAATATCTCATTCATTTACAAATTTATCTCTTTGATTTATTGATTCAAACCACTCCGTTCTCGCCAATCCTACTTCGGCTGAACTTTGGCCATTCTGTAGTCTATTTCGATGTAATAATGAGAATTTTTAATTTCAATATCAAAATAATCTCCCCAATTCCAAGAATCGCCAAAGTGGGACTAATCTTCTTTCGAAAACTATATCGTTCAACTATAAACTCTGTGTTTTCTCGCATTGAAGCTCTCTCTTTTCATTTTTAGTGTAGTTTTTTCAACACAGTTCGAGTTTTATCATTTTCTGAATCTGTTCTTTGACATATTGATCACAAATTGAACGTTTTTCAGAGTCACATAAATTGTCTCTCCACTTTAAAACCAAGAAATTAGAAAAACTACACGGATAACGGAACACAAGGCGCGGGAGGTGTTCAGGTTAGATTTTTCGTTTGCATTTTTTTCTGATTTTTCTTTGTTTTCAACTGAAACTGGTTATGTCGGTGTTTACCGGACAATTTTGAATTTAAAGGTCTCGCAGCGAAAAATGGAGGAACGGTGCCGCCTGCGTGTCGCAAGAGAGTGCATGTTATTGAGAGGGCACAGGATCGCTCGTAAAATGTAGCGTGAGCTCCCAATTACTTTCGCGGATTTCATTGAAAGACTGCTATCGCAATGACTTTGAACAAGAAAAGTGAGGGTAACTGAGCGGCAGAAGTTTCTAAGCAAGCGGCCGCAGGCTACGTGACGGGGCCGCATCGCGCGGTCAGAGGCCGCGTGTGATTACCGCTGGCGAACACATAGCGGCCGTAGGCCGCGTGGTGGTCCGAAGACCGCATGCGTAACCAAACGGCAAGCGTATCCCCCACGTAAAAATATGGTCTGTTTCTTTGTTCGAAATCAACTATAACTAGGGCCCAAAAGTTCCGGGAAATTATAATTTTCAAGACGGTGAAACTTAACATTCTTTTCAGGCGGATCGTACGTCAGAATGAGAAGAAGCAATCGATATTCATTTGAATGTTTCGTGGCTTTTCAATCGAGTCTGGAAAATTACGTTAGCTGGACGTTCAGTCCTGGTAAGTAGGCGAACTTTACAAAGATTTATTTACAATTTTAGATGCTAACGTTCATTCGCAAAAATGAGGAGGTGCCAGTTCATCGTCATGATGGAATTCGCACCGTTCAGGGAAGACATGCGGTTCATCTTCATCAGAATCAACTTTAAAAGCCAGGTAAATTGCAACAAATTCCGCCTTTTTTCCTTTTTTTCAGCCATTCTTGCTTGCTTTTACATTTTTTTGTTGAGGAATTCAAAAAAGCTAGTGAAAAAGCAGATTTTCAGTTGGCCGCGTGGCGCCCCGATGGTGTAGTGGTGCACGCGCCAGACGCGAGTTCGAATCTCGCTGCAGGCAATCCATTTTGCTTCTTCTGAAAAGCTGTTTTCAAATAGCTACGAGAATTTATTATTTTCTTTCCGCGGCTTTAGAATTTCTTGATTAGGATTTTGAGACCAGGTCTTATCAAATCCACAACTAGGCTACAAACTACAAAAAATGAAAAAAATGGATTGGACCTTTTACAGGATTCATGATGTCGACCCATCATCCGTATTTAACAATATGATGGAAGACACCGTCTGGATCGCCAACCTCGTTGGATTGTCGGCCGAATAGCGGAGTTCTGGAAGTTTCTCAACGAGAAAAAGTACTTCTTCAAACAGCTGGACGAAAAAACCGAGGTAAACTTCAAATTTATCTTTTATATAACACTTTTATAGATTGATTGCCTGAACCGCTGGATTTTCAACCCTGGACCAGTGCATCTACTACATATTTGGCCAGGGGACTTTGATGATATGTGGTGCGGACTGCTTCCACGCAATCCTCAGTAACCATATTTTGTGATGTATAATAAATTTCTTCAATTTACCTCTTTTTGTTATGTTTTTGGCATCTTTGAAGAAAGAATCAAGGAAAATGTAAAGATGTTGGTGCGAAGTTCGAAGGGTTTCGCTCGGTTTATCTGTCTCTGTCTCTCTCACTCTCGTTACATCTCTCTGTCTCTCTTTCTCTCCCCTTCTCTCCCCCCCCCTCTCTCTCTTTCTCCCTTTCTCTCTCTCTCTCTCTCTCTCTCTCTGTCTATACATATTTAAATATTTCATTTCTACAACAAGGTACAAGAATCAGGGCCCACACATTTCCTCAGGTAGAGCTGCTAGGTTCCTTCTTGTTTCCGACCGTTTCGAAGAGACTGTTCACGAAGTGGATTGCCATGGCGGAATTCCCCACGTCCTCTGCATAGAACTCTATCTGAAAATATTGGCTTCTTTGGTCTAATTGCTATTATTACGTTGAGGACAGGGGAGTTGACGCTCTCCCAGAAGTTGCTGAGGTCTTCCAGGTGCCTGTCCCACTCGACGCAGATCTCCTTGGTTCCTTTTCGTTGCCTAAAAAAAATTCACAGAGAAATAGAAGGGATGGTCAGGGGGTTTTAAATTAAGCCAATTGAATAGAGAACATTTCGCTGATTATAAGAAAATATATGGCTTTATGTCTAAATGTCAAAAAATAATTCTCGAGCCGGCCCGATTTGAGAGCGCGGGCCCGTTTACAAAATCGGTTGACAAGTTAAGGGGACATTTTCCATCATCTTTGAAAAAGATGAGCAACACGACCTTTAGTCGTTTCCCAAAGGCAGCCTGCGGCCAGAGAGAAGGCGAAAAGTGAATGTAAAAGTTTTACGTATTACGATTTCTCGCAGGTTGCTGTTATTTTGCAGACGTTTGCTAATTAGAATTAAAAACCAAAGGGGAAATAGAAAACTATCACACCTGAGATCCTGCTGGTGTCGCTCGCTGATTCTCCTTCTCCTCCAGTGATTCCAATTCACCTTTTTTCTTGTAGTTGTAATTGTCGAGGCAGCAATGTATGTGTGCCTAAAAAGTGTCAAAATCAAGCAAGTAGCAAAGAAAAAGACACAGCAAATGTGAAGAAAACACTTTTTTAACAAAAAGCTTGGTAACGTTTGACCGGGAAATGTGGGTTTTCGTTATTCAAACGTTCGGCATTTGTGACTTCGTCTTTTGGAAAGATGGCTTTCGCCGTCACTGAGTGGCGGCGGTTTGCACAGATCCGGGAAGGAAAAGTTAGATTCTGAAGCTACGAAGAGGCATCTTTATAATGTTATTAAAAATCCCTTCTGGTGGAGTAGCGTAAGGTGAGATCGTCGGTAAAATTGCATATGGCCAGTGAAAAGAGAAAATCGATTACAGGGATATGAGAGGCCAGTGGCTTGTGGTTGTCTCCGAGAGGTACGCTGTCTTCTGTTCTGGTGACTCAGATGTCGGCGGCAAAGGGCATCTTTTGCGAGATTTCGTAATGCGCGGGAAAGGCATCATATTTGAATTAGATGCTCAGCACAGAGGTGTGGAAGACTATCGTACGAATGTTTCCGTTTTAAGGTGAAATTTATTGTTTAAACTTAGCGTTTTGATAGAAACCAGACGCGAACCATCCTGGTCTGCGGCCTGCGGCCGCAACGACAAGCGGCCTTCGGCCGCAGATTCATGGCCTACGGCCATTTATTACTCGTCCTTCGGCCGTGAAAATGCCGTGAAGCACGTGAAACTCGGCCTACTGCCGAACACCCTCCCTCGCTGGGAAATGAACGCGTGAACCTTCCCTGAGACATTACACACACACACACACACACACACACACACACACACACACACACACACACACACACACACACACACACACACACACACACACGCACACACACACACACACGGTAGGGTTTTATTATTAGGGATATGGTTAGCTCTTAAGTGGAAATTGTTGTTATATGATCGGTAGCAAAAATGTAAGCAACAGAAAGAGATAATTGAATATAAACTTGAGAAAGCTCGGGCGCTTGTGTCTCGCTCAAAACAATTTTCAGTGAACGGTAAATAACAGATGACTGTCATATGGAGAGCGGTAGAGACTTTCACAGTTGTCTAGACAAGGCGGTGAGGTAACAAAATGTCCGTTCATGACTCAGACGGCCAGATGGGGCGCCGAGCGCACATGCAAAGGAAAAAGGCGGACAGTGCTCGAAGAAGGATTCAGGCAGAGGATGGAAGGGAACGGAAAGCGAAAAAGGGAAAAGGGGAGACGCGAAAGATAAAAAGGTAGAGAAAGAAAAAGAGAGAGAGGGAGAGAGAGAAAGAGAGAGAGAGATGTACACAGAGTGAAAATATCAACCCTATTTTATGTTTCTGATCAGATTATTTGCTACACAAAATCATGGTTTACAAATATGGCACGCTTTTATCAAAATACACAAATTGAATGTTTCGGATTGGAGCATATTTTGCATCCCAACATGAGCTAAAACGATTAACTGCAACTTGAGGTATATTCTTTCATTTTGGGAGACGATCAATAAAGTCTTAAATCATTTCGATTTATTTTTCTTTTTAGACAAATAGAATTCTTGCCAAAACTGTTTTTTTTTTGCATAAGGGTGCTACTTAGGCGAGCACAAACGGATCTAAAGGTGTAAGGAGCCAATCAATAAAATTACAGACGAAGATTAGCGATTTGCTTGAGTTGTGCGTTAATGAAAAAAGTGCTTAGGGTGTATAAAGATTCTAAAACTTTTTAAAAGACCTTATACTTTTCGCCAAATCTACTTGTACGCAGCCAATTTGGCTGCGTACACGGCCTGAGTACCCAATATTTCACGCTTCACTCTAGGAACAACATCAAAACATTGACACGTTGGTCCAAAGCAGTTTTGGCACGAACTATGGATTTTCGAAAAAGCGGCTGAAATGGTCTTGACGGTGATGGCCACAAACGAGAAAAGCCATTTCAAAGCGGAAATCGTTTTCGAACGAAAACACGAAAGCGAAACCAAAGCACCTTTTGGAAACCTTTGAAAATCCACTGTACGCCAAGCTTGGATCGTCATCTCGAAACAATTTTTAAACCGAAAATGTAAGTATGCTTACTTACTAATAAAAATGTATTTCACTTTTTAGGTACATCGCCAGAATTCTTGAAGGAAAACTTATTCATTTTTTGGAAATTTTTGGTACTTCGTTCGACGGAATTTCAAGTGTTCTACAAATTCACTTTGTTCTGGCGGTATTTTGTTTTTAATTTCAAAATTTCATCTGTGTTTAGGGCCTTTATGCAGTTTCGACCTTTCTGTTAGAGGGATACTGGATTTATTTACACTCTTGGGGACACTTTTCCGCTTGGGAACTTCTTTTTATAATTAGTGCTTTCTCCAATAACTTAATCCTAAGCACGGTATGTTTTCTCGGATGCGATAAAATTTTCCAATCGCGATTTTTTCAAGAAAGATAACTAAAATTACAAATGTTTGATTAACCCTGCAAAATGTTAAACAGTAAAAATATTAACTCATAAAAACGTTAAGCTGATTTCCGATTTTCTCAAATTTTGAAAGTTTTTCAGATAATAGGGAAAAATTTCCGAAAAAATCTAACCTTCTCGGTTTTACAGCACCAGCCGCCGCAATAAGCGCATAGGGCACCAAATATTAGATCGTAAGGTTACTGAAATACACAAAAAAATGTTTCATAGCTTAAACAAAATAGTCCGTTTCCAACTAAAAGGTTATGATTTGGCACAAAACTTAAAGGACTAGGTATTTATGGTCCCGCAGCGATTCCTTCAACTGTCTGTGTACTCCTGTTTTACCATGCTTTTTCAAATATTGAAAAATAGTTTACTTAATATTTCAAGTCATATTTTGTTTAACACGACTAAAGAAAGATCGTCGAAAACTGCTGAATTTTTGTTGTTAACAGGATGTAATTTAGCATACATCTCAATCGACCTTGTGGTTAGCTCTAAAAGCAACGAAACAAGAGATCCCGGGTTCGAATTTTCACCTCTTCCATAGTTTTTTCTAATTTCATAAGAAAGAAACAAAAATTCAAGATTTGATGATTTTCAGAAACTAACTTTCATAGACCGGGAGCGACGTGATGATTCCATGCCAAGTGCACCAATTTTCATGGGTGTATGTGGCTCGGCTGTTGCCTGTTTCACTGCAGTGGATTTCTCTTTAAAATTGTCGGATCCGAAATTTCTATTTGCTACGAGTAAGTTTTGCAGCTCTTTTGAAAAATGCAATCAAATTCAGGAAGAATGGTGTTTTCTCCCATTCCACCATTGGTGTTGTTAATGTGGTTCTTCATTCCGCGTGCTCTAAATCACGAAAAAAGGAGGCTCATTTTGATGTACAACTAAAGTTGGAAATTTGTTGAATAAATCTGATTTCGCTAGATTTTTTTCAATATATAGAATGAGTCCCTTGGACTCCTCTGTTTCTCTCTCTCTCTCTGTCTCTCTCTCTCTCTCTACGCATTTCACGTTAAAATCAGCTCGCTACCTCATTTCCTTTCTTCACTTGTTTTCCCCATTTTGCCACCATCTACGCCCCTGATTACAACCGTCACCTGAGTGATAAAGCCGACCACCGGCACCAGCCAGCTGGCGTCTATTTCGCCCCGCCCCTATTGATTTTCCATTCGTTTTCTCCTCCCAGGGCGGTCTTAAAAATACCTCCGCCGCTCATTTATTTCATTTCATTTTACTATCAATTTCGCAAGAATATCCTTATTTTGACTTTTCAAATATTGTTTCCTCTCTTTTCTCATTGTAAAATCCAATTCAGACCACATATTTTGGTTTCTACAATTCTTTAAACTTAAAATGAAGCTGGAATTCTGTCAATGAGGAGATACAGGATTTTGAGGCATGGATGGTGAGTTTTCCCAAGATTCTATGTCTTTTTCTTACTCTGTTGTTGAGAAAAACTGCTAAAATTGTGTTTTGTTATCATAAAGTGTCGCTGCCTCGCGAAAACATTAGGTCACTGACGAAAATGTTTGTTTGACATCTGTTTCGCAAAACAACGTTGTTTTCGTACTCTTTTTTTTAAGGATTGCAGAAATGATGGAAACGGACAATATTTTCGTTGGAAACTCAAAAAAAATCGCTTTTTCTCTGCGTCATCGGAATTCGCACACTAATTCTGTATGTCGCGTGTGTATAAGCTGCCATAAGTTTTTTCTTCGATGGATGTCCGTTTAGTTTCAAATGGATCGTTTGCTGCATTAGATGCACTAATGCGCTCGTGCATACTTAGAAAACCTCATCCACGGGTATTCTTTCTCATTTTCGCACGTTTCTCATTGATTATGCACGCAAGGCTATTGTGTAGCTGGCTATTTTCTCACCAGACAGCGTTTTTTTCCTGGTTTAGCGGTCCATACGGAAATAGCGGTATATAAATTTCTCTTGGCGGTCCATAAAATTTTTTCAGTGATTTTTTTTAGCGGCGGTCCATAAATCTTTTTTTTGGCGATCTATAAACCAGATGAAAGAGTGAAAAAAATAGCGGTCCATAAAATTCCTTCTTATTTTCATAGACTGTTTACACTGATTACATTGGTGTACGTCGACTGCTATGAAGGATACACTGAAACCGCTGTTGTGAGTTATTCAGATCTGTTTTAGATCTTGGATGATTAAAAGCAGCAACCGTTTTGCTTTTTTGCTCTCGGGGCCACTTTGCCGACAGCTGCCCGCGCGCTGATGACGTTTAAAAGCGGGGAAAATTTTCCGCCACAAAGGCCTTTGTTCAGCGTGCCTTTTCACCCCTCAATAACAAAATCTTGAAAAAAAACTTGAGAAAAGGTTCAAAGTCCGGAAAACGTCAAAAAATTGCTCTTCAATTCGATACTTGATACTGAAATAAGGTTAATATTTCGTAAATTTCAATAATGAAAAAATTTTTTCAGGTGTGTAGAACTTTGGATGCACCAGTCGGACATTTTTAGGGATGAAACCTCAATGTGTCTCTACTCCACCGGTAGGAAATGCTTAAAGACATTCTTTAATAAGGATTTTCAGCAGGTATGAGAGAATGCATCAAAACCGAGGAATGGTTGAGCTGTCTCGGAGGAGAAATGTTTGTGGGCTTCAGCAAGAGCTACACGAGATGCGCAGAGGTAGTATACTTATTAAGTTTAGGGCGCGACCCGCAAAAAAGGCGGTCGCCTCCGCTGAGCGCATTCGGTCTGATGGCCGAGTGGTGAGAGCGTTAGTCTTGCACGCGCGAGGTAACTGGTTCGAGTCCCCACTCCTGATTCTTTTTTGCTATTTAATTTATACAATTTTACAAGTTTAGAAAGCTTTCACAAGTCTTTCGTAAATTCTAACACCTTCGAGCGATCTAAAGGGAAATTACTCAGTGTTTGTCACAATAGAGTTAAAAGGAATTCGGAATTCCTTTTATAGTTTGAAATTGGAAAAATATTGCAGAATCTTTTCGACCTCAATATGTTCGATTCGGCCTACCTTATGTAGTAAAATATTTCTGCTTCAAATAATTTTGACCAATTATGCAAACCTCGTGAAGGAATCCTCGAGACGCTTCATTTGAAAACTGAAATGCCTTTCTAGACTTCTGGTTCAACTCATGCTCCGGGGAGTGCGACTTCAAGTGCAACATCCCACGTTGGTGGAACCCCAGCTACGCTCGTGTACTTCTGAAGGACTGGTAATGTGTTAATTAGTGTTGGCCAACAATTGGTAATTCAGATGTGGTTCCTACGCCAGGCTCAACTTTGATGCGAACGGATGTGATTGCAGATTTTCACAAAAGTGAAAAGATTAGAGTTAATAAAGAATTAATATACAGCTTCGGAAAGTGAGGAGAGAGGGGTTAAATGCAAGAATGGTCTTTAGGTACCGAGGAGGATATGAGAGGAGAGAGGAGAGAGGAGAGAGGAGAGTACACGGACCAAGAAGAACATTGGATGGATATTTTCCTGTTAAAAAGTTGACAATTAGGTGGTTTAGGACCGGAATCCGCTTGTATCAACTGTTGCCTTACGTGGGACTATGCCCTCAGGCTACGCGATTTATCGCTTTCGCAAATCTTTCGCTTTTACTTTAGCTTTTAGCTTTTTTAGCCATTAATCGCCAAATTAGACTGTTTTGTTACCGTTCTCGTTATTTTTTCAGTAAAAACGCAAATTATATGAAACATTTCAGGTCTCGTAAAAGACCCTTTTTCAGAAACGACTCGTAAAATGCATGAATGGTGCCAAACCTGTTATTCTTTGGATATGAGAGTTTGTTTTTCCAAGAGGAACATGAATTTCTTTTAATTGCAGAGATCTAATGTCTATAACCGCCCAGGTTTTTGATTATTTGGTAAAATAAAATAGGTTTTTAAGATGGATCAGATGTCATTTTACCGTATGAGAAGGGTGAATCGGGAGTTTTCAAATTTCATAGAAACTCATCGACATAATCTGAAAATAGCACTTTTTCACAGCACGATATATAGAATTAACAATCATCAAAATGAGGCTTATTTAGAAGTAAAGCAATGGAATGAACACCTAGTGGTAAAAAAACAATTTTTTATACAATAATAATACATTTTAGTGGGACTTTCATTTCACAAAATGGGATTCGGACCCGGATTACAGGAGGGAATTAACTGGAAATTTCCATGCATCATATCTTCACTTTGTAAGTTTATTAAGTTTTTTTTGTAAAAAAAAACATTTTTAGGAGGAATATGTTGAAGATTTCTCTTTGGTTTTTAAATTCTTCAACTCTCTTAGTTTTAATGACTTTGAACTTCACCTTACTTTTCCATTTTATGATCAACTCGCTTTTATATGTCAGTCCCTGAAAATTAAAAATATTGATATATCCTGTTGCCGAGATCTCCCAGACAATTTTTTACTCGAAACGGAATTTGAAGTGAGTTAAAAAGCGTTTTTTTCTTCTTTGGACGTTTTTTTCAATGTTTTTTTCTCTTCTTTTCACGGCTTTGGCCGAACAGATATGCATCCTTCGGCCGCTCAGTAAGCCGGCCTGCGGCCTTCGGCCGCTTAGTTCTTACATTCAATTAATGTAAAATACAGTAGTTTAGAGTGTCACAAATGTGAGTGTTTCGGGCTGTGAGGGCTTTACGCCTAAAGCTGAAAATTTTCTCAAATTAGAAGCATTCTATTTTCAAGGAAACAAGCCAGAAACTGCGTTTGTTCACGAGATTCTACAGGTAACTGCGACGTTTTTCGAAAAAAAAATGGCTGTTTTCAGAAATGGATCCTTGGTGAAACTTCGTTACTTTATTCATCCGTTTGCGTTGACTTGGATTTTCATATGGAGGGGCCCGGAATTGAAGCTATTCCCAAATGGCGTTGTTGGAAATATGCGAAAGATTATTTTACATTTCAAAAGGTGAAAGCCGTTTTTATAAAACTTCATTTGTGTTTTCAGTGGTTTTCAAATCTGTTTTCTTCTGAAGTACTCTATTTTGTTTACAAGCTGCGACAGGAAATCTCCGGGAAGACGGCTCTCTGCTTTTTCTGGAAATATGAATCTGAGGACTGTTTTGTGTTGCGTTTTGAAATGACAGATGTTGAATAAATGCTAAAGATTGACAAAAAAATTGCGTTCAAATTTCTTTAATCGTATCCGTGTAGCGGAGATACAGAAAAAATCAACTGTTTGTTTAAAAATAATATGTTTGTTAAAAAAATCAAGCAACTGTGATATTTCCACAATAAGTGAATGGTTTTCACTGTACTAGCTATAAATCATGTGTTTGAGTAAGCATTAGTCGAAAACACTCAGCAAAACAGTCAAGTTGTTCAAAAAACAAAATGGACGCTTGGAGCAACCAATACTCATTTATGGAGTTAGAGAGCGTGTTGTTATACGAGACGCAGAGAGAAAACATTGTATAAAAGGGGAGTGATGGATAGTTGAACATCACCTACACATTGCTTTATTTTTGTAGAATAGTTCTCCTTTCTTTTGTAATTTTTAAAATTTTAAGCTTAATTTCAGAATGCGTTTCTTCATCCTCACTTTCTTGCTTCTCGCTGTTGTGAGCCTTTCAAGTTCGCAATGCACTAATGATGTTTGTCAAGATTTGTGCGTCAGGGTATATTTTCATTTTGGAATGTTGAAATCACACATTTTCAGCTTTTCGGACCTGGAACTAGAGGACATTGCATTAGCAGCACGGAGTGTCAATGTACTCTCCATGGTGAGGCCAATGAAGTCCGCACGGTCCCAATTCCCCAGGTCACCGAAAACTGATGAAAACGCTAGCTAATTCTTTGAATGAATAAATACTGCAAGTTTACGGGACTACGGTCTCCTCATATTGAACTTTGCACGTGACACTGATAAAAATAGATACCATAACCAATCAACGCCGGTCAGCGCCAGTTCGGCCCAAAGGAACCGAACTATCAACTCAAACAAAACAAAAGATCCGCAGCACGCGCCTTAGACCACTCGGGCACGGCGATTTTGGGTCCACGGCGTTGGTTTACTTCGAACTCGCTGGTTACCCTTGTCGTTTGTTTGAAAATGCCACTCGGCAGGTACGTAAACTGTATTTTCCTTTGCCTCTGTCTTTCCAAGGTATTCCTCATCCCTATGTTTTTGCCTTTTTATAAACCCATTTTTCCTATCTATCTTGGAAAAAATAGCGATCTCAAGGTATCAGAAATCGAGCAGGGCGGCTTGAGGCCTGCGCCACGATCTTGGCCTGCTGCCAGCGACTGTGTTGTTACAGGGGTTGTAATAAACTCTCTCTGTCTCTGTCTCTGTGTCGCTCTCGCTCTCTCTTTTCGGCGTTATTTTTCCATTGAACATTTATAGAAATCACAGTTTCAGCATGATGCCGATGGGCTGCCAAGTACGATTGAGGGAACATTAATGGTGCACAAATCACTTTCGACCCCCTCCTGGACCAAGCAAGTAAGAGGATCGATCTTCTCGCACTGAAAAGAAAACTTTCCCTGAAAGCAAGATGTTTCTCACAATGCTGGATCCACCAGGGCCGCAATTATGCCTGATTTCTACGTGAAACTCCAGAATACTGTTTCTCATCGAGGCAGTTTTCTGGTAGTCACTGATTCCAGCCACAGTTCCATTTCCTGTACCCTCAGTGTGGTACCAGGCGCCGAACGCCCAGACATGCTGAAAATGAATTTTCAAGAAAAAGACAAGATTTACCTCTTTTGTCTCTACTTTGTAGTAAAAATCGGAAGACCTGGGACATGTAATATTGAAAATTGTTTCAAAGTGTATCGTATCGTCTGGGTAGAACCAATGGCCAAATGAAGCCTGTGGGGCTTGAAGCAATAGTAGCTGAAAAAGGGATAGAGAACACCAACGTAGAGAAAGATAGAGAGACAAAGACATAGACATATACAGAGAGGTGAAAAAGAGAGAGAAGAGAGAGGTAGAGAGAGTAAACTCACAGTTGCTAGCAGAGCCTTCATTTTGGGGGTTGGTGAAATCCAGAGGCAAATAGTCCTATTTAAAGGGGGAATTTCAATATCTGTTTGACTAGACAACGCTACGTGGCAGTCTCTATGAATTCGTCTTTCAATTGCTTTTCTTATTGGTCTGCCGAAACGGACGAACAGAAACAGCCGCCAACAACCAGACCAACAGTCAAAAAATCATGGTCCCCCATTTTCTCTAGCGCATTGGCGACTGTCGAGCAGACGTTGCGCAAAGGGTGAATCGATTACGAGGTCGTGAAGCACCGCCACTCCGTTGCCGTCTGGTGGCCACCTGGTGGTTTGACACACAGGTCATAGAAAGAGGGCTAAATAGTAAGCATATCGGTTACGTAAACAACGAGGGGTTTATTACTTAGTTAGCTGGATGATCCCCGCTTCCTTATCTTCCAGCCAGAGACTGTACTTAATGTATGCAGACCGAAAAATGCAGGGGGTCTCATGATAGAAACAGAAAACGTAGATTTGGACAGACCAAAGTCTCTCTTTCTCACTCGTAATCTCACTTTCCTTCTTTTTCTTAGTCAATCTCTCTAAAACTATACTCAATCTCTTCCAAACTGTTTATGTGCCTCTTGTTCTCTGTTTTTTCATGTCTCTTCATCTTTCTCTCTCTCTCTCTCTCTCAGTCTCTTTCGTTTGCCACCATTTTCTACCTCTCCCATATTCTCCCTCCCTCTCTCGCTAGTAGTCTTTGATTCTCTTCGCTCTCTCTCACTATCTCTCTCTCTTTCTCTCTCTACCTCTTTCTATTTCACTTTAACCCACTCCACCGTCTCTCTCTATTTCTCTCTCTCTCTCCTCATCTCGACTTGTCTCTCCATCTTTTTTTGTTTTTCATCTTTCTCTGTATCTCTTCCCCCCCTCTCTCTCTCTCTCTCTCTCTCTCTCTCTCTCTGTGTTTGCCCCACTCTCCCTTTCTCTTCCGTTCTCATCTCGAAAATATTTTCTTTTTTCTTCGAGCCCTGTCTGCCCTTCGCGGCGCACGTGCGCTCAGCGCCCCACCTGGCGTGTGAGTCATCCACGAGAGGAGAGTTTTTACCTCATTCCCTCGTCTAGACAGCCGCCGTTCCTTTTGAAGTGGAAAACTCATGGAAACCACAATTTCTACCTCTTACACTCAATCTATGCTTCAATCTAACTCAATTTGTGCAATTTCTCGTGTATATATATATGAACTAAAACATCTGTGCCTCCATAAAACTGTATCCTCCGGTTAGGTCAGCCAGCCTCTACCACACGGCAACAAGCTACCTGCTTTTGCCGACCTCATAATCGCTTTTCTTTGATCACCAAGCGTCTGTTGCGCAACTTCTGGTTGTTCTTCAGACCTGAGCATCTAAGTGAAATGCACTTTCTTTCCCGCGCATTTCGAAATCTCCCGAAAGATGCCCTTTGCCGACGACATCTGAGTCATAAGGGCAGACTGGCACGGGCGATCGGCACTCGATTGGACGCTGTAATCGATATCCTCCTCCCACTGTCCATATGCGCTTCCGACATCTTAGCGCGACCATTTCCTCCAAAGGGGACCTTAAGCCTCTCATTTTATTTAGAAGTTTCCACTGCAAGTTCCCTTAACATCTGTTCATAACGACGTTAAGCGAGAGTGCCTTAATAGCCCTCCAATGACTGGAAAAACTTATGGTTCTTTTTTGAATTAGTGTAACTTTCCGTCTTTTCCACGAGTTTCGAACCCAGTTTGCCGACCTCTCGCTACCCAAAATCCAAGTTTGAGCTGTTTCAAAATGCGATTTTCAAGTTTTCGCCGTTTTTCAAAACTGTACAATTCCTTTCCCCCCAGAAACATGTCGTAGTCACAATAAATGTGCTATTTTCCGAGAAAGGCACGATTTCTTAGCAAAATTTCCCATTTCCGATCTTGTTTATACCCGTTTTCTCATTTTTGTGTTTTTCCCGGTTAACTTGGTTTATGTAATTATTTTGCTTCCAGGTGGGCATACATCCCTCTTCTTTCTTAAAAGAAATGAAAAAATAAGAATGGGAACAACGGCTAAGACGCTGGGAACAGATGACGATGACAACAGTTTTAAAAGTAAGATTTTTTCATTTCTTTCTTTTTTTTCGTTTTTTTTCTTGACTTAATTGTCGGCGAGATGGGATTATTTACTCTTCTCGCCCCACTGAAGTGAAACATAGCCATGCAGCAATGCACACCGTTCGAGCCGGCCCGAGAAAAGTGTTCACTTCGGCCCGTGGACCGTTCTCATGAGAACTTACGGCAAAAATCAATTTTTCCCGACCCGTTCCAAAAATCAAAAGTTTGCCATTGCCTCCAATTGAAAGATGAGCGCTTCGGTGGCACAAGCAAGGACAGCTATGAAAATGCGGCCGCGATCCGCTCTGCCGCTAAGCGGTAGAGTGTTTGCCCCAGCTGTTACGACCGTTAAGGTGCGAAACTTTTGCAAAGTGAATAAAGTTTCGGTTTGTTTACGAATTTGGAGGCATATTTCAAAGGGAAAAGTGCGGCCGAGAGCCGCTCTGCCGCGCTGCGGTAAAAGCAACAAAACATGCAGAGTTTTTCGCATTTTGAAGCAAGCTTGATGTTCAGAGAGGAAGTTTTTCTTAGCTTCACCAAAACTCGTCTCCCGGCAACGTTTATAAAATCTCGAAAAAATATTCTGGAAAACTTTACGTAATTTAGTGAAAAAGCTCTTATCTCCATTGTAAACTAACGAAATTTTGTTTTTTAAAAAGGGATTGTGTTCCTAAGAAGATGCAAAATTGAATGAATTACAATCTGTGTCCAAACAACAAATGACCTTTCTGTAAATTCCATATAAATGACGCTGTTCTGATTATGAACTCTGCGCCCTCGCGCGTTCGCGCCTTTTCTGACCTACTCCATTCGCAGCGGGACCATATACCTATAATCCTTTAGGCCCAACGAAAGGTTGATGTTTGGACTAAGACTATGCCTCCTACCAGCCAAAATAGCGATTAGCGGCGTATAGCGTTATAGCGGTAAAATTTGAGGATATTTAGAAAGTCTGTTGTGAAAAATGCACTAACATTAACCACGTTTTCCGTACTATAGTACGAACTGCAGTAGTTTCACCGAATTCAGAGTGATTTTCAGACACGTCAAAGCTCCGACTTGAGTTTGCCGCCTACCTCAGGAAGTACAGCCATCATCTAGGAGACTTCTACATCCTGGTCGTCATGCGAGACTCCATGATGGTAAAAGGCTTTCACATCTAGAGAAAACTTTTTTTTTCAGACCGGGTACAGAGCTGTGGACGTGATTGAATTTCTGATGATCTACACTCTGACCAACACCTGCATCAACGGAGAGGGAGGAAAGCTGGAGGAACCGATCGTTTTCGGAAGTAAGTAGTTTGAGACACTAAAGAGCTAAGGGTGAAGAGTTTGGGCCCGTATTTCGTAAACTTGTGGGAACCTCAGTTAAACCACATTTTTGAACCTAGATTACTCGGTTCGGCGCCCAATTTTACAATTCAGTTGAGCACCTCACTTTATGCGCGGATTGGCTAGATCAGAGAAAATGTCCATTCAATTTTGGTTCGAATTTTGGTATCCTCTTGGTTTTGTGTTTTATCATCTTCTCTGTTGGGCTTTCACAGACTATCATGGACTGGGTGGCGCCATAGAACCAAAGAGTAAAGCGGTCTTTGGCCGCACCAGGGCCGCTTTGCGGTCTTACGTGGCCCAGAGCGTGAACGCTCGAGCCAGAGCGGTTACCGGCCGCACTTTGGTACCCTCCCCTCACTTTCCCATCACACCGCCCTCTCTCTGCTCTGGAAATGGCTCCCTTACCTATTGCGCTGCGCTGCTAATCAACACACAGAATGTACCAAATATTGGGATTAAGGGAGATCTAAAAATCATTTTTCAGCCTTCCTCAAGAAGCTCAACCCCGAAGGGAGACGGCTTCAACTGGGGCTACTACGTTGCATGGGGAGGCGTCACAAGGAGCAATTGGGAGCGTCAAGGACAGTTGATGGCAATGGCAGAACGAGAGGTAAACTTCATCAGCTGGAACTTATTGAAATGCAAATTTTTAGCTGGGAAAGGACTGGGTAGCCGCCGTCATCTTTGTGGGAATGAACGACTATGGCTACATAACCTGGCACATCAAGAAAGCCATCGTCTTCATCGTCGCACAGCTAAGATCGGAGTTCGTGTTTTGAACAAGGAGCAGTGTCAGAGAAAATAGTAATAAAGTAGTTTGTCATTGTTTTTTGTGCACGAAGATTCATTTTGAGTAATCGGAGAGAGAGAGAGAGAGTGACAGAGAAAGAGAGAGCGAGAAGACGATATGTGTCTCTGCGTTCGCCATGCACTCCCTCTTCTCCTGTTTCCCCCCCCCCCCCCCCAGGTCTTTGCCTCATAGTCAGTATATGTCTTAGACTCAGAAAACAACTGATCACAGGGTACCAGAAATTGATCTAGGAGGCGGCGTGGCCTGTGCGCCGATCTTGGCCTGCGGCCGGCGACTGACCCCGCCGAGGGATATGCTCCGACCAAACGAAAATATGTAAACATTTCAAAACATTCGGGGTTTTCATAAAAGAAACTGAAACCGTCAGTTGAAAATCAGACAGGCAAATAACCCTTCTGTTTTTATATCGCTCTCTCACAAAAACTCTCTCTATCTCTCTCTATCTCTATCTCTCTCACTCTCTTTCTTTTTTCTCTCTCTCTCGTTCCCTATTTTTCATCTCTTTCCTTCCCCAAGCTATTTCTGGCCATTTTATAGGCACGCACGCATTGTGCCCCATGTGGCCGTCTGAGTCACCCCCCCCCCATTCCCGAATGGAAAGCTTTTGCGTATTTACTGCTCACCAGATGTCAGTTACGGGTGCATTTGACCTTTCACTGTTTATTGTTATGACTTAGCGGTTCCTCTCCTCTTTCCGCCGGCTAGGTCAGAGCCCCTGGCAGACGGCCAAAAGCGATCTGCCTGTCTCGACCTCGTAATCGATTTTTTCTCTTATTCAACTGTCACTATTCACTCTCACAGATAGTCACATTACCGAAATAAAGTTGAAATTCACACGTGCCTCATTCAAATATGATGTCGTTCCCGCGCGTTTCGAAAACACACGAAAGTTGCCCTTTACCGAAGGCTGAGTCAGAATAACGGCACTTTTCCCAAACACCTCATTTTGCTGGTTTCTAAGTTCGAATTTCTAGCTTTTCCCACTTTCAAAACCAATTCATTCTTTTTTAGTTGAAGGGACCATCAGGGGCCTTTTCTAAAATACATGCTAGTAAGGACAAGCAAATTGTGCATTTGGCTGGAGCATTTCCAATTCAAAAAAGGCCCCTGACGGTCCCTTTAAAGAATCGAAGTCCGCCATTTTTCGAGAAATTTCTTTTTTTTATAGTGAATTCTCCAAATTTCACCCCCGTTTCGTCATCTTCAATATTTTGTATTCAACCCCGTCGACTCGTTTATAATAATCTTTTTTCTTACAGAATAGCATACTTCTATTCTCTATTTAACAAAAAAAGTAAAAAGAATAAAGAGACAAACGACTGGAACGCCGTTGGGAGCAGAGAGGACGGAACTTTCAAAGTAAGCTTTTTTTTCAATTCTTTTATTCTTGATTCCAGACATGGTAAACAAAATTTCTAATCAATACAAATAAATGGAAAACCGAAATTTCGTAATGTTTGAGTCATTTGACGATCAAAATTTAGTTTTTGCAGCGCTTTTTTTTCGCTAGGTTTTCTGTAGATTCGACTCCTGAATCTCAGTTAAAGATGGTTTGCAGTGGGGTAACCGATGGATAGGCAACAAAGAGCTGCCGCAAACCGCTTGGCCGCCCAGCGGCCGAGTCTTCTCTCTTCGTTTGAGCGCGTCTAAGAACTGCCGCAAAATCTTCCGAAGCGGCCAAAGGCCGCCACAATTCCGTTCATAGAGGACTGATCCACTGAGCGGCCGAAGGCCATGATTCACGAGAGGGACCGTAACTTATTGTTTACAAAACATTTTTGAGTAGGACGGCGTTAGTGTGAAATTTTAAGTAATCAAGTTTACAAAAATAGTTTTTTTTATAGGAAACGATGTGAATTCGTCTATATTGATCCAGACTTCTGCTTTGGCTCTATCGGAGGAGGTTCCTGAAGTTCAACCCGAATGAAACGGAGAAGGAGTTTTAAGCGTGGTCGGTTGTTTTCACTTTTGATTTTTTTTTCATTATCTCAGTTTTCATTACCATTTTGATTTATCGGGTGACGCCATCTTTATAAATTCAGCAAAATTTTGAGACTGTAAACATTTGATTAGAATTCGATAGTTTTCATGCGTCATTTAAAAAATTTTAGAGACACAGAAAGACAATCAAAGAGAGAGTAGAAAGAAAGAGAGAGTGAAAGAGAGAGAGAGAGAGAGAGAAAAAGGGGGAAGAAAAAGAGAAGAAAATAGAGAGAAAGGGAGAGGGGAGCAAAGAGAGGGAGGGACTAAGACAAAGACACAGAGAGACAATCAGAAAGAAAGAAAGGGATATCAAGAGAGAGAAAGAGGGAGAGAGAACAGCAAAACGGGTGCAAATTTTGCACACAAGTTTTAGTGGCTTTAGTGGGTTCGAAATTACTAAAAATATATTCGTGATGTTTGAGCGAGTAGGCGATTAAAATGAAATTCTACAGCGCTTGATTTTTTTAAAAACTTAAAATTTCAAAACGTTTGGAGCTGTCGCTTTCGATATCTTGCCTTTCATTGTTTTACTAATATTCATTTTCAGCTCCCTTGACATTCTCCCCATCGGCTGGTGCGAGCTGATGGGTGGCCAAACGACGAGTACCAGAAAAAAATGGGAGACGGCGATACGAACAAGGGGATCAAGGAAGAGTGAATGCTTCCTCCGTGTGACATCAGTATTTCCGATATTGTTTCCCCTCGTTTCCCCTCGTATGTTGTGGTTCTTTTCCCCGTGTTGTCAGGTCCCTTAGCTGGTTTTTTTGTGTTGTGTTGGACGGTTTGCTTCGAAGTGAGCTTAAAATTGTGCTTAAGTCTACGAAAAACAAATATTGATTTCAACTTGAAGATTTTACACAACTGTATGCGACACAACTGTATGCGTGTGTTTATGTGTGTGTATGTGTGTGTGTGTGTGAGTGTGAGTGTGTGTGTGCGTGTGTGTGTGCGTGTGTGTGCGTGTGTGTGTGCGTGTGTGTGCGTGTGTGTGCGTGTGTGTGCGTGTGTGTGCGTGTGTGTGCGTGTGTGCGTGTGTGTGCGTGTGTGTGCGTGTGTGTGCGTGTGTGTGCGTGTGTGCGTGTGTGTGCGTGTGTGTGCGTGTGTGTGTGCGTGTGTGTGGGTGTGTTTGGGTGTGTGTGGGTGTGTGTGGGTGTGTGTGCGTGTGTGTGCGTGTGTGTGCGTGTGTGTGGGTGTGTTTGGGTGTGTGTGGGTGTGTGTGCGTGTGTGTGGGTGTGTGTGGGTGTGTGTGGGTGTGTGTGTGTGTGCGCGTGTGTGCGTGTGTGTATGTGTGCGCGTGTGTGTATGTATGTGTGGCTTTTCATGGGCGGATTTTTCAGTAATTTTCAGCTTTCCCACTAAATTCGGCACAATTCGAACAATTCAGGATCAGTAATTTTTCAACATTTCATTTTGTAATTTATTTATTAATATGATTATTGTATTCCCATTAGTTTTCTTAGGCAGGAGACTTTTGGATCAGTCAGTTTTCTGTCAAATGAGGAATTGGGATCGAGTGGGTTCGGGTCGTTTCTCCATTGAAGGTGCAGAGACACTCCGTGAGGCTGGTGCAATGTCCGGTTGTTACAGGGCCAAAAATCTAAAAATCCATTATTTTTCGTTTCCAATGAAAAAATACCCTGTCGCACAGTTCTTGGCACAGGTCTTCATTACATTGTGCAATGGAGATATCGACCACAGCGAGGAAGAAGAAGAAAGCGATAAGGCAGAAACGCATTTTGAAAATGAAAAAGCGATATTCAGCCTACCATCGTTCTCTTTTTATACAGAAGGTTGTCTCTGATTCTCTTACAACAACGCACTCTCTAACTCATACGACTTTTTATAGCACCTAATATTTTCATAGATGTTTTCCCAAACACGGCTAGCCCCATAAATGTTTTATTGAAGTTTCAACAAACACATTACTCATTCTTAGTACAGTGACGACATTGGTCACTTCCGGTTAACCATAATAACGTAAAAAGTTATGTGAATCGGAACTTTTACTAACTTCAAGACAGAATTTGGCTAGAGACACTGTTTTATTGCAAAAACAAAATGTTTCTAGGGTTCTTGTGGTCACCAACCATGGCAGAAATTGAGCCCGACCCTGGCCAAGAAAATTTGGAGAGCCGGTCGACTCTTTGCCTTGATTGATGGCCACCCTGTCCCGTAGTTATCGCAATATTTTCTATTTTTTCCTTGAATCTTCTTCTCAGAACAAGTAGACGTTTTACCCAATGTAACTTCTTTTAAATGTGTTTTTTGTATAATTTCACGTCTATTTTGTTTCATAAAATTTCAACACAAAATATGCATCATGCTTCCAAATAACGCAAATAGCCGTTTTTCCTGAGATTTGTTGTCGCAGTGTGTGAACTGAATAGGGAACTTCCGAAGAGAAAAGTGTGAAAAACCACTGAAAACAATAAAAAACTTTTAAAAAAATTAAACGATTACCTCGCGAAATTTACACCAGTATTTTAAATAACTCCGACAGCGCCATTTTCGAATTTTTACAATGCCGGGTCCTTCAAGAATAAGTTCCTCTGAGCCTTTCCAAATGTAAAAATTTTGTAACGAAGTTTCCCTAAGGATCCATTTCTGAAGTTGTAGTGTTTTATCGAAAATGGTTTCGTCTACCTGTAGAATTATTTGAATAAAAGAAGCCGATACCATTTTTCGAGGGAAATTGAACTTTTCCAGTTTGAGAAAATTCTCCACTTTTAGAGTGAAGTCACCACTGTTGTAAACTTTTACGTTTTTAACATTCTGAAATTTAATTAAGAAAATCTTTCTTTAACTTAAAGGGACCGTCAGGGACCTTTTGCAACTTTGGCTCACGTGGAAGAAAAAAATCAGCTGATCAAAAAACTCTATACAAAATAGGGTCCAAAATTCTCCGTTTTCGAGATTTCTGGCTTCAAAGTGCCCAAAACCGACCAACCGTCTGCAGATTCTGTGGATGACTGCAACGCCTGCATGCATGATGTTTACAAGCCAGTCTAATTTCCACGTTGTTATTCTAATGGGACGAGATTATTCGGAAAATGAGGAGCGTTCCAGATATTTTAGCATATATACTTATATGCTAAAATGTCTGGAAAGTATATTTTTCGACCGTAGCCAATGAAAATGGAAATGATGAGGTCCCTGACGGTCCCTTAAAATTCTTGGATAATAACTTGGATTCAGCTCAAAAAAACATTGACATGATAAGTGACAAAAATGCGTTTGTTGGAAAAGATCAACTGTTTCGGAAAAAGTCTCGCGCATTTTTAAACACCCAAGTTTTTTACGAAACGGCGTTTGGCGACTTTTTAATATTTGCGCCAAACTTTTAGTTGTTTACCTCAAATCCTGGAGTCAGTAAGAAATCTTCTGGCAGATCCAGGCAATATTGGATTTCAAGCTTTGAAGGTTTCACAACCTGGCAAATTAATGAAAGGCTTTCAAACGATATAGTATCAATATAGAGTTCAAAAGTCCTTAATCCCAAAGAGCCAAACAATTTGCAAGCAGTGGCACAATCTTCCATTGTAACATCGTATTCCTGAAAAACTGAAATAAAGGAAGCATCAGGGGGTTTTACAGTTTTGGCTCAAGCTATAGAGAAAAGGTGAAAAGTAAACGACTTTGGGTCGCAAATTATTGATTTTTGATATAAGAAGCTCCAAAATTGCCCAAAAAAGGTCGAAATGGGAGGAAAACGATAAAAACTTACAACTGTTAGACATGTTGCCTGGAAATTCCCAGTTAGCTCCCTCCTTAAACCGGGATCAGATTCCCAATCCGTTACAACATATTCCCACTGAAAATCGCCTTTTAGATCTTTTTAAATCGTGATTACCGCATGGTGTCGATCCCATTTTCTGACATCTACCCATGTCTTATTGCGACACTTTGCAGCTGTGTAGTCGGTACTGTGAAAAAATGCTATCTTTAGTTTGTGTCGATATTTTTCTATAAAGTCGGAAAATTCACGGTTCACCCTTCTCATTCGGTAAAATGATTTCTGATCCATCTAAAACAATATTTTTAGTTTTAACAGCTAAAAAAAAGCAAAACCTTGGTGAAAACTTGATTCAGCAGGAAGAGTGGGATCCGTGACAATTGAATGGGCTTTTTCACTGGGACTGGATTTTTTCTTATATATGACGTCCAGTATTCGTCAGTCTTCTGAAAACGAATTAATTTCAAAGAAAAACGGAAAAATTGTCAAACCTTCATATCCATATAATAACAGGTCTTACACCATTTGAAGACTCCTGTTTCCAGCATTTTCCTTAAAAAGTTTACTTTCAAGACAAATTTTAATCCTTTTAATTCGAAAAAGGAAAGTAAACTTTTGTTGCGTAACTTGATAAAAAATATGTTTTTCTATTACAACAAAGAAAAATTAGAAAAAGGCATATTGTTTATTTTATAAAGCAATATTGTAAAAAAAAAGCGTTCAAAAAAGCGAACCAAGGAACCGAAAAAAGCGAATCGATCAAATTCTGAATTTTTGACTTTTTTTCCAAAGGTGTCTCATAAAATAACAATGTCTTGTAAAAACCGGACACGCAGGGCGTACTGGCCTCACAAGCAAATCGTCGGCCGTTTTTGGACACTTTCCAGCTAAATATATTGAAACCAATAAATTTTCGAACCACATAGTCACATATATTTTTATGACCAGCGAATGTTTCTGTTGATTTAGCCATTTTAATTTTTGTAAAACCATGACTGTCCCTTTAAAAAGATACAAAATACAAAAATAAATTATATGCAGCTCAGTTTATTGTAACTGGGAATACCGTAGTCAATTGATTGAGAAAAAGACACGTGTTCTTAAAAAATTATTGCTCCCGAAAATTATTAATGAAAACCGATAGTTATTTGTTGTTAAAAACTTTGGGGTCGTTAGCTTCAACACACATTTTACCCTTTAAAGATCATAATTATTTTATATTGTGGCATGTGTGCGCAACTCAGATGCAAGGGTGGCTACGGGCCGAGATCAAAAATTCCAAAAGTTCAAAAAAGGTTTTTTTACGAATAATATGCAGGAATCGCGTTTTAATTGTACCTAATGTAAAAAAAAACAACTATGGCAAAAAAGTTTTGTCGGCGGAGGATCGAACTGGGCAACTTCGGATTACCAGTCATCCCTCTTAGCCACTCGGCCATGAAAAGCATACAAAATTTATATAGGGTAGTTCGAATCCTCCTTTAACATAGTATGTTTTGCACAATTAGAACTATGTTTTGCAACAAACAGACCTTAAAAATAATGACTTTGAAAAGAGTTACATTCAAAGATAGATTTTCAAATAAGTGGGGCCGGCCCGTTCCTCACATTTTCTCGGCCCGGCCCGGGCCGGCCCGGGGCCGGCCAGCTGATCAGCCACCCTTGCTCAGATGAGAGAGCGTGCAATTAGAAAAAAAAGTTCGCTTTTTTCGCCGGACGCTCGTTGATTTCGTTTTGGCGACAGTTATCTAAATTTATTCGGCTCCTTTTCACGTCAAGTATTTTTCACCCCAACCCCCAGACAATAAAAATCAATGTTCAGATTTATTCAAACTCAAAATTCATTGCTTAGAACACAACTAGGGCGTGGTAAACAAGACTCCCCTTCCAAGGAGGAGTGTTTGTTTTATACCTTCTACGAATTACAAAGTGGTCAGCGATATCTCCATGCTCAGTTCTCACACATAAGTTGTACCAGCTTGCGATGATAGAGATGTGCCAACCGTTCCTCCTAAACGTTTGCCTCGTAGGAGACAAAAGAAAATCCTGCAAACGAGAACATAGAAGAAACGTGTGTATCACTTACTGCAGTGTTCTAGTAATTTTATCCCGGTCTCTGTCGGAAATGTACCACTTCTGAAAGGTTGGCTCTGTGGGATTTAAATATAAAATTTCTAATGCAAAGTTCCGATCTGTCTTTCATGTAGAGTATTAAACGCGCCATCAGTACATTTAAAGCAGTAACAATGTTCTGAAAGAAAAGTATCTTTGCCCTACTTTATTTACAACCTATTTTATTGAACCTCCGTAGGTCAATGCAAAACTTCAATTGGGTAGTTTGCCCATTGTGTTGCATTTTGAGCCTCAGAAAGTGATTTATACTACGTGTTTGTCTCTTGGCTTCTTTTCCCCCGAATCTTCTAAGAAAAGGGATGCGACGCTTCTTGCGATAGAGCAGCCCTAAAAATTGTTTGGCGGTTTTTACAAAAACACCTTACTTTCCAAAATCTAACGGGTTTTTATTCCACTCTCCTTTTGATATAATCCTGATGGTTGTCGAAATCGATTTGATTTGAAACTACTACTACGAATTTGTCCCTAAAACAAAAATATTTTGATAATGACTGAAAAGATTACCAGACGAAATTTGAACTGAAATTGGCGTAAATGTTCTGGGCGATTTGGCAGTTATCATCCTTTCTTTACATCCATTAGGAATTGTTTTTGTTGTTGTTCATGGTGCAGAACATATGTATGATGCTAAAAAATCACAATTTGAACAATAAATGTGACAAAATAATGAGCAATTATTTAATAGAACCTTATACAAGACCAAAACCCCTTTTCCAAGAAAATATTGTTCGAAAACTGCGGAAACTGCCGAGGTTCAGTTGGAAGTGAACCTTTATAGCAAAGAAAAGTAGTCAACAGAGCGTAATTTTTCGGCGCTCGCGGTTTTTGCAATCCAACACGATGCGTCAATCACATGCGCCGAATGATGAATTTTCAGTGTTATTTTTCCACTTGTGACCCGACAAATAACGAAAAACGTTGATAAGAAAGTGACAGCAGGGTACTTCAACCCGAAATCTCTTTGAGAAGTGTTTGAAAAGGCCTTCAGAAAAAATTTCAAAGTTAAAGGGACAGTCAGTTTCATCTATATTTTTTTACAACAAATTTATTTCCTTGCAAACAGGGGAAAACTTGTACAAACAAAAAGAACTACATATATTGGAATAAACTAGCGCATCGTTTGCACAAATTGCATTTTTTCTGTTCAGCCTTATTTCTCCGAACTTTTTGTGTTGCAAAACATGAAAATTTAACTTTTCAATAGTGTTTAGTATTTTTAAAGCTATAATCAGTTTCTGAATTCAAAACCCCGTTCTATGCAAAACTTTTTGTGTTTTTCGCAACCACGCGTTTTGTTTATTTGTCATCGCAATACAAATGTTGTTTTTTCAATTATGACACATTTTTTATACCACAAAAAACAACATTACCTCCGCTTCACCCATTCATTTCAAAAAGTCACATTATTCTATCCACCGCCTGATTCGAAGCACAAAGATGAAAGAATGTCCGCCTTTCAACAATAATTATCAGCGTTTAAAAATAGCTGATACAATTTTGTTTACACTTTCAATGACAGTGAACTTTTTTGTTATGTTCTGTATCATTTTTCGCTCACCAAAAGAAATGCGTCGGTATCGATGGTACCTTCTTTATCATCAGATTGTAGTGACAGTTTTGGATTTTTATGTAAGTTTTGAATTATTTTGAATTATTCTTATAAACTTTTGATTTTACAGCTCTCCTTTCTGATGGTTCCCTACGTATTAATTCCTTTTCCAATTCTTCTCAACTTCGGAGTTCTGGGAAAATTCATTTCAGCTCACTTAATAATGCCAATCGGTTTATTTGTTTTTTTCTTTGCTTAAACTACTTCTGTTCATCTTTTTTACTATCGATACTTGGTAGCCAAAGGAAAAGAAGTTTTCCACAAAAACCAAAAACTGAAAATTCTCATTTTATATATATTTTCTGGCATCCCAGCATTGCATATTTTACAACTGGAAAACGACGCAGAGAATATTCTTCAAGAGATGGAAAAGGTGAGCAAAAATTTCAATAAAAATCGTGAAAGCAAAAAAATGTTCAACTGAACAACATAAATTGAATTTTTAAACATTCCGTTTTCTTTTGAGAACAATTTTTTTTTGAATTTAATCTATAATTGAAGGTTTGTTGAGAACTTCTTTAAACAGTTTCTCTGTTTCGCGTAAAAGTCGAAAATCACAAATAATTATGAAGGTGACAGAAGTACCATGCGCTCTGTTGCCAAAATCTGATCCGTGACCAACACGTGAATGTCGTCAGAATATCGAAGTGTTGAAAAACCGAATTTTTCGTTTTATACTGACTATACCATATACTGAAACGTTTTCAAGCTACATATGTAATACAGGACGAAACCTTTAAAAAAAACTCGCTCTTTCGCAGTTTGTGGCAGTCGATGTTGCTTGCGGTTGTAAATGCGCTCCATTTATAAAAATCTGGCCCACGGTCAACTTTGTGTTCAAAAAGAGGTTGATGACTTTTTTTACTGCCCAACTTGTTGGTTTAAATAATTATTCGCATTTTTCTGAGTTCAACACCACGGAAGTAAAATTGATTTCTCATTTTTTCATAACGACTTCAGTGAAGATGATGTCTAAATCTGAAACAATACTCTTTTTGAAATGTTTGAACTACAAACGGGCCAGGAAACACGGACGAACAATTCAAAGTATGCAGGTTTTTGAGAATAGGGAGAGAGCGCGGAAAGTCGAGAAACGCCAGAGTGCTCTGACGCTCTTATTTCGGTTCATTTGGTTCTTCTATTTTATTACTAATGCATAGTTTTATTACCAATGCACAAAAAATATTTAACGTTCAGGAATACACCTGCATATCTTCTAAAGAAGTGCTGCAAACTGCTCCAGTTTTCGTTTTCAAAATGTCAAAAGTTATCGAAGTATGTTTCGTCAATTTATTTTTGCTGTTCGCTATCGCAATCATCCTCCTCTTTTTGGTCCTTCGCACTATGTCTACTCTCCGCAACCCAGCAATGTCACCCAAAACACGAATGCATCAAAAACGATTCTTTTTCGCCCTTTGTCTTCAAATATTTTCTCCCTTGGGAATTTTATCAATCCCAGCAGCTGTTATTCTTTACTTGAGCGCATGGCAAACTTTTGGGTTTTCAGGTAATGAATGAAGCATGAATGTACGATAAAAGAGCCTTGATTTATAGAGTATGGAGCGGTTGGAACTTCGATGATTTCGATTCAAGGGGCATTTGGTGGAGCAATTTTAATCGCACTACACCCGTCGTATCGTAGAACTCTTTGTTGCTTCAAACGATCCACTTTTGTTATACCTATAACAAGTCAAACTCAGAATTAGACGATTAACTGTTTACAACTTTCTTTTATAAAAAAGTCAGTAATTTCTTATTGTATTCCGGAATTGTTGTTAATTAGCTAGACTTCTGCAATTCTCACTGGAGAAATCCTCACTACAGTATCGGTATGACAATTGAACAAAGCAAAATCCAATTTTTGAGTTTAAATTGCAAAAATGACGAAGGTGAGGAGTCAAAGTCTAAGAGTGCCTCTGTCACTGTCTCAATTTGTCATATCTTTTTTCTCTTTCTCGGGTTGCACTGGTGAAAAATAATAAATATCGTCTCGTAAAACAATCTATTTTTCAAAAATTAACACCAAGTCTTATTAGTTTCCCTCGAATCACAGGAAACCAGTAATACTGGTGGTTTTTCCCCAGTTCTCGAAATTCGACAATTGAATGCTAATTGGTCAGTCTGTAGATGATTGAATTCACATTGCTCTCCCATCTCATTCAATCCCTGTTTCAGTTCTTTTACGTTGATGTAGTTCTCCAAATAAATTTTGGTATTGGCGAACGAGTTCTTTTTAATCATCAGTCTACTTTTGTAATGAATTTGTGTACTGAATTTTTGCCAGAATTATTTTCTATTCTGATGGTTCAGGGAACAGCCCTAGAAAATAGACAAACCGTTTGTATTGTAATTTTGTATTGTAATTTTGTATTGTAGAGACTTTGTATTGTCACATTTTTACACTTATTGATTAAAATGCATCAAAATCAAATTTCATGGAAATATAGCGAAAAACGATCTTTGGTATACTTCCATAAAAAACAAAGGGCCGTTTTTCCAGAGAAATCTTGTCGCAGTTTATAAACAAAATAGAGAACTTCAGAATAAAATAGATTTGAAAACCACTGAAAATGAAAATGATCTTTGAAAAACCGGAAATCTTAAAAGCGGACTTCGTGAAAGTCTAAACAGGATTTTGCATATTTAAGACAACGCCATTTGGGAATAACTTCAATTCCGGGTCCGTCCATATGAAAATTTAAGTCAACGTTAACAGAAAAATCACGTAGTGAAATTTCCCCAATGATCCATTTCTAAAATTAGCCGTTTATTTTGGAAAACTGTCGAAGTTACCTGAAGAATCTCGCAAACAAACAAAAACAAAAATTACAAAAATTACATGAGAAGCGTGGAAAATCCCAGTTAGTTCTCTTTTATAATTTGGGTCTGAATCCCACTTTGACAAATGAAATTGCCACTAAAACAATACTTTAAAGTTTATAAAACCTTTTTACCACTATGTGATCACTCCATGTTCTTACAACTAAAAAAGGCATATTTTCATAATTGACAAGTGTATAGAAAGTGCTGTGAAAAAGTGCAACTTTCAATTTATGACGATAGGTTTCGATAAAGTTTGAAAATTCCCGATTCACCCTTCTAATTCGGAAAAATGATCGTTGGTCCATCTAAACCCCTATTTTTAAGAGAAAATTTAAAAAAAAACCTTTGTTAAAACTTGATTCAAGAGGTGGGGAGGAATGTGTGAAAATTGAAAAGGTTTCTTCACTTTGATTGGTTTTTTTCTCTTATAGAATGATGTACTTTCCTGAAACGAAGATTTTATTCGGAATCGAAAAAAAACAAACCCTCATGTCAAGAGAATAACAGGTGTCGCACCAATTACAGCTCATTCCAAACGTTGAATTCACAAAAAAACTTTAAAAAAATCGATAAACGAGTTCACTTGGCTTGAAAACAATTGAAAAACAACGAAAGCCACTAAAACAACGAAAAAAATCTCAGAAAACAATTTCAGATTTCTGCACTGTTTTTTTTTTTGTTACAATGGTAGACAACGTTTTTAAAAACAGATATGGTCAAAAAGAAGAATCATCATTTACTAAAAACGGTGGTGAATATTAGGGAACAAAAAAACCATATTAAAAATGCGGTCAATAGTTACGAGTTTGAAAGACTACTCAAAGATCCCCAATTGTTTGACTTACTATTTTTTATATTACGTTTTTTTATATTTCGACAATTAAGGCATTTAAAAAATGCAAAATGCGAGTTTCCGAAAACTACAAATGTGCGCGTTTTTAGGCGTTTAAATTTCATTGCGAAAAGCCAAGCGCAATAAAACAATTTGAACCACTGATTGTCAGTAAAAAAGCTTTTTAGGAGAAATGTTTCCATAATTCAGGAAAACTTGAAACAAAGCCAAAACCCCCAATGCTTTACTAACAATGAAAAACAAATTATATTACAACTAAAAAACAGATTCGAAAACTTTACACAATTAACCGCAGAAAACTGAAACATGGGTGAAAATACAAATTTTGTGAACCCCATGGAATTTAATGAATTACTGCAAAATTATCTTTTTAAGTCGAAAATTGTATCAAAATATGAATAGCGCCGCGATACTGTTTTGAAACTGGGCGGAAAAATTGCATGTGACGTTATAATAGGCGTGAAAAACGTCAAACACACACGCACACGCACACACGTACACACACGTGGGAGAGTGACCCCAGGGTGCGTAATTTATCGATTTCGCCCCAATTTTGCTTTTTTGTTTAGCTTTTGTAGCCAGTAATAACCCCATTGAGGTGTTATTGTTACCGTTGAAAAATTTTTCAATCAAATTGGCGCTTTCGTCCAGTTTTTCTTCAAAAACCACAACATACCTAATCTAAAAATCACTTAAAGGATCTTTTAAAATGCATGAATGGTGCGAAACCTGTTATTCTCTGGACATGAGGGTTTGTTTTTAAACAATCTTTCTTCAATTTCAGACTAGTAAATCCTATAGATGCCCAATTAAAAGAAAAAAGCCAATCAAAGTGAAAAATCCGTTTCAAATTTTACGCGTTCCTCCCTACCTCCTTAATCAAGTTCTAACAAAGGTTTTTGATTTTTCTTCATGAAAGAAAAAGGATTTTAAGATGGATCAAGTGTCATTTTACCGAATGAGAAGGGTAAATCTGGAATTTTCAAATTTCATAGAAACACATCGACATAAATTGAAAGTGGCACTTTTTCACAGCAAAAATACAAAGTAGGCAATTATGAAAATTCCCCTTATATAGTTGTAAGACAATGAAACGAATGGCCAGTGGTAATAAAAAACATTTAATCGTGAAATTGAATTTTTAGTGGGAATTTAAATTAACTGAATGGGATTCTAACCCCAAATACAGGAGGGAATTAACCGGAATTTTTCACGCTTCTCAGGTTTCATTTGTAAGTTTTATTCTCAAATGAGTCATTAAAATGGGCGAATAAGTTAACAAACTTTTTTCAGGAGGACGATGTGGAAGATTTTTCCTTGGTTTTCAAGTTTTTCAACTCGCTGAGTTTTAATAACTTTAAACTTTTCTTTTATTTCTCAACGTTTGAACAAATTTCTTTGATTTCTCAGTCCTTGAAGAGCACGGATCTTAAAATTATGGAATGTCGTGATTTACCGGATAATTTTTTATTGACTCCAGGATTTGAGGTTAATTAAAAAATTGATATATTTTTGTAAATTTTCATTTTTCAGACTGTGACTGATCTAAGTCTTTACAACTGTAGGAGCTTCACTCCTAAACCTGAAAACCTGCTAAAAATTGAGAAACTCCGTTTCCCTTATATAAATCAACCGACTCTGTTAGTTCGCGGAATTCTACAGGTAAAAGCCCTAATTTTACAAGAAAATCCGTTAGTTTTCAGAAATGGATAATTGGTGAATCGTTGTTATGTGATTTATTTATTTGGGTCGATTTGGATTTCAATCTCGATGGTTTAAAACATGAAGCGCTTCCCAAATGGCGTTGTTGGAAATATATCAAGAACAGGACAAAGTTCCACAAGGTTGTCGTCTTTTTTTTTCAAGTCTATTTGATTTTTTCAGTGGGTTTCAAATCTATTTTCATCTGAAGATCTGTATACCGTTTTCAAGCTGCGCCAGGAAACTTCAGAGAAAACGGCTCTTTGCGTCATCTGGAAATATGATGATTGTTTTGTGTTGAATTTTGATGAAACCACGAATGTTGAATGAATTTTCCAAACACTAAGAGAGCGCTTCTGGGAAACTAGAGCAGGCCGCTGCCTTATTTTAAGCTGTTTTTCTTTTGTTTTTCTTTTTAAATTTTAGTGGTTTTCAAATCTTTTTTTTGTGATTTCATGTATTTTATTTTTCGTCTTTGACAAGACAATTGGAATGTGTGTGTGTGAGTGTGTGTGTGTGAGTGTGTGTGTGTGTGAGTGTGTGAGTGTGTGAGTGTGTGTGTGTGTGTGAGTGTGTGAGTGTGTGTGTGAGTGTGTGTGCTTTTTGTGTGATTGTTTCATTTCACGAGGAACATCACTCTTTTGGAGATAAACTTTCCGCTTTCTTTATAAAGCCTATTATCTCTATACCTCTCTCTTTCTCCCCACAATTCAGAAAAACCGAATTCAACTTTTATATTTACGATTAAAAATATTCTACTACCTATTTGCAGAATGTGCTACTATGAATTTTCTTTTTTAGCCACTTCCCCCCTTAGAAAAAATTCCGTCTTCGGACAAGGACGTCAAGTTGGAGGACGTTTTTCTGCTGTCAGCTGCCTTGGACTTGCTCTCGGTCTCTGAAAATTAATATTCTGTCAGATTTTCTAAGGCAGATGATGAAAAGGGGAGTGAAAATAAAAACAAAGAAGGCAAAGAATCTAACCTCACTTCTTCTTCCCAGTAGCGGTTTCTGAAGTTTTCTCAGTATCTCAGAAGTCCTTCACGCCCAGACTGCTGCAGAACTTCTCGAAGGACTCATAGAAGATGACATCCGAATCTGAAAAACGAGCTTTTACTTCGTTTTTTTCGGGTAGTTGAAAAAAAAACAAAGAAAGTAAACAAAAATTTTGAAGCTTTTAAGGCCGAGTATTGTGTTATAGCACTACCAATTGTCATTCATGAAAACTCAAGAAATAGAGAAAAGCAGATCATTTCAGCCAAAAAACCTCATGGTTCTTTAACTACTACAAGGTTTGTACATCATAGACCTTCAAGATTCTTTAAACTCTTTTTCACTCACCTTATCATCTTCGTTTGATGTAGGCGCATTGGGGTTGTTGGAAGCGGCACTGGTACTATCGGAAGCAGGAGGATGAAGCTAAAAACCAATTATTATGTAAAACAAAAATCGGCGTCTCTGTAAGATTCGAGCAACGGGGGGACGTAATGAAAAATCGGATTTGTTGAAAAAACTTGTGTATGACCTTTCTATGACCCAAATAAGGATTTAGAAAACTATAAGGTCCGGGTCGTTTACGGATCCCGGTTTGCGGTAGGTAACCCTGATTTTACGGTCGATTTTCAAATTTCAGATTTCGTTCTCGGGTTACGGTAGGTCACCCTTGGTTACTGTAGTTTTGCTCCAATCAGCCCAAATGTTGCGAACTATGTACAGTTCAACTTATGTTGGCTTAGTTGCCAAAACTTGTTTTCAGAGTTACCCGAAAAAACCATTTTTTGAAAAGTTAGAATATATTTTTCGCCAAAAACGTCCATCTTCACTGGTTTTTCTATTTTTTAAAATATAGGCACTCAAACGGGAGCATTGTTTTTAGCAAATTCTACGTAAAATTTGCAACAAAAGAAGTTTTTCAAACTCAAACATTTTGCGACCCGAAGTACTCAAACAACACAAAAAAGCGCACGAAAGTATGGGAAAGTGCGTGAAAAAGTGCGAAAAGCGCCTAAAAATGCTTGGGGTCTTTGAGTTTGAGCCAACATTCGCGTTGTTTCACTACTGGGGTCGCAAAACGTTTGAGTTTGAAAAAACGTATTTTGTTGCAAATTTTACGTAGAATTCAAAAAAAATTAAAAATGCTCCCATTTGAGTGCCTATATTTGAAAAATCACTAAAAATTGACGTTTTTGGCGAAAAATAAATTCTAACTTTTCAAAAAAATGGTTTTTTTTGGGTAACTCTGAAAACAAATTTTGGTCTCTAAGCCAACATATGTTGAACTGAACATAGTTTGCAGCATTTGGGCTAATTTGAGCAAAAATACAGTAACCAAGGCTGACCTACCATAACCCAGGAACGAAAATCGATAAATGTCTAAAAGCTTCAAAATAGTGTTTTTACATCAAATAAACGTTTTTGACAAAGTTTGGGCAAAATCTATGACATCATGTCGCACGGTCTTCCAGACAGCTTGCCTCTTACAGAAATCTTGTCTTTAATACGCAAGTTTTCAGAATTAGGATTTTTCACTGTGCCCCCTCTGATCCAATCTTGTAGAGACGGCGTATTAAGTTGTTTGCCTCACCTGTCCGCAGTTCAGCTGTAACTCGACCAGCATCCGGTGGACAAGGAAGAAGAGGCTGTCTCTTTCCTTCTTGGCTTCCGTGATTTTCTCCACGGAATAGAGGGTCTTAAATTGGAAAAGCTTTGTAGTTTAAAAGTATCAAAAAAATAGAATAGAGCAAATACTCTTACCGTGGCTTCCTTCTTCTTTTGGAGGTTTCTCCTGCGGTCGTACCGTGATTTCGTCTCCTGAAATCGGAATATATTCTAAACTAGGGCTCATTAGCTCTTACATCTTTTGCCCTCCCTATGGCTTCAAGAATTGGTGAGTCGAGAACTTCTTGCCTCCACCCGGGAGGATCCACAGCTTGTCTCT
Source organism: Oscheius myriophilus (assembly GCA_964057215.1). Lineage (NCBI taxonomy): Eukaryota > Metazoa > Nematoda > Chromadorea > Rhabditida > Rhabditidae > Oscheius > Oscheius myriophilus. Next base: position 3,565,071 of record OZ059904.1, read on the forward strand.
GATGGTCAGGCAGCGGAAACAGAAGCATCATGGAGACACGCTCCTTATTCTTAAAAATTTTTGTGAAATTTGTCCGATAAATGTCTCGACAAAGTGAAACAATAGTAAAACAAACAATTGTTTCATAAATGAGGCATTCGTTTGTCTGATTTTTTCAAAGCATTGATAATAATCTTACCCTTGCGACGGAAGAGGCGGGGCGTTTCCTCGTTCTTCAAGGCTTATCAGGAGATTCGCATCAATCTCATTGTTCTGCCTCGTCTTGGAGCTGCTCTCGGACGCGGAAAGCTGAAAATCCTTTTAAACTTTTAAAAAGTTTGTTTTATACTATATTTGTATGGGTATGTGTGAGTGTGTGTATGAGTGTGTTTGTGTGTGTGTGTGAGTGTGTGAGTGTGTGAGTGTGTGAGTGTGTGTATGGTTGTGTGTGTGAGTGTGTGTTCTTGTTTTCGGCAGCCTACGGCAGCTTCAAAACCTTAAACGCTTTGCAGAAGCCTTATTCGTTCTTATTTCAGTAACCTACAGTCTCCACAAAACCTAAAAGTAGACCGCCTTCCAGCGCCTTGGGGCCGCTTTGCGGTCTTAAGTCTGTGAGCGCAGGAACCCAGTCATGTTTCAGTGCGGCTCTTCCTGAACAAACAAATGAGTGACCTACACGTCGGAAAAAGTAGAAAGTACAAAAAAAGAAAAGGAAATCTTACTTTTGGTTGTCATTTTCCGCTTCTGCCATTGGGGTTTGTGAAAAAAAAAAACAAGTTCAAAATCCAACCTGAACTCCTCAATTGTCCCGGGTCTTCTTCCCCGCCTGCCAGTTTTCTTCTTCCAAAGAGGTTGAAATTCGTGAATTTCTTGTGGGTGGTCAATATATGTGCCACCTGAAAAGGGCTGAATCAGAGAAGGAAAACCTATGGAAAAACTGAGATTCTAAGATAGAATAAAGGAATGGGTATGGTGCAGTTCCAACGGATATTTAGCGGACAAACGTTTTGGAATTGGGTCCCGCCACGATGACCCGTAAAAAACCTAGGCGCGCATGAATAACCGCACTGAAAAAAGTTGAAAATCGGCATTTTCAAAATTTTTTTAAATTCACCTTAAAAATTTAGCTGTTTTCGAGCAATACAAAGATATTTCGGACAGCAAACGTAGTATTCTGAAAAAGAAGGTGATTTTCAAATGACATCACTCACGGCACAAAATTTTGAATTGAAAGCGAATTATCCCTCTATCAGAAATAAAAAGGTGTTTAAATTATGGTATACAGTGGTTGGTAACAAGACTATTGACGCCAAAGCGAGGAAAAAGGGCGGAACACCGCTTTCTGGGGATGGACAGATGACGTCTGTTGGCCCAGATGGGCCGCCGTAATAAACAAGTGGGTAATATAAACAGAATGCGAGCTAATTACTGGCACAGATTAATCTATAATCGTTACGCAAAGAATTTTCAAAGGTGGTCAGTGACAGAAAAGAAAATAATGTAGAAATCGTCAGTTTCCATCCGTTTTTATCCGTTTAACCGCAACGTTGCGCAATTTTCACGGTGTGTGAGTCATTTAACGCTGCGAGACCCGTACTGGCAATGAGCCAAGGGAGAAATTCGAGTATATTTTCTGGAGGATTGCCATCATTGTGTTTTATTTTCAATAATTTTCGTTTCCAAGTATGTTTAGAATAGTGTGTAACTATTACAGTCCTTAACATAAAATGAGAAATCAGACCGTGGATAAAAAAGCTAGGAAAGAGGGCGGATCTCCGCTTTCGGTTGACGGACAGCTGACGTGGGCCTTAGTCACACATGGGCCGTCGTAATGAACACCTGGGTGATATAAACACAAAGCGATCTAATTACCCGAGCCGAATAATCGATTGCCACTGAGAACAGCAATTTTGAAAACCATTAAGACATGAAACAGAAATTGATACATTGAAAATATCACGAGCATTTTTAGGATTTGTCGGTTTCCCACCATTTCCCTTCATTTTGTCCGCGACGGTGCGCAGTTTTCGCGGTATGTGAGTCATATAACGCCTCGAGACCAATTCTTTCACTCCATCCAAGCATAAATTTTCGTTTTTAGGTAATAATTAAAAACAAAAGTACCCAAACCGGCAATATCGAGGTCTTCAAGCTACCTTATGGTATACAGTGCTCAATTTTTGAAAAGGTATTTAAAAAAAAACTCCTAATTTTAATTGAAAACGTTAAAATTTCAGCATATATCCATTTTTATGGCAAATGTTCTACTTTCAGTTGCCACTTCTTAAGCGAACAGTTTGGGTTTTTTTTTGGGGAGGGGGGGGTTTCCCAAAAACGCAATACAAAGGTAATTTTTAATGAAAAACATTTTATGAAGACAAATTTTAGGTTGTAGTGAAGGACCAAAGCACCCAAACCGACGAGATTCATTTCAAAAACCTGCCACATGGTCTACATTAATCTATTGTGGAAAAGGTTAGCTTCAAATTTGAATGTTATAATTTGAACATTTCAGTTTACGTTAAAACAACTCGTTAAATTTGATCGGTGCAGCCATTTCGTTTACACGACGTGTAAAAATACAAAAGCCGACGGTGTTTAGATTTTTGTAGTAATAAAGTTGTTGTTTAATGTTGTTTGTTCATGTTTCAAAGAGAAGTGAGTAAGACTGAGTGAGAGAGACCTAGAGAGAAAGAGAGAGAGAGAGAGAGAGAGAGAGAGATAAAGAGAAAGACAGAGAAAAAAGGAGGGAAATTTGAAAGCTTCTGAAGGATGTTTGTGCTCAGTTGCTATTTTTAGGCAACCTCTTAAATTTCGGTTGTCATCCTTGACCCCGGCAATTTGCGTTATAGTTTGTTTTCAAAAAACGGCACCTATTTTTGGCCAAAACCTTAAAGGATGGCACTTAAGGTCCCGCCGCGATCGTTTAATTGTCTGCGCACTCCACTTCACAGTGCTGATTTCATTATTTTCTTGGAACTCCCTTCAATGTTTCAAATTGTCCGTGGTTAAATACGAGTGGTTATCGAAATCGCTGAAGAGTCGCCAACCTTTCGTTGGAAACTGACTATATTGATTATTTGCGAAACCTCCAATGAAAACCAACATTTACCAAATAAAAGAGAATGTAATCAGTGAACCTTGTCAAGCGAAATTCCAAATTCATGTTAAAAAAAGCTAAAGCCAAAAACTTTGCGCTTTTGAAGCGACACAGGAAGGCGTTCCTGATGTTTTCAAAAACTCAGAAAAAAACAAAGTTCAAAAACAAGCGAAAACAGCTTTTTCCAGCAATTTCAAATAGCGTTTCAAGTAACAACAGTCTAACCAAACTCGTCAAAGCCAATGCAGGTAAATTTTTACTATAAAAATGTTTATTAAACAATTTTTTAGCTGCGACCTCGCAAATCAAAAAATGCCTCTTCGGGTAACACCACTTCTTCAGAGACCATTAAGGTAAATTTTTAAAGATACGCCGAAAAAACAATTGTTCTTGAATTTTTTTTTGTTGAAAAATTTGAAAAACGCGAACTTCAGGAAATTTTCAGGAAAATCAGGAAATTAAACATTGGTTTTCTGATGGTCCTATTTATCCAAGTGTTCTTAGAAATCTTATTAACTAAATTCAATTTAGAAAATTAATTTATATATTCAGACAAAAACTCGTAAGCGGAAAATTCAAAATGAAACTTCAGAGCTTCCCAAAAAACGGACAAAAAAGGTAAAACGCAATTTAAAAAAAAAAAAAACCCCCAAGTTTTTTTTCCTTTTTTTCAGATTACAATCAAAAAGAAAGATGCCCAATTAGGTTTATTTTATAATGAACCCTTTAGCGTATCTTTTTCAAAAACAACATAAAACAATAGTTTTCATTTCAGAGAACGAAAATTGACGAGCTCAGTTTGCATATCAGTGATGACCAAAAAGATTTTCCGTATGACACTAGTAATATTGACGTGGTACCTCAGAAAGCAAAAAACTCTAATTTCAAAGTTTAGGTTAGCATTTATGAATATTCTGAGGCTATCGCGAGCAAAGTAGCATTTTCCGTAAAAGCAAATAAATGGATTAAGATTTTGAAAACTCGTATGACGGCGGAGGAGCTTGTGAGTCATATTCAGGTATGAGAAGATTAATGTGTGCAAGTGAGTGCGTGTGCGTGTGCGTGTGCGTGTGCGTGTGCGTGTGCGTGTGAGCAAACAAACATATTTTTTGATTTTGCAGACCATACTTACCGAAGCTGTTCCCTTCCCTAAAAAGACCTTTAAACTAACGAATGAAATAAGCCGATCGGAACTGGAAAAAGCGTTAAAGGTTTTAGGAAATAACTGCCAGCCGGCAGAACACACTACACCTGATTGGCACGAGTGGCATATAATCAAAACTGGGGATACGAAGCCTTTTTCTCAATTGGTGTATTTCTCCGAAACTTTGATGTCTATTTTTTTGTGGAAGGGATAGGTTCTACATGTATTTATTTTAATAAATGTTCGCCAATTTCAAGTTGATATTTGAAACAGAAGTGAGTGAGAGAAATGGACAGAAGAGAGAGAGAGAGAGAGAGAGAGAGAGAGAGAGAGGAAAATCACATACATAAACCATAAGGTATTTCAGCGTTATTGTATTTTTGACCATTCAACAAGTTTCAAGTGTTCTGTAAAATTTATTCAAATTTTTTTTTCAACTATTGACCCTAACTGTAAGAGAAATGTAGACAAATAGTGAAAGACGGAAGTTTCAAAAATGGCAGACAATTTGATTTTTTAATGTCTGAAATTTAAAAAAAAAATTTATTTCAAGTATAACATTCTTTAATTCGACTTTGGAGTTTTCACTTTCTTTTTGGAACTCGAGCACGGTGATTGCAAGGATCTGAAAACAATTCTTCAAAAATTGCGATTTCATTTTATTACCACGACAAGTACCCTCCTTTCCACAAAACAAACAGTTTTTGGGTTTTTCTCCGATTGGCGCCTGATGGAAATGATTGCAAGGATAAAAATATACCCATCTGAAAAGTAAATTTAGTTTTCAAATTGAAACTCGAAATTCCGTGTGGTTTCTCAGTTTTTCGGCATTTCACAGCATTTTATTCTAAATTTGGCGTTTTTCCGAGAGGAAAATCGCGAGTTTTACAGGACTAGGCTGTTCAGATGTTAAATCTTAAACGCGGAATTCCAAAATTCGAGCAAAACGCTAAAAATTAGGCAGTTTTTCAATATTTTCTGCTGAATTTCTACGTAAACCCACATTTTATGTTATTTGAACCAGTGTTTCACAAAGAAAAGCTACATAGTTTAAATTGGAGAACTTTGAATAGAGTTGAAGGCGAAATGTGAAAGAAAATACTCGAAAAATCTTCATTCTAGTCGGAATTTTGAAATTCAAACTGGATTTTTCATTAGTTTTAGGTGTTTTCTTTGATTTCCCTAAGTTTCAGCCGAATCGGTTGGAAATGAAAAAAGTTGTGGCGCGCGATTCATCGAATATCGCAAGATTTGATTTCGGCTGGTTTGCGGCGGGACGAGAGAGTGGAGACGCAGAGAAAGGCTTCGGCGCAGAGTTTGAAAAAAAATCGAGCGCGCGCGCTTAATCTCATGAAAACTGGTATTTCTGAGGACATTTTAGGAAATTAAAGTGAATGACCTTGTCCAGAATTTAATTTTCTTTCGATCTAAGCAAACTCCAGCCCAATCCGAGGAATTTGAAGCAAGTTAAAAAATCCCAAAATTCTATTTTTAAACCTCGATTACATTTGAATGAAGAGGAAATTTTTAATTTTTCTTTGACAGTCTTCTCAAGTTTTTGATTGCGCTTCTTTTAAGCCCGGTCTCGTTAAAATCCGTTGAATTTGAAGAAATTTATGAGGAAAGAAAGGAATTGGCGAAGAGAGAAAAAGAAGAAAGTTGCTCAAAACGTTGATTTTTGTGAGATTTTCAAAATTTCAAGTGAATTTTCGGAATCTACGAGTGATTTTCGACTAGCATGAAAACTAAAATTTTAAAAATCTCACATGCACACGCTTACACGTTCTCGCAAATGCCCGCACACACAATCTCTTTCGCTTTCAATAGCCGCGGCAAAGTCTCTATTGGGAATAAATTGCTTCAAAATCAATCGATTTTAGATTTGAAAACTGCGAAACATCGCTTTTTCAAGTGTTTCAAGTGTTCTGTAAAATTTATTCAAATGTTTTTTTTTTCAACTATTGACCCTCTGTCAGAGAAACGTAAAAAAATAGTGAAAGACGGAAGTTTCAAAAAAGGCAGACAATTTGATTTTTTTATGTCTGAAATTAAAAAAAATGAAAACATTTTATTTCAAGTATAACATTCTTTAATTCGACTTTGGAGTTTTCATCTTCTTTTTGGAACTCGAATAATGTAACTTAAATAACCTGAAAACACTTTTTTAAAATTTGCTTATTCATTTTATTATCACCACAAGAAGCCTCCTTCCCACAAAACAAACAGTGTTTGGGTTTTTCTCCAATTGGCACCTGATGGGAATGATAGCAAGGAGAAAAATAAACCCATCTGAAAAGTAAATTTAGTTTTCAAATTGAAACTCACTCGAATCCTGGTTTTGGTAAAATGAGAATTGTATATTGGTTACAACTCGGGCATTTCACACTGACTTTATCTTCACGGAGATTTGGAGAAAAAGGGATTTGTTTTTTACAATTGTAACATTCAACTTCTGAAAAATCCTCTATTTTACAGAAAAGCTCGTAAAGAAAATATGCCTAAAACTTATTTCGATATCATTTTTTTCTCAAATCGGGATTTTTTTTTTTTTACAATTCTCATATCTACAATAAAAAAGAACTTGTGAAAAATAATTTTATTCACATAAAAACCGGCGACAGAATTATATTTTCTAAATGCAAGTTGTTAGCCAAATTATCGAAAGAGAATTAAAATTCATCACTTTTTACTCCTGGTTCGCTCCGAAATTTAGATTTCAGCAGATAAAATACATTTCTTAAAGATTTTTTATAGAAAAAAAATCGCGAAAAACGTATTTCTTTAATGATTCTAACAAAACAAATGAAAAAAGAAATGAAAAAAAAATTACCGAATTCTTCTGGGAAAAGAGTCCAAGGAGTCTCCATTTCAATTGCTTTTTTCACTTCTTGGATGCTGAAAGTTTTTCCTAAAATTATTGATGATTTAAAATGTAAAAATTATACCTTTATTCGTTATTATTTCTCCGTTAACAATTGAAATTTTTGGTTTCAACCAATAAAAGGACTTAACGATGTTTCGTTAAGTCCTTAATGTTTCGTTAAGTCCTTTTATTGGTTGAAACCAAAAATTTCAATTGTTAACGGAGAAATAATAACGAATAAAGGTATAATTTTTACATTTTAAATCATCAATAATTTTAGGAAAAACTTTCAGCATCCAAGAAGTGAAAAAAGCAATTGAAATGGAGACTCCTTGGACTCTTTTCCCAGAAGAATTCGGTAATTTTTTTTTCATTTCTTTTTTCATTTGTTTTGTTAGAATCATTAAAGAAATACGTTTTTCGCGATTTTTTTTCTATAAAAAATCTTTAAGAAATGTATTTTATCTGCTGAAATCTAAATTTCGGAGCGAACCAGGAGTAAAAAGTGATGAATTTTAATTCTCTTTCGATAATTTGGCTAACAACTTGCATTTAGAAAATATAATTCTGTCGCCGGTTTTTATGTGAATAAAATTATTTTTCACAAGTTCTTTTTTATTGTAGATATGAGAATTGTAAAAAAAAAAAAATCCCGATTTGAGAAAAAAATGATATCGAAATAAGTTTTAGGCATATTTTCTTTACGAGCTTTTCTGTAAAATAGAGGATTTTTCAGAAGTTGAATGTTACAATTGTAAAAAACAAATCCCTTTTTCTCCAAATCTCCGTGAAGATAAAGTCAGTGTGAAATGCCCGAGTTGTAACCAATATACAATTCTCATTTTACCAAAACCAGGATTCGAGTGAGTTTCAATTTGAAAACTAAATTTACTTTTCAGATGGGTTTATTTTTCTCCTTGCTATCATTCCCATCAGGTGCCAATTGGAGAAAAACCCAAACACTGTTTGTTTTGTGGGAAGGAGGCTTCTTGTGGTGATAATAAAATGAATAAGCAAATTTTAAAAAAGTGTTTTCAGGTTATTTAAGTTACATTATTCGAGTTCCAAAAAGAAGATGAAAACTCCAAAGTCGAATTAAAGAATGTTATACTTGAAATAAAATGTTTTCATTTTTTTTAATTTCAGACATAAAAAAATCAAATTGTCTGCCTTTTTTGAAACTTCCGTCTTTCACTATTTTTTTACGTTTCTCTGACAGAGGGTCAATAGTTGAAAAAAAAAACATTTGAATAAATTTTACAGAACACTTGAAACACTTGAAAAAGCGATGTTTCGCAGTTTTCAAATCTAAAATCGATTGATTTTGAAGCAATTTATTCCCAATAGAGACTTTGCCGCGGCTATTGAAAGCGAAAGAGATTGTGTGTGCGGGCATTTGCGAGAACGTGTAAGCGTGTGCATGTGAGATTTTTAAAATTTTAGTTTTCATGCTAGTCGAAAATCACTCGTAGATTCCGAAAATTCACTTGAAATTTTGAAAATCTCACAAAAATCAACGTTTTGAGCAACTTTCTTCTTTTTCTCTCTTCGCCAATTCCTTTCTTTCCTCATAAATTTCTTCAAATTCAACGGATTTTAACGAGACCGGGCTTAAAAGAAGCGCAATCAAAAACTTGAGAAGACTGTCAAAGAAAAATTAAAAATTTCCTCTTCATTCAAATGTAATCGAGGTTTAAAAATAGAATTTTGGGATTTTTTAACTTGCTTCAAATTCCTCGGATTGGGCTGGAGTTTGCTTAGATCGAAAGAAAATTAAATTCTGGACAAGGTCATTCACTTTAATTTCCTAAAATGTCCTCAGAAATACCAGTTTTCATGAGATTAAGCGCGCGCGCTCGATTTTTTTTCAAACTCTGCGCCGAAGCCTTTCTCTGCGTCTCCACTCTCTCGTCCCGCCGCAAACCAGCCGAAATCAAATCTTGCGATATTCGATGAATCGCGCGCCACAACTTTTTTCATTTCCAACCGATTCGGCTGAAACTTAGGGAAATCAAAGAAAACACCTAAAACTAATGAAAAATCCAGTTTGAATTTCAAAATTCCGACTAGAATGAAGATTTTTCGAGTATTTTCTTTCACATTTCGCCTTCAACTCTATTCAAAGTTCTCCAATTTAAACTATGTAGCTTTTCTTTGTGAAACACTGGTTCAAATAACATAAAATGTGGGTTTACGTAGAAATTCAGCAGAAAATATTGAAAAACTGCCTAATTTTTAGCGTTTTGCTCGAATTTTGGAATTCCGCGTTTAAGATTTAACATCTGAACAGCCTAGTCCTGTAAAACTCGCGATTTTCCTCTCGGAAAAACGCCAAATTTAGAATAAAATGCTGTGAAATGCCGAAAAACTGAGAAACCACACGGAATTTCGAGTTTCAATTTGAAAACTAAATTTACTTTTCAGATGGGTATATTTTTATCCTTGCAATCATTTCCATCAGGCGCCAATCGGAGAAAAACCCAAAAACTGTTTGTTTTGTGGAAAGGAGGGTACTTGTCGTGGTAATAAAATGAAATCGCAATTTTTGAAGAATTGTTTTCAGATCCTTGCAATCACCGTGCTCGAGTTCCAAAAAGAAAGTGAAAACTCCAAAGTCGAATTAAAGAATGTTATACTTGAAATAAATTTTTTTTTTAAATTTCAGACATTAAAAAATCAAATTGTCTGCCATTTTTGAAACTTCCGTCTTTCACTATTTGTCTACATTTCTCTTACAGTTAGGGTCAATAGTTGAAAAAAAAATTTGAATAAATTTTACAGAACACTTGAAACTTGTTGAATGGTCAAAAATACAATAACGCTGAAATACCTTATGGTTTATGTATGTGATTTTCCTCTCTCTCTCTCTCTCTCTCTCTCTCTCTCTCTTCTGTCCATTTCTCTCACTCACTTCTGTTTCAAATATCAACTTGAAATTGGCGAACATTTATTAAAATAAATACATGTAGAACCTATCCCTTCCACAAAAAAATAGACATCAAAGTTTCGGAGAAATACACCAATTGAGAAAAAGGCTTCGTATCCCCAGTTTTGATTATATGCCACTCGTGCCAATCAGGTGTAGTGTGTTCTGCCGGCTGGCAGTTATTTCCTAAAACCTTTAACGCTTTTTCCAGTTCCGATCGGCTTATTTCATTCGTTAGTTTAAAGGTCTTTTTAGGGAAGGGAACAGCTTCGGTAAGTATGGTCTGCAAAATCAAAAAATATGTTTGTTTGCTCACACGCACACGCACACGCACACGCACACGCACACGCACACGCACTCACTTGCACACATTAATCTTCTCATACCTGAATATGACTCACAAGCTCCTCCGCCGTCATACGAGTTTTCAAAATCTTAATCCATTTATTTGCTTTTACGGAAAATGCTACTTTGCTCGCGATAGCCTCAGAATATTCATAAATGCTAACCTAAACTTTGAAATTAGAGTTTTTTGCTTTCTGAGGTACCACGTCAATATTACTAGTGTCATACGGAAAATCTTTTTGGTCATCACTGATATGCAAACTGAGCTCGTCAATTTTCGTTCTCTGAAATGAAAACTATTGTTTTATGTTGTTTTTGAAAAAGATACGCTAAAGGGTTCATTATAAAATAAACCTAATTGGGCATCTTTCTTTTTGATTGTAATCTGAAAAAAAGGAAAAAAAACTTGGGGGTTTTTTTTTTTTTTAAATTGCGTTTTACCTTTTTTGTCCGTTTTTTGGGAAGCTCTGAAGTTTCATTTTGAATTTTCCGCTTACGAGTTTTTGTCTGAATATATAAATTAATTTTCTAAATTGAATTTAGTTAATAAGATTTCTAAGAACACTTGGATAAATAGGACCATCAGAAAACCAATGTTTAATTTCCTGATTTTCCTGAAAATTTCCTGAAGTTCGCGTTTTTCAAATTTTTCAACAAAAAAAAATTCAAGAACAATTGTTTTTTCGGCGTATCTTTAAAAATTTACCTTAATGGTCTCTGAAGAAGTGGTGTTACCCGAAGAGGCATTTTTTGATTTGCGAGGTCGCAGCTAAAAAATTGTTTAATAAACATTTTTATAGTAAAAATTTACCTGCATTGGCTTTGACGAGTTTGGTTAGACTGTTGTTACTTGAAACGCTATTTGAAATTGCTGGAAAAAGCTGTTTTCGCTTGTTTTTGAACTTTGTTTTTTTCTGAGTTTTTGAAAACATCAGGAACGCCTTCCTGTGTCGCTTCAAAAGCGCAAAGTTTTTGGCTTTAGCTTTTTTTAACATGAATTTGGAATTTCGCTTGACAAGGTTCACTGATTACATTCTCTTTTATTTGGTAAATGTTGGTTTTCATTGGAGGTTTCGCAAATAATCAATATAGTCAGTTTCCAACGAAAGGTTGGCGACTCTTCAGCGATTTCGATAACCACTCGTATTTAACCACGGACAATTTGAAACATTGAAGGGAGTTCCAAGAAAATAATGAAATCAGCACTGTGAAGTGGAGTGCGCAGACAATTAAACGATCGCGGCGGGACCTTAAGTGCCATCCTTTAAGGTTTTGGCCAAAAATAGGTGCCGTTTTTTGAAAACAAACTATAACGCAAATTGCCGGGGTCAAGGATGACAACCGAAATTTAAGAGGTTGCCTAAAAATAGCAACTGAGCACAAACATCCTTCAGAAGCTTTCAAATTTCCCTCCTTTTTTCTCTGTCTTTCTCTTTATCTCTCTCTCTCTCTCTCTCTCTCTCTCTTTCTCTCTAGGTCTCTCTCACTCAGTCTTACTCACTTCTCTTTGAAACATGAACAAACAACATTAAACAACAACTTTATTACTACAAAAATCTAAACACCGTCGGCTTTTGTATTTTTACACGTCGTGTAAACGAAATGGCTGCACCGATCAAATTTAACGAGTTGTTTTAACGTAAACTGAAATGTTCAAATTATAACATTCAAATTTGAAGCTAACCTTTTCCACAATAGATTAATGTAGACCATGTGGCAGGTTTTTGAAATGAATCTCGTCGGTTTGGGTGCTTTGGTCCTTCACTACAACCTAAAATTTGTCTTCATAAAATGTTTTTCATTAAAAATTACCTTTGTATTGCGTTTTTGGGAAACCCCCCCCTCCCCAAAAAAAAACCCAAACTGTTCGCTTAAGAAGTGGCAACTGAAAGTAGAACATTTGCCATAAAAATGGATATATGCTGAAATTTTAACGTTTTCAATTAAAATTAGGAGTTTTTTTTTAAATACCTTTTCAAAAATTGAGCACTGTATACCATAAGGTAGCTTGAAGACCTCGATATTGCCGGTTTGGGTACTTTTGTTTTTAATTATTACCTAAAAACGAAAATTTATGCTTGGATGGAGTGAAAGAATTGGTCTCGAGGCGTTATATGACTCACATACCGCGAAAACTGCGCACCGTCGCGGACAAAATGAAGGGAAATGGTGGGAAACCGACAAATCCTAAAAATGCTCGTGATATTTTCAATGTATCAATTTCTGTTTCATGTCTTAATGGTTTTCAAAATTGCTGTTCTCAGTGGCAATCGATTATTCGGCTCGGGTAATTAGATCGCTTTGTGTTTATATCACCCAGGTGTTCATTACGACGGCCCATGTGTGACTAAGGCCCACGTCAGCTGTCCGTCAACCGAAAGCGGAGATCCGCCCTCTTTCCTAGCTTTTTTATCCACGGTCTGATTTCTCATTTTATGTTAAGGACTGTAATAGTTACACACTATTCTAAACATACTTGGAAACGAAAATTATTGAAAATAAAACACAATGATGGCAATCCTCCAGAAAATATACTCGAATTTCTCCCTTGGCTCATTGCCAGTACGGGTCTCGCAGCGTTAAATGACTCACACACCGTGAAAATTGCGCAACGTTGCGGTTAAACGGATAAAAACGGATGGAAACTGACGATTTCTACATTATTTTCTTTTCTGTCACTGACCACCTTTGAAAATTCTTTGCGTAACGATTATAGATTAATCTGTGCCAGTAATTAGCTCGCATTCTGTTTATATTACCCACTTGTTTATTACGGCGGCCCATCTGGGCCAACAGACGTCATCTGTCCATCCCCAGAAAGCGGTGTTCCGCCCTTTTTCCTCGCTTTGGCGTCAATAGTCTTGTTACCAACCACTGTATACCATAATTTAAACACCTTTTTATTTCTGATAGAGGGATAATTCGCTTTCAATTCAAAATTTTGTGCCGTGAGTGATGTCATTTGAAAATCACCTTCTTTTTCAGAATACTACGTTTGCTGTCCGAAATATCTTTGTATTGCTCGAAAACAGCTAAATTTTTAAGGTGAATTTAAAAAAATTTTGAAAATGCCGATTTTCAACTTTTTTCAGTGCGGTTATTCATGCGCGCCTAGGTTTTTTACGGGTCATCGTGGCGGGACCCAATTCCAAAACGTTTGTCCGCTAAATATCCGTTGGAACTGCACCATACCCATTCCTTTATTCTATCTTAGAATCTCAGTTTTTCCATAGGTTTTCCTTCTCTGATTCAGCCCTTTTCAGGTGGCACATATATTGACCACCCACAAGAAATTCACGAATTTCAACCTCTTTGGAAGAAGAAAACTGGCAGGCGGGGAAGAAGACCCGGGACAATTGAGGAGTTCAGGTTGGATTTTGAACTTGTTTTTTTTTTTCACAAACCCCAATGGCAGAAGCGGAAAATGACAACCAAAAGTAAGATTTCCTTTTCTTTTTTTGTACTTTCTACTTTTTCCGACGTGTAGGTCACTCATTTGTTTGTTCAGGAAGAGCCGCACTGAAACATGACTGGGTTCCTGCGCTCACAGACTTAAGACCGCAAAGCGGCCCCAAGGCGCTGGAAGGCGGTCTACTTTTAGGTTTTGTGGAGACTGTAGGTTACTGAAATAAGAACGAATAAGGCTTCTGCAAAGCGTTTAAGGTTTTGAAGCTGCCGTAGGCTGCCGAAAACAAGAACACACACTCACACACACAACCATACACACACTCACACACTCACACACTCACACACTCACACACACACACAAACACACTCATACACACACTCACACATACCCATACAAATATAGTATAAAACAAACTTTTTAAAAGTTTAAAAGGATTTTCAGCTTTCCGCGTCCGAGAGCAGCTCCAAGACGAGGCAGAACAATGAGATTGATGCGAATCTCCTGATAAGCCTTGAAGAACGAGGAAACGCCCCGCCTCTTCCGTCGCAAGGGTAAGATTATTATCAATGCTTTGAAAAAATCAGACAAACGAATGCCTCATTTATGAAACAATTGTTTGTTTTACTATTGTTTCACTTTGTCGAGACATTTATCGGACAAATTTCACAAAAATTTTTAAGAATAAGGAGCGTGTCTCCATGATGCTTCTGTTTCCGCTGCCTGACCATCAGAGACAAGCTGTGGATCCTCCCGGGTGGAGGCAAGAAGTTCTCGACTCACCAATTCTTGAAGCCATAGGGAGGGCAAAAGATGTAAGAGCTAATGAGCCCTAGTTTAGAATATATTCCGATTTCAGGAGACGAAATCACGGTACGACCGCAGGAGAAACCTCCAAAAGAAGAAGGAAGCCACGGTAAGAGTATTTGCTCTATTCTATTTTTTTGATACTTTTAAACTACAAAGCTTTTCCAATTTAAGACCCTCTATTCCGTGGAGAAAATCACGGAAGCCAAGAAGGAAAGAGACAGCCTCTTCTTCCTTGTCCACCGGATGCTGGTCGAGTTACAGCTGAACTGCGGACAGGTGAGGCAAACAACTTAATACGCCGTCTCTACAAGATTGGATCAGAGGGGGCACAGTGAAAAATCCTAATTCTGAAAACTTGCGTATTAAAGACAAGATTTCTGTAAGAGGCAAGCTGTCTGGAAGACCGTGCGACATGATGTCATAGATTTTGCCCAAACTTTGTCAAAAACGTTTATTTGATGTAAAAACACTATTTTGAAGCTTTTAGACATTTATCGATTTTCGTTCCTGGGTTATGGTAGGTCAGCCTTGGTTACTGTATTTTTGCTCAAATTAGCCCAAATGCTGCAAACTATGTTCAGTTCAACATATGTTGGCTTAGAGACCAAAATTTGTTTTCAGAGTTACCCAAAAAAAACCATTTTTTTGAAAAGTTAGAATTTATTTTTCGCCAAAAACGTCAATTTTTAGTGATTTTTCAAATATAGGCACTCAAATGGGAGCATTTTTAATTTTTTTTGAATTCTACGTAAAATTTGCAACAAAATACGTTTTTTCAAACTCAAACGTTTTGCGACCCCTTTTTTTTCCTTGTTTTGTGGCCGAATGGTCCAAGGCGCATTTCCAATCCAAACTTTGTATGGGTTGGTGGTATGGTTGACACTGCCTAATTCTGTTTAATTTTGTTACAAATTGTACATCATTTGTCATGCACCGCTTTACCTCCATTAAGTGTTTGCTGCCAAGAGCTTTTTGTTTTCAGCGTTTAACTATCAAAATCCGTTTTCGCAAAAAATATTGGTTGAAAAAAGAACCGAACCACCAACCCACACAAAGTTTGGATTGGAAATGCGCCTTGGACCACTCGGCCACAAATGCCCGTGCTTTCGTTTGCCGCACCTTCAGTGATTATTCGCATGCACAAAATTAAATGCTAATTATCTCAAAAACCAAGTGTCCGTGGCACTTTTCAAAAACGGTTTTAGGTTGCTCTAGGGGTCCCTTACATCGCCTAATTGACAGATTTTGAAAAGCCCAGGCTGACATCATGTACTTCCCTCGTAAGTCCGGATTAGCATGTGATTTGGAAAAAAGGCCCTTGACGAGGCTTTTAATGCTGTTCTTGGCCCAAAGAATTTCGTAATTTACTCGCAGGTGCCTTGTTTCTCACGAACAAAGTGCGCATCTGGCGGAGAAACGCAAAAAGGAGTGAATCAGAAGGAGACAAAAACAGCCGAGTCAGAGCGCCTGGTCGGCGGAAAATCTCGAACACAACGCAAACGAGAGAGATGCGAGTGGCCGATTTGTGAAGACCAATTTTCATAAATAAAAACATCAATCTTTTTTTTGGAATAGCTTTGATTATTATGTAAAAGTGTGTCAACAAGAAGAAAAGACAGACCTGAATCACGGGCCGGATTTACAATTTAGCCCCCATCCTCTTGGGTAAAATCTAATCAAGCCCCCCATCTTTTTGAATCCATTTTAGCCCCCATCCTCTTGTATAAAGGTCTATTCAAGCCCTCCTCTTCTTAAAAACGTTTAGCCCCCTTCCTCTTGGGTAAAGGTCTAATCAAGCCCCCCATTCTCTTGAATCCAATTTAGTACCCAATTCTTAGAAAATGGTAAAATAAAGCTAGCTTTTTCTCTTGCGAAATATCCAATCCATTCCACTTATTCTGTTTATAATATGGTGCAATTCAGCTCAGCTCCCCATCTTCATTGGTAGAAAGTCCAGTCAAGTCCCCCATCCTCCTGGGAAAGGTGCAACCAAGCCCCCTGTTCCAACTTAGCCCCCCCTGTTTTCCAAAAAGTGAAATCGTGGAATCTCAAGACCATTTTGAGGCGTTGTCCGAACGAAAAAGGAAGGTACACCTTCCTTTTTTTGACTGAAAGATGACATTTTCTTTCTTGATATATCATTGAAAACGTTTATTTGACTGAAGGCCGATAAAATGGAAGCGCGTGATTTTGTAGGGGTATGCTCTGAGAAGGCAGACCGGCAGATGGGTAGAGACGCAGAGTGACCGTCGTCGCCTGCCGTGGGCGAGGGGGCGTCGCACAACAACATAGCAATATCCGCCGCGTTCTCCTGTATTCTCTCAGTGCTTTTATCGTGGAGAATCGATTTTCGATTTTGAATGTCTCTTTCCATCCTGAAATGCACTATAAATGATGTAATTTACCTTCTCAGCCGTCTCTCTCTCTCCCTCTCTCTCTCTCTCTCTCTCTCTCTCTCTCTCTCTCTCTGTCCTCTATCTTCTCTGTATTTTTGTATCCCTCCCTAACACTATGTATCTGTCTCCTTACCTTTCAAATAACTCCCCAGTCATCTCGCCCCTGCGTTTTCTGTATATCTCCCTGACTCTCTGTCTCTTTATCTATACCTCTATTTATCTTTCACTACCTTTGTCTCTCTGTTTTTCTGAATGTCTGTTTCACTACCGTTCTCTTATATTCTCGTTGAATGTTTTCCATGCTTCGCCAAAAAAAAAAATTTTTACAAAAAGCCGCTTTGTCTCAGCGCCTCTGCCGGTTGCGCACTATTTCCGCCTGCGCATCACACGGTTGCTGTATTAAGGTAATATTTGGCAGGATGCCGCTTTGGTGACAGATATAGCTATTTGTCTCTCTATCTGTAAGTCTCTTTGCCTCCCTGCGCCTATCTCTCTCTCCCTCTCCCTCTCCCTCTCTCTCTCTCTCTCTCTTTCTCTCTCTGTAAATCTATCGAACTGTTTTTCTGCCTCGATTATTCATAAAGTGATTCTTTAGGTGATAACCCTAACACCATGAAGTCACAGTCATTCGAGAGTCTACCCGAGCACATACTGGTCTCGGTCTTCCGAAAGGTACTTTTACACACTAGCCCAAATGTTTATCATTTTCAGATGCCCAACATTCCCCTCGTCCGAATGAGACAGACCTGTTCCCGTATCGATGCAGTCGTCGAAGCCCATCGTCAAAAAATCGCACATAGACCAACTATGGGCATGGACTTTCAACTTAACTGTTGTGCTATGGACGAAGAGCTGGTCCCGGACCTTCACTTTAGGGTGGGAGAACTCTTCTCTAATCGGAAACAAAATCAGTTTTCAGGGGGAGTTGGTCGTGCTTAAAGAGGACAATTGGGAAAATGAAAATCAGGGAAAGATTCACTTCGGAAGAGAGTTCGAAGCCGACTTTGACAAGAAACTTTCGGCTATCGCCATCTCAACGCTGAAAATGGTAATTTTCCCAGAAAACAGAACGAAAACCCGATTTTCAGTGCTTCACTGGCGAGCCGGAACCGGCTGTCGAGGAGCAGCTTGTTTCTGCCCTGAGGCGTATTCGACTGGTTTGCGACTCGGCTTCGGTCTTTGGAATTAGGCCTACCAACTTGTTGGAGATCGTCAAATTGATCGATTGTAAAGGAAAGATGGCTGTTCAAATGAAGCACGAGGAGTTCAACGACGAGACTTTCCGTGTCTTAACTGCTGCGTTGAAAGAGGTACATTTTTTGGGTTCGAACTTGCTAATTTCTTTAACCATTCTTACGAATCATTTATAGTCTTCGCCAATTTTACTTCTTGGTCGATTCGCAATTGTAACACTGACGCAGCATTGCGTACGCATCCTAAAACACAGGATTTTCGTAGGCAAATTTGCGTCTTGTTCATTTTCACAGAGCTGAGAGCGAAATTGGGCGAAGTAGTATGGCTATATGACCACTAGCCTAAATGTTGTCACAATTGAAAAAAGACGAAAGTTTTCGGATCAAATTTATCAGTTCAATCAGATGGCTCAAAAAAACTTTTTGCTGTTGTTTAAGGAATAAAATTTTGATATTTTTAAAACACTTGTTTTATGACGAGATGACCCGCCAAATGATTTTGCACTTTTTTAAGAGATTTGTTTTTTTCGTGAAGCCGAAATTCTTAAAAACAGACTTTTTTCAAGTTTGAACTATTTTGAGCAAAAACTACAATTTCCAGGACTGGCCTTACCGTAACACGGTAATCGATAGAGCCCCAAACTTTTCATAATGTTTTTTTTTTGGTAAAACATGTTTTTGACTAAGTTTGGGCTGATTCGAACATGTTGATTTTACCCTAATGTGGATCCCTTAAAACTGTACATTTTCAAAATTTGCTTGAAAATTTTTTATTTTTTATTTAATTCCTAAAGACAACATAGTTTGGAAATGTGTTACCATAGTTCTGAAATGACGGGCCGGGCCGGGCCAAAACGGGCCGGGCCGAGAAAAGTGTCGGCCCGGGCCGGCCCGTTTCGGCCCGGTTTGTAAATGTCAAACTAAAAATTCTTTAAATAGTTATTTTCGCTTACGTCAATTTTTTTAAACCCTGAAAACACTTTCATTATATTTCTATACTCGTCGCCCAGCGAGCTTTCCTAGCCGGCAGCGGGAAACAAGCGGCTTTTTGTCTGCGTCTCCGCGACTTGCACACTATTTCGCGCGTTAGATGTGCAGGTCATCGAAACTTTAGGAAAGGTCCGTGGGCGAGGAGTATATTGCACATTTAAACTAATTTTAAGTTAGAAAAAAAAGTGTCCCGACCGGGATCGAGCCTTTTTCACAGTTTGACTGGGTGGTCCGAGTGGGCGGGCCGAAGCGGGCCGGGCCAAGACGGGCCGGGCCGAGGATTTTTTTCAAGTCGGCCCGGCCCTTGAGAACTATGCGCGTTACTATTGTTATCAAAATCGCGTTTAAAAAGTAGGCATAATGTGATGGGTTGTGGTTTTCCTATCATTGTTTTTTTTAATGGCCCAACAGTACCTTTTCTCATTGTCCAAACATCACTTTGTTGAAACAAAAGATAACTGTGCGAGGTGGGTTCGAACCCGGGTCGCTAGATTGACAAGCGAGAGCGCTGCCACTTTGCCATGGATCGCAGTCAACTGTTTACTTTCATTGCGAGCCCGCGGTGGCCGAGTGGTTGTGTTCTTGCTTGAAAATCTAGCCATCCGGGTTCGAATCCACCCTCGGGTATTTTGTCTTGTCTTGTCAAAGTGAAAGGGCTGAGGCTCGGAAGAGTGGGAAAATTAGCTATAACTTTTTTTAGTCCGCTTTTTTTAGAATCCAAAGCACCCCAACTGGAAGCCGACCGTGAACAACCTTCAGGGTTGCACAATTGATGGTCTTTTCGAACAATTGAAGCCGTTCCGAGCTGCCAGACTCATGAACGCCACCGCCTCCACTCTGAACTCCTTTGTATTGGTAATCTTTGAATTCAGTTTCAAAGCTATTTTCACTTTTCAGGACATAATTGCCAATTCTGAATCGATCGGCCATCTCCAGAAAATCAGCTGTGTGATCTGGTCCGATCATTTGGATATTGAAGAGTTCCTTCCCTGGGAAATGCCCGAGGCGGCTCCTTTCACCGTCCTCTGGGACATCTTTCTCGTCCCTATGGAACTCTGCAAATTTGAATTGGAAATCCCTGGCAAAGCCTACACAATGGAATGGATAGTCCCTCGCTACATTCGGCTTGTTGAGCTGAAGAATCACTTCCTAATCAACATCGAATTCCTAAAGGGAGCCCTTTTGGTAATGTGCTCAAATATCCCAAACCTATTTGAAATTTTCAGAACGACAATTTCTTCTTTCTGCCGAAGGATGGCATTGAAGTGGCAAAGTTACTGATTCACCACCTGAGACTTGACAGAATTGCACGAGAAGTCGAAGACGCCTACTTGAGGGCTCCTCAGGAACTCAGGACCCTCCTTCTCGCCAAAGTTTTCATCGAGATGGCCCCGAGAAATCTTCTTCGCCAAGGTTAGCACACATTCGAGATTTTGCGTGTCTCGAATTGGAAAACACAGTTTGTAGTAGTGTTTTATTGAATAAAGTTATTATGTTTTAGGAGTACCCTCCTGGCTGTACGCGGTTTTCTTCACATTTGTGGTCTAATACCATTCATTATACGGCCACACACACACACACACACACACACACACACACACACACACACACACACAAACACACACACATGTGTATGTGAGTATATATTTGTGTGTGAGTGTGTGTATGTGTGTGTGTTTGTGCCAATTTAGATCAATATCGTACTTTCACGCATTTGTAGCGCATTCCAGCCTTAAACCAAAAAATTTGAATTGCGGCGGGAAACTTCAGACATAGCAGCTCGGTTAGAGATGCTTTTCACATTATCTTCTACAGCTTTTTCTAAACTAAAAATCGAATTGCGTGTCATTTTTATTCCGATTTCCTACCGTTCTTCCTTCCCAATCTCGTTGTGAGTCATTCGGTGGCGTCCGTACTTTGTCAATTTCTTCGAGAGTTTTCCGGCGAATTGGTTTTGCTTGAATTCCGTCTTTTTTCAAAACAAAATATATGTTTTCCGAATCGAAAATGACAAAAACTTTGGTTACAAAGGCAAATTTTGTTGTTATTTTTCGCAGAAAATTATAACAGTTTTTGAGGGTGTTTAGAATTTTTGACCAATTATCTGACTGAACTATTCAATTCTGTTTTCCCAGTTTGTTAATCTATCTGTCATGAATCTAAACATTTGGTTTTTAATTCTCAAATCGCAACTGATTTCATTTTCAAAGTTTACGATATTTCAATAAAATATATTTTGTTTGCAGTTACATCGCCCATTTTAGCCCCATTTCAGCCCAATGCCGGAAAAAATGTCTTAATTTTGCTATCTTCATATTTCCTAAGTAATCTTCGAGCGATTTCAAAATAGAAAATAAAATTGCACTGGGTGGGATTCGATCCAGGGACGTCGCTGTTGGCGCGCGCCTTAGACCGCTGGGCCATAATGGAAGAGCTGTTCTGAATGTGTTTGACCATTCAGCCCACTGTTCCTTTGCACCCGTATGGATGCAGTGTCCGTGGTAACATTACGCCACTTTCACCAATTTTTCACCGTTTCGCCGAAATTTCTTACTGTTTGGCGACGAATTTTTTTCTCTTCCAACATTTGCCTTGTTTTACTACATTTGATTTCATGTTTTCTTCAGGTATCCATCTAAAAACTCCATGTCCCCGAAGATTGAAGGATTACCTGAGCATTTGCTGGTCTCGATCTTCCGCAAGGTTCTATTTTTATTAAAATAAATATTCTAACCAGTTTTAGATGCCCAATATCCCCATGGTCCGAATGAGACAGACTTGCACCCGTATGGATGCAGTGGTGGAAACCAATCGTCAGCAAATCGCACACAGACCAACGATGGGCATGGTTTTAGAGCTCAACTGTTGTGCTTTAAGCAAGGAGGTTGTCCCGGAAGTTCAGTTTAGGGTAGGACCGCAAATAACTTAAAGGGACCATCAGCCTGCTTTTCGAAACGGAAATGAACAATATGCTAATTGCGAAATTCCAATTGAAATGTTATTTTCCAACACCTCTCCAGGAAACGGTTGTTCACAGAATGCTTGCCAAGTCCTCATTAGCATATGATTTGCATGAGCGTGAAAAACCCCTCTTATGGTCCCTTTAAGGCGCAAAACACCATATTTAGGGAGAACTCACCGTGACTAAGGATGAAGTGTTCGGCGAACCCAGGGTGCTCAAGAAGCAGTTTCGAAGGGAATTTGAATCAGACTTTGACAAGAAAGTATCTGCTATCGCAATCTCTACCCTGAAAATAGTGAGTTTTTCTGAAAATATCAACAAAAACGAATTTGCAGTGCTTCAATGGCGAACCAGAACCAGCTGTGGAGCAGCAGCTTCTATTAGCCCTCAGGCGTTGTAGGCTGGTTTGCGACTCGGCGACGATTTTTGGGATAAGTTCGCGGCCCTTAGTGGAGATGGTCAATTTAATCGATTGCAAAGAGAAGATGTCCGTTCAAATGAAACATGAGAAGTGCAACGGCGAAACAATTAGTTTCCTACTGGAGGCGTTGAAACAGGTACGTAGAGAGAGAGAGAGAGAGAGAGAGAGAGAGAGAGAGAGAGAGAGAGAAAGAAAGAAAGAAAGAAAGAAAGAGGGAGAGAGAGAGAGAGAAAGAGAGAGAAAGAGAGAGAGAGAAACAAACAAAACAAAACCAGAGGGACTCAAAGATACAGAGAGTGAGACAGGGAGTGAGGGAAATAGGGTTACACAGAGACAGAGAAAGAGGTACGGAAAGTCAGAGAGAAAGAGACAGATATGAAAAAACAGGTTGAGAGGACGAGTTACAGACACAGAGACAGGAAGAGAGAGAGAGAGAGAGAGAGAGAGAGAGAGAGGGATGGAGGAAGTGAGAAAGAGAGAAAGTGTGAGTGAGTGAGTGAGTGAGTGAGTGAGTGAGAGTGAGAGAAAGAGAGGCGAATCGAAAGAAAATCAGAGAGACGGAAAGGCGAGTAGAGAGTCGTATAGGCAGTGGTGCATAGTTACACAAAAACAGAGCGAGTCAGAGAGAGACATAGAGAGAGAGACAGAGGGGGGGGGGGTGACTATTTGCCCGAAGACCCCTCGGGCAAATCGTCACCACCGTCGGGCAAATAGTCACCACCTTCGGGCAAATAGTCACCATCTTCGGGCAAATAGTCACCACTTTCGGGCAAATAGGCACCACAGTCGGGTAAATAGTCACCTTATGTTGGTAAACCTGTGTAAGCTGGTTTTTAGCAACAAAAAAAATTTAAAAAGACAAAAGACTATGTTTATTAAAATACACTTCGAAGATAATAACGCATACAATCAAATGAGTTTGAACTCAGTTTTGTTTTCAGTGAGCATTGCGACTAATGAAAATGGTCTTGCTGTCAAGATACTTTTACGTGAGCACTGCTCATTCTCTTTCACTCCTCACTTTCTGCCATTCTCCGACCGGTCCGCACTTCTTGCTTCTCTCCTCTCTCTATTTTTTCCCATATTTTTCTATCTCTCTGCCCCTTCATCGCTTGGATTCTTTTTCTTTCAACTTCTTTCCTAATTTATTCTGGTTCTCTATTCCTTTGTCTATTTTTTTCTCTGTCTCTAAGCCACTCTGCCTCTTTTTATACATGTTAAGGTTTCTCTGCCTCTCAATCCTTCCATATCTGTGTCCCTCTACGTATGCCAAATTTCACCATTATTTTATACGCTAAATTTGATTAGTCTAACTAGTTTAGATGAATGGAAATACACAGGAAAAGCTGAATACCTAAGTAGACAAGGTATGTAAGTAAGTCGTTAGGTAGTCCTTGTGAATAAGAATTAGGCAGTTAGGTAGTCAAGAAGGTAGTTAGTAAGATGCACAGTAGGTAGTGAATGACAATGGAAATCTAATTATTCTAATAATACATATTCTAAAAAATATTTTCCCCGAACTAAGATAGGAGCTTGTCTCTGTGTCTCTCTTTTTTTCGTCATCTGTTTGTCTGACTCTCCGCATCCCTGTATATTTGCTTCTAAGTCTCCCTCTCCTTCTTTCTATATAGTGCCCGCCAACTCTACTTCGGCGGTTTTTGAAAATGAGCGAGATTATTCCGATTTTGATGTTCGAATTTCCTATTTACACATAAAAATATTGCGCTACAAGAGGGGCTGGCCGCATTTAGACCGCAGTAGGATTGGCGAGGAGTATACATTTCCTTTTGTCATTGTCCCTTCGTTTTTATGCTCCCGTGTCTGTTTCTATTTACTTTTGTTCATCTCTTTTTCTGCTTTCCCTTATGATTGTATCTACGTCTATCTACACCTCTGACCTTATGTATGTGTCTCTCTGTCTCTCTGTCTCTCTGTCTTTCTGTATTTCTCTCTCTCTCTCTCCCTCTTTTTCTCTCTCCCTCTTTTTCTCTCTCTCTCTCTATATATCTCTTGTGCATTCAGTCTCCGTATCGGGTTTTAGAGATAACTGTCACCAATTATACTTTTGCCAAACATTGGCCAGCTGCCAAACCTCTGACATCTAAATGTGAATAAAAACTTCTGACTTTCTAATGGAGCCTTCGTCGACAATTTTCTTCATCAAAAGAATAGCTAACGAGGCATAAATGAATGCTCTAACATCGGACGTAAAACACATCTGCCAGGAGGTAACCCACCAATAGAATTTACCGACTGGGAGGAAAAATTTTTTTCTCAAAAGATTCACAACAAGAAGAAAAAGCAAAAAAAGCCAATATATTTGCGTTGCAGCTGACATAAGCCAATGTTGAAATTCGGCTAATGCAAATGTTCAAAATTCCTCATCTGATTATTTTCTGGGGTTCAAATTTACTCCCTAATGAACTTCGGATGTTTCCGATTATTCTCCTTTTAACAATTTTTTTATAGTCTCTGTGCGTGTGTGTTTGTTGTTCCGCCGTTCCGTTACGCTGAGTCTGCCACATGATCTGCACTCTCTTTATTCGCGGTGTTTTTTAAAGTCGCGCCAAAGGCGCGACAGAAGCGTAAAAGGCTGGTCCTCCTTTAAACCATTCTATTATGGTCTATGTGTGTTTGTTGTCACGCTGTCAAATTGCGTTTAGTCCGTCACGTGTCTGCGTCTCCTCATCCTCTCTTACACACTGCGCTTATGGTCTGTGTGTGTGTGTGTGTGTGTGTGTGTGTGTGCGCGCGTGTGTGTGTGTGTGTGTGTGTGTGTGTGTGTGTGTGGTGTTGTGGTGTCCCACGGCGAATGCGCAGAGTCCGTCACGTGCTCCACGTAAATGTTACGGAAACATTACGGAATTTGGTCATTTCCACCGTTTATTTCCTGGGTGCAGCCCCCCGGCGAGCGGCCGGAATTCGTCACAGAATCACGTTTGGTAGCATTATTAGTGCGCTCTGTACTTATTTAACTGTTTTTGTTATTTTATGATAGTAAAACTTGATAAAACCACTTTTGTTTTGCAGCGAAACAATTTTTTTAATTAATCAACTTTCAAGCGTTTTTTGGATTTCCCTTATGTGTGCGCAATACAGGCCCGGAGCGCTCAAGGTGTTTTAAATCTATGAATTTATTGTTAATTCTCTTTCGATTAATGTATATCTGAGCCAATTTCACTCGCGCAAACATATAAAAATATAATTTTAAAGTGTCTTTTTTTCTGAATTTTAACCGGTTTTTGCGCTCTTGAAAACAGTTAATTAAACGTGCATTTTAATTACTCTGGGGTTCATTTTGGTGCAATAAATCGTAGAAAAATACGGTTACTCATTACAAAACCAAAATCCTTTTATTTAATTGGAGGGATTTTGCATTCAACCAAATTTCTGTCCGGTGTTTAGCGGCGCCTGTGCACTCGGCCGAGAAAGACCCCGCCCAACCAGGGCGGCGGTAGTTGAAAAACGGAATTGTAATAGAGGAATTCAAAACGGAAACCACTGCGGTTGTTAAAAAAAATGAAATTTTAACCCTGGCATTTAAAACGGAATATCTCGTTTTGTTGTGGATAAAATTTCACAGTGAAAAAAAAGAAAAGTTTAAGTTGGAGTATCATCGGTTTCAATATTTACATAAAAAAGTCGAAATTCTCAAATAAAATTTATGCTCTGCGGTCCCTACACATGTGCTCTCATTTGTGCAAACTCACCGGGAGTCTTCACACTTCCGTCATTCTGAGATATGTCGCACCTACGTTTTTTGAAATTTTCAAAGGCTTCGTTCAAATCAATTCTTGATCTGTCAAAGTTTCTCCTTATGTAATTTTCATACAGAGGTCCATAATTTCTGAGGTATAGAGCACAGCTGTAGTGGGATGGTTTCATAGTTTAAGCGGGGGGAGTAAGTAGTAGCTAGTGCGGCAGTGCCGAAAAGAAGAAAACAATGAGTGATAGTGAGAAAGTCACAACAAACGGTAGCATAAACCGGGCTGCGAAAACTTGAGAAAGGAGCCGCCCGGCCCCTATATTTTTGAAAATCATTTTTTAATGCTAAGACGCCGTTTCTGTTAAACTCGACTGTCTTGGAAAATGGGTCATGGTCTCCAATTTGGCTGAAATTTGGTCTATAACCTTTCTCTGGCATCTATACTCCATCCTGCAACTTTTAGGGAAAAATCTATTTTTCGACCTGGGTTATGGTAGGGTACTGTAATTTGGCAAAAATGCTCAAAACAGTTGGAAGTTATATTTTTACATAAGAAAATGGCGTAGATAGTCCAAATCTAACCTTCAAATAACAGAACTGCTTAGAAGTTTCCCGCAGGATGCCGAAAACGTCGAAAAAGTGAAATTTTGCGTTTGAAACTTTAGTTTTTCGCGTTGTCCTAATTGCGCAGAATGAGGATGTTTCCATTGAATTTGTCATGTTTTTGCTCACCTTTTACAAATTTACACTCCAAAAAACAAAATTTGACTTTGAATTTGAATTTCTCATCTATTTATAATTTCATCTTTGGTAGGTCAAAAATATTCCCTGGTTAAAATGGTATATAAATGACACTGCGGTTTATGGACAACTATTTTTAAGTTTTTGTGCGCGTATTTCGAGCAACATGAGAGTGAAATAACATAAAAATATTCTTTAAAGCGCAATTTGAAAAACGCGAAAAACTGAAGTTTCAAACGCAAAATTTCACTTCTTCGACGTTTTACCTAAAAGTTGCAGGATGGACTATAGATTTCAGAGAATGGTTATTTACCAAATTTTAGCCAAATCGGAGAACATGACCCAATTTCTAAGACAGTGGCCTGCAATGGACCGCTCAATTCCTACAGAGATCAACTAAACAAATTTTGAAAACCCTGCACTATCTGCAATAAAAAGTCTTTTTAAAGTTTGTTTCAGAGATTTTTGTCGACATTAGCTAGGCTCCACAACGTTTTTTTCAAACAGATTTTATTTATATGAAAGTAGCACCGTTAAATTAGTCTGACTCTATCTAAGAAATCCTTTTTTGAAAAAATAAATTTGGTTAAGTTTGAACCGAGTAATTCAAGTTTGAATGCCGCACCCCAAGGCGGCATATCCTGACATGGCTGTCGCTGCCGATCGGCGGCCACGCCCACTTTCGGCGACTGTCACGAGCAGCCGCCGCTGCATTTTCGGTTGTTATCGCTTCGTTTTCACAGAAATCGGGATAAAATAGCAAGGAATCAATCACCTGACTGTGAAAGATCAATAATTTAATTAATATTTATAAATATACGGTGAAATACTCCCTTTTAACTCTCAAACAGGCCCCAGAAGGTATAAACGCGTTTACTTCTGCAAATTAGTGTCTTATGGCGTAGAAAATACGTTTTTATTAATTTATTATACCATTTAAGAATATTTCATGCAGAAAAACAACCGAAAATGAGCTTTTTCAACCAAAAAGTCTAAATTCGGGAGATTTGGCAAGGTGCCAGTCGTGACTGGGGCGCGTTTACCGCATATTTTGATGAAAAAATGGAAGAAAATTCAACTTTCAAAGTGAATTGTGAAAAATCGGCAATTTAGAATCTTGTGTTTGTGTTATTAAAAATAAATACACACAAAATATTTTTATTAACACATCTTGCGTTTGCGCTTCACAACGGCATGTTTACAGTGATTGAAGTTCTACGTCACCAACACCGTTACATTCAAATGTTCGCCAAAAACAGAGTTCTGAAGGAAATTTATCATTTAATGTACTTTTCATGGCCGCATCAGCATCCTCTGTTCGAATAAATAATTAAAACTAGAGGGTGTCGCTGAAATTTCTGAGAAAAAACGCGTTTTATGGAAGGCTGAAGTGTGTCTACTTTGAAATTATACCACGAAAAATCGGCAAATTGAAAATGAGTGCACCTGGCTTTAAAATGATCCAAATTATGTAAAGTTTCATTTGCAATGCTGAAACGTAACGTTTGCCACTTGTAAATACGTTTTGCAAGCAAAAAACTGATTTTTTCGACTATGAGGCGGAGTATCACATGTTTCCACCTTTAATCTGCCAACAAACGGTGCACCATTTAAAAGACCGTCTCCTTTTGTCCCATATTCCATTTTCAAAAGTCGAAAAAGTTCGCATTCACGCGTTTGGCAGGGGTAGGCCCAGGATTTGCCTCCCTTTCGGTGCCGAAAAGTGGGCGGGGCTGCGGTGCCTAACATTAGCAAATCACTAGTATTATAGTGAAATGCAAGGTATTTTCAACAAAAATTTGATTAAAATTACTTACCTCAAATTCGAGATTTCTCTAGTTTAAATGCCGTTAACAGGGGTGGCAAATAAGTAGGCCGACTCGGGCGAGGGCCCTGGCCGGCCGAGGGCCCTGGCCGGCGAGGGCCCTGGCCGGCCGAGGGCCGACGTCACTCGGCCGCCGGCCGGCCCTCGGCCAGCCGAGTTCCAAAGCGCGCGAACTCAAATAATTTGAATTCACGGTTTTTAAATATTTTTAATTATTTTTTCGCTTTCTAACTTTAAAGGGACATTCTTAGGGCAATAAATTGGTGAATTCGGAGTTCAGGAAAAATGTGAAATACTCACTTTCATATAATAATAATGAGGAAGGCCAATTGTCGTGAGCGGGTCGGAGGAATTGTCGTGGGCAGTGCTAGGCGGAGGAATTGTCGCGGTTGCATATTTTAGGGTGTAATCCACACTGGTTACCATTAGTCATCTATAGTGTAACCACGAAGTTGGTTACAGTGTAACCGGGAAGTTGGTTAATATGTAACGTAAGAGTTGGTTACACTGTAACCGAGCTACTGGTTACACTGTAACCGAGCGCCTGGTTACAGTGTAACCGAGTGGCTGGTTACAGTGTAACCAGTAACCCGGTTACAGTGTAACCGGGTTACTTGCACAATTTGCCCTGGCGGTTACAGTATCTTCTATACAATACTGAACCCCAAAAAATAGATTGTCAATTATATTTGCATCTTGCTTGTTAAAGTTTTTTTTTAAAATAATAAATTTAATTTAGTTGATCCATTATCTACTTATCATATTCAACTCC
Source organism: Oscheius myriophilus (assembly GCA_964057215.1). NCBI lineage: Eukaryota > Metazoa > Nematoda > Chromadorea > Rhabditida > Rhabditidae > Oscheius > Oscheius myriophilus. Next base: position 3,594,650 of record OZ059904.1, read on the forward strand.
TTAATCCAAAAAAGCCGTAATTTCAAATCAAAACTCAAAATTAATTTTTTCCAACGGGCTCCAGCATACTTTTTTCACACCATCTGCCCGCTGTCCAAGGTGAAAGCCGCTGGGGATTGGGAACACTTAGCGCTGAACTTTCGTCGACGTCATAGCCAACTGGTTAGCGCCGGTAGCCGGTAACGAAAAGGTCCCGGGTTCGAATCCACTCTGGTGCAAATGGTTTTTGATGGAAAAAGAAAAAAATAACTGATAAAATTGTACTGTTGTATTCTGACGTTGGTTTTAATTGTGGAAAAAAGGTCCCTGATGGTCCCTTTAATGGTGCTTAAATATTGATTTATAGTCGTTTAGATTGGGAAAACGTATTTCCACATGGGAAAAAACTCATTTTAATGCGTCTACTAAAAATATCGGGCCGCTGACCCGCCGGGTCACCATTATCTTGTTGTTTCAATATTATGTCACGCTCTACCGCTAATTATCGATTTGTTTTTCAAACAAAGGTCAAATAGCGCTTCTTCGCCAAAGACCGCTTGGTCTTTTTGTTGAGTTATTTCGCTTGTCTCAGCACCTTTCCTACAAAAATGCAGGTAAATTTCTTTTTTGAAGAGAATTTTCAAACTTTTCAGAAGAAATCTCAAGTCAAAGATCCCAGAAAATCGAAAAAGAAGCCTGTATATCCGGTAGAAAAGCAGACAACAAAGGTGTTTTTTTTTAAAAATAATATTTGTAAAAAATTAAAATTTTTTCAGTACAAACTGGACTTTTCAAGCCTGCCTTATGGACTACAGCTCTCGTTTTTTGGAAAAGTAAAAATTTTCTCCTTACTATTGATTTTAAAAGCGAAATTTAGTTAAACTACAAACAATTCACGAATTTCGAGCGAACCTGTGAGCTCGCCTACACGATATGTGAAACTAATCGATGGATGAAATTTCCTCTGGAAATCGATAACCTTCTTTGTGTAATATTTTATTAAAATTTTATTTTAAAATGTTTTTTTCAGGGTTTAAAGAAAAATACTTTCCAAATCAACAAAAATGTGACACAAATTCCATTTTCTGAATGTAGTGATCAGGTTCTTCTTTCAACAAAGAACGCTACCAATTTTTTCAAGGTAAGTTTCATTTTTTAGATTTTCAAAAGTAAAATTGTAATTTCAGGGATCTGTTTCAAAAGAGCAACTTGAATTCTATGAACAGCGAGTTATGAAAATCGGAAAACTGGCCGAAACGACGCCGAAGAAGTATGATCCACTTTTGGATAGTCTTTTGAAGGTTAGTTGAAGATTAGGCTTTTTCAAACTTTTCATTTAGAAAACAAAGATTTCAATTTTAAATGTGGGAGTGGGTGACGATTATGAGAATGAAAGATTTCCTTACGACACTAGTGAAATTGAAAAGGTGGGTTAAAAATTAAATATTACATGCACACACACTCACACACTCACACACTCACACACTCACACACTCACACACTCACACACTCACACACTCACACACTCACACACTCACACACTCACACACTCACACACTCACACACTCACACACTCACACAATCACACACTCACACACTCACACACTCACACACTCACACACTCACACACTCACACACTCACACACTCACACACTCACGCACTCACACACTTTTTTTAGGTAATAGTTACTGGAACTAACATATCTGCAAGAGCTGCCTTCTCGGTTAGGGCGAAAAAGAGTGTTCTAGTTACTAATGTCACGATGACATCGATCGATATCGTGAACCACGTGAAGGTTTGTTTTTGAAACATGGCCAGAGGGAGAGAGAGAGAGAGAGAGAGAGAAAGAGTTAGAGAGAGAGAGAGATTCAGAGAGATGCAGAGAGACAGGCATAACAAAAACTCTATTCTCCTTTTCAGACTTTGATTGGTGAAAATCCCAACTTCCCGCGAAAGCAATATTATATTCAAAAGTTGGAACGAGCAGATGGAGAAGAAGAAGACCTTCCATTTACAATTGAAGAACTGGAAGAGGAGTTGCATGATCTCGGAGACATATGTAGACGCTTCGACCTTGAAGATGGAAATGCTAAGCGTTGGGTAATAACGCTACCAGGGGCGGCCGAGCCCTGTTTTGGTTTTTATATACATCAAGGTTTTGTTACTTTTGATAAGTAAATGTAATGAACAATAAAACTAAACTTTCGTGTGCGTTGCGTGTGTGCGTTCGTACGTGCGAACATGCGTGCGTTTTTCTTATGAACCGCCTAAGAAATGAAACATATGTTTCACTTAGACTATTCATTATGTGGCAGTAATAGAAAACGTTGAACCACTAACAGACCAAGCTTGAAATCGATTGGCACTTATCACCGATCCGCGCCGAGCCCATGGAATGTTTCTATAAGCTGGTTGAACAGCTACCAACACCAATCCTCCAACAGCTCCTTGAATTGACATAACTGCAACGCAAAATACACCAAACCCTTAACTTTCAACTAAATTTTCATGATCTGAAGTTCAAACCTGTGCATCCGAAAATCTGGTTTCCAATAATATACAAAATCCCGACAGCTGGAATAACCATCAAGACCAATGGAGTGAAAATTTGCAGACAAAGAGCGAAAAAGAAACGCTTTTGCAGATTTTGAGTTTGAGGGGACATTCTGGGCGTTTGGAGAAAGATGAAAGTACGAAGTACAAAAAGAATTAGTAGTAAAGAAATGATCGAAGTTGAAAAAGCTAGTGCTGGAAACGTTATTTTATAGAAATTCGGAATGTTGTAGACGACCAAAGGGGCGATAGTAAGAAATTCTGTTGCGTTCACACATGTATACTCCTGTAACTTAGAGAGTGTGTGAGTGTGTGAGTGTGTGAGTGTGTGAGTGTGTGAGTGTGTGAGTGTGTGAGTGTGTGAGTGTGTGAGTGTGTGAGTGTGTGAGTGTGTGAGTGTGTGAATGTGTGAGTGTGTGAGTGTGTGAGTGTGTGAGTGTGTAAGTGTGTGAGTGTGTGAGTGTGAGTGTGCCATTTTGGAAATCACCTTTTCAACCTCACGTAAAACCACCTCAGTCTCATCACCAAGCTGGCAAAACGCCAACGCCGGCACACATGAACAAATATAAACCAGACTGATGCACATTTTATGGCCAATTGGAAATCTATTCTTTCCTTGCACCACAAGGTAGCGATAATGGAATAGATGCACAGACGTTGTTAGCGCAAAAAAGTAGAGAAACATGTCAAACATCATTAATTGGTGGGCAGAAAATATCTTTCCCAACCATCCAAGAGAAAATACGATTGGTAGAGGATACGTCACATAGGGTGTCATGAGAATGCTGAAATATGCCAATCAGTGACTACAGAAACACGCACACACAGGCACACGTGCACTACTACTCACACACCCACAAAATCGCATACTCGCATACTGACACGCTCACACGCTTACACACTCACACACACACACGCACACATACACACACACATACACACACACATACACACACACACACTGTCTCTCTCACTTACATAACTATCCATGATTGCCATTACAATTTGATGGTACAAAAGAAACCACTTATATCTTTGCATAATTAGCGGAGACTTCATTGCTATGCAGTATATGACATAAAAATTTATTAAAGCAGATATCACACCTATAATTGTTTCGACAAGTTGAAATAACTGATAGTTGACGAAAGGCGGACACTGGATCATTTCAACAGTGAATGTGGAATAAATAGACGCTGTTGACTAATAGTAACGGTCTGTTGTTTTGTTTTCGTTACAAATTTGTTATGAGATGAGCCAAACTTCCTGTGAATCTACGTAGACGGCTGAGTTCCGCATGCGAATTGTTCTTTGGGAAAGATTTGTCTTCAGGAAGCGACTGACAAAATCGTTTGATTTTTTTCAGGCGGCACGCGCGGTTCAGACCTGTAAGAAATCAGTGGCACATCTGAGGGTTTATTCTACAAACCCAGTTGATTTCATTCCAAAATGAGGTAAGGCCGCGACTCTTTCTTGTTTGATCAAAAGATTAAAGGGTGACTAACATCTTCTGGCACCGCCCGCCTTATCGCGAAATGCTGTCATCAGCGCCAAAACTGATAAGTTCTTCCCTGTCGGAGCAATTATTTTGTTCAACAAAAAAGCCGACACAATGACTTCCCCGTGGCTTCAGTCTCCTGAAAAGTACAGTAGGTTTTTATCATTTCCTGCATGAAAAAAGATGTCGTAGAATATATATAACCCCTTGATAAGACGTGATCCCAGCATGACTCGAGCACAAGGCGGACACAGAATTTGGTTTTTTTGTCTCCGATTTTTGTCTTGGTTGATGGAAAAAAGTTCATCTAGGCATAAATAAAGATATGATAAAAATAGATATAGCCAACGGAACTGGGGTGGGGGAAAGCCGCTTTTTCTCTGCGTCTCCGCTTTTTGCTCGCCCTTTTCGCCTGCGTTTCGCACGAATGCTGCATTAGGACTGTTTTTGGCAGGATTCCAATTTGGCGACAGCTATGAAAATAGTTTGAAAGAGAAATTACATGAGAAAATTGAATCTGAACAGATCTGCGCCTGATCGCATGTTTCGTTTTTACGCCGTTGAAAAACACATTGAAAAAGCTTTTTTAAACGGGTAAAAAAGCATTATTTTGAGGAGAGTCAATAAATGTCAGTTAAAACACGTGAAGCGACACGTAGAACTGTTTTGAGCAAACTAAGTGTAGCTCACTTAGGCGTTGATGAACTAATCTGCACGTTTACAGCCGAATCGGAGACAAAAACCAAATTTTGTGTCCGCTAAAGTGCGAATCAGCACGAAAATTATAGACATTACGCCTTAAATTGGCAGTCATGCTGGCCTCTCTCCATTTCCAACACGCTCTCGTTCACATTTACCCTGTTTGGTTCGCCATACGCACAAATTGCTGATTTAAAAGCGTTTTTTAATCTTAAGAACCGAATTTAATAGACTACTTTTAGAAGTGGAATGTTACTACATCAGATGCCAGGAACCACTTCCTATCGCGGAATGTCTCCGAGAGGACAAAGTCTCAGTTCTGTGCCCAGAGTGTGATTATATAACTTTGCTTGGCCCTCCTAGCGAAGGAATGGAGTGAGTGAGAACAAAATTTTGTAAAACTAATCACTTAAGTTGGGTTCAATTTGGAGAATGCGGCCATTATCACCAGGTGCCGACTGGCCAAAGACCGAAGATTTGTGGTTTTTGTGGAAAGGAAGCCGTTGCCTGCCATGGTAAAAACACGGTTTCGTAATTGTATTTTTCCTTTTTAGGCAAAAATAACAAATATGTCCGAACTCCGAGAATGACGAAAGAATGAATTTTCCTTTTTGTTTACTTCGTATTTGTTGTTTTTTCTTCTAACTATCTTCTGTTTTCCTATCACTTAAATAAAGTAATTTTTACTGATTTTTTTATATTTCTCAGTGTTTTTATTTTTTTTTAAAATATGTTTATTGATCGAATCAACAGTGAGAAATCCCACAGCTCAAACTGATAACACTTTTTATATTGACCGCCTGAGCACGAGTTTCCCAAGTAGGTACAATTGTGTCAAAATGTCAAGCCTTCCCTAGAAAAAAATAAACTTTGAATCATATACATTATAGTAGAGAAAAGTAGAGAAATAAGATATATGGGCAGAAAGAGAGAGTTCGAAAAACAGAGAGAGAGAGAGAGAGAGAGAGAGAGAGAGAGAGAGAGAGAGAGGGAGAGGGAGAGAGAATAAAACACTAATAAAAACGAAAACATTAAAGGGACCATCAGGGGCCTTCGCATAACAAAAATGAGCCGTATTCTAATTGCACGATTCAAATTGAAATGTTGTTTTCCAACACCGTCATCAGGAAACGGTTGTTCACAGAATGCTTGCCAAGTCATCATTAGCATATGATTAGCATGAGGGTGGGAAACCTCCCTAATGTTCCCTTTAAAAATAAGTATAGCTGTCGCCAAATTGGAATCATGCCAATAAAATTAGAATGTCCTAGTGATCCTCTGTTGACATTAAAGTTCGTAGTCTAATCAGTATACGACAGATCATGCTTTGCACATTTTCGCAATTAGCATATGATTTCATTTTGGCGACAACTATATGCTTGCTGATTAAAATATGCGCATAAATGCAAAATAGCAAGCCAGAAAACTATCAAACAGAAAAAATGAAATAAAAAAATGGCAAAATTTCGAAAATACTTTGTGATTGAAATATAGGTTACTCATAAGTTTTAAGCAGTTTAGAATTCGAAATGGTCACGTACCCAGAAAATGTGAGCTTGATAAGAAATCCACAAACATAAGCTGATAACATAACTCTTTCCTATCGACCGCCGGAACGACAACTTTGCAAGTGGGTTACTGTTACTTTGAAGTAAAATAACAATGCTTCTAACGAGGTGAAGACTTCTCAAGCAGAAAAATATTTTTTACGTTTTTCTAGATCTTGGATAAAACTTACTAACTGTTCACTATATACCGAAAATGTTTAGCTGAGATAATTGAGACTTGCCGAGACTTTGGGAGAGTGGAAATAATTGTGAAACCTTTCTTTCAGTGGTGATTTCAAATGCTGAAATAATGGACGCTCTCTTGGCAATTCGAAAGGAACAAAGTGAGGCCAAACTACAAAGTAAGTAATATAGAAAAAGGGGTAATTAAACATTTTAGCGGATCAACTGCTGGAAAAGGTAAATCTTCTTGAAGTCGAAGTACAAAATGTAAAAATCCTCGTTTTCGAGGAGAAGCAATCGGATGAAGGTAAAATAAATTTGTTATATTTTTTATAAAAAATTTTAAGGGGAGGATCTTGTCAGGGAACTGCATAATGTTAACAGAAAAGTGGACGATTTTCATCCGGCCCGTGAGAATTTCAGAAATTTTGGTTTTTGAATTCAGTTTTCAGTGATTTCAATTGTGAAGGCTCAAAACGAAGTTCAGAGACTTCAGAAGGAAATGCACGCCCTTGCAACAAAATATGATGCAAAAATTACGCAAAAGGAAAAAGAAGAAAAGGAGAGAAAAGTTCGAGAAGAAGAGGAGAAGGAGAGGAAACGGAAAGAAAAAGAAAAGGAGTTTTTAAATTCCCTTTCCGGGGACTTTTCGTGGATGAAAGCAAAAATTTCGATTGTTAACGAGGAAATTCACACCACTGAAGGTTTTTTAAGGAGTAAATATACTTTTTTAAATTATTTTTAGGAAAAACTTTTACGGTTAAAGAATGGAAAAGCGCGATTGAAAAAGACACACCGTGGGCCCTTTTCCCGGAGGAATATGGTTCGTTTGAACAATGGATTTTTTTTTTCAAAACATTTGTATGTAAAGTGTCTTTCTTGTAGGTATATGCAATTTTAAACTATACATTTCTTACCAAACAACTGAATTGTTTGAAATAAAAATCAAACACTTTTTTTTTTACAAATGTTCATCGCTAATCGAAATTTACTTTTTAAAAAGTATTTCAAAAATGCAAATTTTTTTTCGACAAATAAAAAAAAGCTTCTTTAAAAATCATTTAAATGTTTTTTTTTTTCGAACGAAAAACATTTATTCAAAGGATAGGCTTGAATAATTCATTAAATGTCGTTAAGCTTAGGTTCCATAAGGTTGGGTCCTAGAATGCAAGAAAGAAATCTTATCAGAAAATGCTATTAAACATGATCAAAAAACGTTTAGAACTTTCTATTTTCCCAACAAAAAAAAATCTAAATTTTGTTTGAAAAAGAAAGACAACTCAATGTAACTTCAAGTGTGTTTTTTATACAAATATTATACAAACACAAATTTTAAGAAAAAAACCCTTAAGTCAGACTCTTTTCGCCACTCAGTATTTGGCGAACTTTTGTAATTTCGTACAAAGAAACCTATCCAAAAGAATAAAATAACATTTAACTTAAAATATGGAAAACTTCAATTCAAAGAGTACGAAGAAACCCACAATGTTCCAATCCTTTTTGTCCTTGAAAAATGCTCAAAATAGCAAGTCCTCGTAGAACTCATTTCTGTAAATAAGGTAATTGTTTATATTTTAAGGGGCAATGAACTGAAAAAAAGCACTAAAACGTTTAATGAAATCGACGACATTTAAAAGCAATGTTGGGACATAACGCAATTTTATTTCAAAAGTAGGTCAAACGCCAATTGATTCGATGTGATAACAATTTTTTGTTAACTTTTTTGGAGTCTGCAACTAAAAAAAGTAAGAGATTTTTCGCCACTTTCGCCATGAATAGGGCCTATTGGCTAAAATTTTGACTCATATCCGCATTAATTGAATAAATGTTTTTACTTATTACCAGATAGAAAAAACAGCGGATGTCATTGTATAAACTGAAAAAATTAAGAAAAAAAAAGCATTGAAATAGTCAAAAAGAGGGCACTCATTTACCCCATAAATATTCCGAAAAAAAAATGACGGGAAAGTTTCATTTGGCGCGGGTTTTTCGTATTCACCAACCGTTTTTCAGAGGTTGAATGCTATCGCTGCAAGAAACAAAACCCTGTTTCATCTCTGAATGATGACAATGTTAGTGTAAAATGTCCGACTTGCAATTACTCCACACTACTCGATGTATCTAAACCCGGCTTTGAGTGAGTTTCTTTTTTGTATTTCAAAGGTTTAAAGTTTGAATTTTACACTTATAAAATACATTTTAAGGTGGAATCGTTTTTCTCCTTGCAAGCATTTCCATCAAGGACCTAAAGGAGAAAGACCGAATAACTGTCCAGTTTGTGGAATAGAAGGCTCTTGTATTTCTTCGTTTTGGTCAGGTAAAAAATATTTCAACATTCGAACTTTTAAAAATCGTTTGATTTTCAGATATCAATGATCGTGTTCGGATTCCAACAAAAAGAGAAGAAATTGAAGAGGAATAGGAATAAAACACACATATACCCCCTAGATGAAATTACTTGAGAACTCTCTCGCGCGCTCTTTTTCTCCTCCCTTCGCTTTTAGAAGAAAATGGAAAATCTTCTATGTGATAAAATAAAATAAACAAAATTTTTTTATAAATATTCATTGCCCAAATTTCAATTCCTAATCTAAATAATTCCACATGCCAATGGTAATCAATGTTTCGCTGGCAAAAAGCAATTCCAAGTATGGTTCGCTCTCATCAGGTTTCATAATTGCCCAACCGCGAGGATCTTTTAGCAACGGATAGTCCAGTTTTACCCGTTTGCAGTTGTGTCCTAGTGATTTTAAAGCTTCTTCTAGTTCAGCGAACTTTATTTCTTGTTTAAGAAGAAATGTTTTTCGGGGAATGGTTGCAGATTTGGTTAAAATCGACTAAAATCTAACTTTTTTCCTGTCCACAGCACTCACACACTCTCTTTCTAGGTCTAAATGCGATTTATTTCATGTTCACTCACACACTCTCTATCTTTAACCTGAATTTGTCTCAAAATATCCTGCGGAGTGATTAAAGCACTCATTACGAAAAGATTCAGTTTTGCTTTGAGTGAAAATGCAACTTCGCACGAAACGCCAGGGGCCACCAAGTTAACCTAAAGTTTAGAAATAGAAAGATTGACATTTTTGCTTACCTTGTCAATAGCACTCGTGTCGTAAGGGAATTCCTTTTTGAGTTCATAAATAAGTCGCAGAGATGTTATCGATTTTTGTTGTCTGAAAAGGTGATATAACAATTTTTCGCGAAAATAAAAAACAAAACAGGAAATTGTGAAAACATACTTACTTTTATAAATCTGGCGAACAATGGATCAAACCTCGGCTCCAAATAGCAAAAGTAGGGCTCGAAATATTTGACTTTCTGTGTGTAGAAATCGAATCTTTCTTGAGAAAGAGCTCCCTAAAACAATTTTAATTAAACATTTTCAAATATATCTTACTATAAGGTAGGTGTGACAGTTCTTGATTGACAACTGAACTTGATCTCCTACTTCCGAAAACAACAACTGTTTTTCAAATTTGTCAATTTTAATATCGCCTTTGTGATATGATCCCTGAAAATGGATAATCTCAGAAATAGAAAAAAACTGAAACTTACACAAATTTGCAATTTCGCGATTTCATGCGGGAATTTCATTTTTCGCCTATTCTCGCACAACGAGTGAGCGTATTTACCGGACTCTTCAAATTGAACAAACTGTTTGAAAGTTAACTGAAAATATAATTGAAATTAGGTATTCATTATATAATTACTTTTGCGAAAATGGAATACTGTAAAACATAAGGAAAGCTGCAGAAATTGATTCTTTTCTTGTTCATAGCAATCTGGAAAATTGAAAATTTTGTATTTTTAAATTGAATTCTACCATTTTGGTGCGTTTTATTTGGTTTTCCATAATGGCATCTTGAACTTTTCTCTTCCGATGTTTCATCTGAAATTCAAAATCATAAGAAAAATTGGCAATTCTAATATTTAAAAATGAAATATTAAGTTTAAAAAAAGTTTACCTTGACTGTTTTCGAAGTCTCGCTATGAATGTCTCCATTTTGAGTTTTGCTGGGTAGCTGAATTATTTTTTAAATAATTTTTAATCAAATAAAAAACTTACCTGCATTGGGGTTGACGATTTTGGTTAGACTGATATAAGTTTGAAAGCGATTTCATTTCACTGCGAAAAAAGCGATTCGCGCTGTTTTGCTTTTTCATAGGGATTTTGAAAAATAGTCCATATGAGGGTTCACTAAGCAACAAGTCATACTAAAAACACAAAACATTCGAAAATTTTCAAAAATGTGTTTTGGAAATATTAATTTTTAGTCGTTTAAACTGCTGGATTCACGACAACTCATACAAGAACGACAACCTTTATAATTTTTCGTTTTCTGGGAAAAATAAGGTGAAAAATCGGTTTCTCATATATGTGATCTCTCCCACTCTCTCTCTCTCTCTCACTTTCTCTCTTTCTCTCTTTCTCTCTCTCCCAATTCTTTGTCTCTTTTAACAACAAGAAATGAGTAAAAAATGTAAAACACCCAAATATTTGAAAAGCGTTTATTACATTCCACAAACGTTCCACAAACGAATATGCATAAACGTTTCGGAGGAATACACCAATTCAAGGAAAGGATCCGTATCACCAGTTTTGGTTATATGCCACCAATCTGATAATTTTGCAGGCCTACAGGTATCTCCTAGAATCTTCAACGCTTCTTCCAGTTCCCATCGGCTTATTTCGTTTTTCAGTAAAAAGGTCTTGTTAGGGAAGGGGACAGCTTCGGTCAATAAGGTCTGAAAATGAATAAGTCTGTTCCACCACTGAGTAGTTTATTCACTCACTGATTGACACTCACACTCACACACATACATCCGGACACACGCACGCACACATACACACACACACTCAAACACACACACGCACACGCGCACACACTTTTCATTTCTTACCTGAATGTGGCTCACAAGCTCTTCCGCAGTTATGTGAGTACGAATAATTTTAATACATTTCTTCGCCTTGACTGAAAATGCTACTTTGCTCGCAATAGCCTCTGAATCTTCGTAAATGGTTACCTAAATTTTTGAGTTGGAATTTTTCGTTTTTCGATACCTCGTCAACATTACTAGTGTCGTACGGAAAATCCTTCTGATCATTACTGATATGTAAACTGAGCTCGTCAATTTTCGTTCTCTGAAATTAAAACTATTGTTTTATGTTGTTTTTGAAAAAGATACGCTAAAGGGTTCATTATAAAATAAACCTACTTTTATAAACATGACAAAGAGGGGATCAAAAATTGGTTCCAAGAAACAAGAGTAGAATCCGAAATGTTTGACTTTCTTGGTATAAAAATCAAATCTCTCCTGGGATAGTGGTCCCTGAAACCAAATTTTTAAAAATCTATTTTTTTTTTAATTTAAAAACCAATTTCTTAAAAAGCGGATTGAAACTCACGAGCTGCAAATGATGTGTGATGCAGTATTCAACTTTGAAGTAAACTTGATCTCGAAATTCGGAAAACCGCAAAGATTTTTCAAAATCGTCTATTTTGAAATCACCACCATGTGAATCCTATAAACGCAAATTTTGACTAAAAACGATATTACTCACGGAAATTACTAATTCTTCCATTTCATATGGAAATTCCAGAAAGCTCTTGTTTTTGCACATCGAATAAGCGAAATTGCTGGTCTCTTCGAACTTAATGAATTGTTTGAAAGTAAGCTGAAAGTTTTTAAAATTTTAATTCCAAGATTTTAAAATAACCTTTTCGAAAATTGAACATTGGAGTCCATAAGGTAGAGTTCGGAAGTTTATGTGGGTTTTTTGGAGTTGGGTAGTTTTGTTTTTCACTAATGCCTGAAAATATGAACAACCCTTTTATTTATATGAATTGACGTTTACCGTTATAGTCCGTTTTGCGGGATGGTCCGGGGTATCATTTTGAGTTTTTCGCTTACGAGTTTTTGTCTGAATATATAAAATTCATTAAATATAATGAAAATAAAACTTAAAAAATGTTTTCAAGAGAATTTGCAATCCAGTGCAATTTTCGATGCAATTAATTTTCTAAATTGAATTTAGTTAATAAGATTTCTAAGAACTTCACTCCTGGATCAAAATGACCATCAGAAAACAAACTTTTAATTTCCGATTGAGTTTTCGATTTTCAAATCTTTAAACCAACAAATTTCAAGAAAAATTGTTTTTCGGTCAGCGTGTCTTTAAAATTTTACCTTGATGGTCTCTGAAGAGCTGGTGTTAACCGAAGGGACAATTTTCGGTTTGCGAGGTCGCAACTAAAAAACTTAATTTTTAAACTTTCGAGAACAAAAATTTACCTGCATTTTCTAGGATGAATTGGGTTAGGCTGATCTTGATTGACACGCGGTTTGAATTCAATGCAAAAAAGCGACGCTTTGTTTTTCGAAAAAAAACATTGCTTTTGTATCGGGCTTTCAAAAATAATCAATAAATACAATAGGTCAACGATAAAAATTCATGAACGTTAGTAGTCAGAAAAGAAAAAATCGTTAGAGATGCTCGAAAAAACATAGTAAAACAACAAAACACATTTGAAAGGCCAGTTGTAAATTGAAATGTTCACATCAATAGAAAACAGCATAAACGGTTCGTTCATCCTTTTTGAATATCTTCCAATTATATGTTCTTGTAACACTTGGAAATCTAGCAAATTCACCTTGATGTCCAAGTTTCTCCAATTCCCGTTTCATTTCGTCGGCTTCTTTAATAAACGTATTCGTTTCTGTCATTAAAATCTGAAAGACTTTTGTGACGAAGACCTAAACAAAACTACAAATAATGAAACACACCTTAAAGGGACCGTCAGGGACCTTTTGCAACATTGGTTCACGTAAAAGATAAAAATCAGCTGGTCAAAAAACTCATAGCGTTCAAAATTCACCGTTTTCGAGAAATCTTGCTTCAAAGTGCCCAAAACCGGCCGACCTTCTGCAGATTCTGCATGCACGATGTTTAAAGCCGGTCAAATTTCGAAATTATCATTCTAATAGGACGAGATTACTCGGAAAACGAGGAGTTTTCCAGACAATTTAGCATATATAATTAGTATAATTTTCGACAGTACCCGATGAAAACGGAAATGAAAAGGTCCTTGACGATCCCTTTAAAGAAATATAAAATCTCCTACGGCGTCGGAAACCAACCGTAATACTAAATTTTAGATTTTACATTGAAGGACGAAATTGTTTCAAATGACAATCCTTGACAGTGAACTAATAACTTAAAAAAATTAAGTCAATAAATCTTTTAAAAAAATCTCCATTAGGAGGTAATCCACTAAAGAGTATGCAAACGTTTTTGAAGCGAGTTTTCTGAAGAAAAAATAATAAACAGATTGCAAATTAAGAATATCACTTTCAAAACATCAGCTAAGCCTTGGTCGAATTCTGATTTGATTTTGTAGCGAAGGAGTCCGATTTTGTAAACATTTTCCAAAAGTAAATTCACCTCTTCTATTGTAAGGAATGGCTTAAAACCCGAATTACTTTTTTATATAAATATTTATATAAAATACACAATGCTCTTTTCGTAAAGCATTTGGTTTTTTTCTATTCCATTTCACTGGGGTACCTTTTACGTAAACCCGCCGTGTGAAGCAATCTTTTCTGCATCGACTTTTCTTATCTTAAAATGAAGCAAGCGGCAGTTTTCCACTGATAATCACGCGCAGTCAACCGTCTGACAAGCCGTTGCTCAAAGTGAGTTTTTCTTAAAATTCTAGTTTTATTGTCATATTTTAGTGTCGTTTTCCGAAGGCCAGGTGCTGCAACTGCTGAAAGAACAACAGCAAACAATGTCGAGAAGTTAAATTTTTAAAATAGGAATATATTTTGTACAATTCAGTGGAAACTTTGCTAATGAGTCAGCAGGAGCAGATAAACGGATTAAAAAGCAAAGTCAACTCGATTGGAGAGCTAGCCAACGATATAAAAAGTTTGAAAGGTTTGTTTGTTAAAGTTTTGAAGTTAATTCTACTTGAAAATATTTTATACTATGAGAAATTTCAATCAGACTGCTCATAATTTTACAAACTTAATGATAAATTATTATCCAAATTCGACAAAAACGGGCTTTAAAGGTGAAAATCAAAAAAGAACCGCTAAAAGCCGTTTGAAAGAATTTAAAAATTGTTCTTTCAGAGAATATTGACGCTCTCACTGGCAAAGTCAAGGAATTCGAAAATTCTTCAAACGCTCAGGGTGAGATTTATATTTTTGAACAAAAGACAGTTTCGATTTAATTAAGAGTATTAATAAATTTTATGAAGACATTTGCATTGATTTGAAAAAAGTGTCCTTGAAATTGACTGGAAAACTGCCGCTTGCTTCATTTTAAGATAAGAAAAGTCGATGCAGAAAAGATTGCTTCACACGGCGGGTTTACGTAAAAGGTACCCCAGTGAAATGGAATAGAAAAAAACCAAATGCTTTACGAAAAGAGCATTGTGTATTTTATATAAATATTTATATAAAAAAGTAATTCGGGTTTTAAGCCATTCCTTACAATAGAAGAGGTGAATTTACTTTTGGAAAATGTTTACAAAATCGGACTCCTTCGCTACAAAATCAAATCAGAATTCGACCAAGGCTTAGCTGATGTTTTGAAAGTGATATTCTTAATTTGCAATCTGTTTATTATTTTTTCTTCAGAAAACTCGCTTCAAAAACGTTTGCATACTCTTTAGTGGATTACCTCCTAATGGAGATTTTTTTAAAAGATTTATTGACTTAATTTTTTTAAGTTATTAGTTCACTGTCAAGGATTGTCATTTGAAACAATTTCGTCCTTCAATGTAAAATCTAAAATTTAGTATTACGGTTGGTTTCCGACGCCGTAGGAGATTTTATATTTCTTTAAAGGGATCGTCAAGGACCTTTTCATTTCCGTTTTCATCGGGTACTGTCGAAAATTATACTAATTATATATGCTAAATTGTCTGGAAAACTCCTCGTTTTCCGAGTAATCTCGTCCTATTAGAATGATAATTTCGAAATTTGACCGGCTTTAAACATCGTGCATGCAGAATCTGCAGAAGGTCGGCCGGTTTTGGGCACTTTGAAGCAAGATTTCTCGAAAACGGTGAATTTTGAACGCTATGAGTTTTTTGACCAGCTGATTTTTATCTTTTACGTGAACCAATGTTGCAAAAGGTCCCTGACGGTCCCTTTAAGGTGTGTTTCATTATTTGTAGTTTTGTTTAGGTCTTCGTCACAAAAGTCTTTCAGATTTTAATGACAGAAACGAATACGTTTATTAAAGAAGCCGACGAAATGAAACGGGAATTGGAGAAACTTGGACATCAAGGTGAATTTGCTAGATTTCCAAGTGTTACAAGAACATATAATTGGAAGATATTCAAAAAGGATGAACGAACCGTTTATGCTGTTTTCTATTGATGTGAACATTTCAATTTACAACTGGCCTTTCAAATGTGTTTTGTTGTTTTACTATGTTTTTTCGAGCATCTCTAACGATTTTTTCTTTTCTGACTACTAACGTTCATGAATTTTTATCGTTGACCTATTGTATTTATTGATTATTTTTGAAAGCCCGATACAAAAGCAATGTTTTTTTTCGAAAAACAAAGCGTCGCTTTTTTGCATTGAATTCAAACCGCGTGTCAATCAAGATCAGCCTAACCCAATTCATCCTAGAAAATGCAGGTAAATTTTTGTTCTCGAAAGTTTAAAAATTAAGTTTTTTAGTTGCGACCTCGCAAACCGAAAATTGTCCCTTCGGTTAACACCAGCTCTTCAGAGACCATCAAGGTAAAATTTTAAAGACACGCTGACCGAAAAACAATTTTTCTTGAAATTTGTTGGTTTAAAGATTTGAAAATCGAAAACTCAATCGGAAATTAAAAGTTTGTTTTCTGATGGTCATTTTGATCCAGGAGTGAAGTTCTTAGAAATCTTATTAACTAAATTCAATTTAGAAAATTAATTGCATCGAAAATTGCACTGGATTGCAAATTCTCTTGAAAACATTTTTTAAGTTTTATTTTCATTATATTTAATGAATTTTATATATTCAGACAAAAACTCGTAAGCGAAAAACTCAAAATGATACCCCGGACCATCCCGCAAAACGGACTATAACGGTAAACGTCAATTCATATAAATAAAAGGGTTGTTCATATTTTCAGGCATTAGTGAAAAACAAAACTACCCAACTCCAAAAAACCCACATAAACTTCCGAACTCTACCTTATGGACTCCAATGTTCAATTTTCGAAAAGGTTATTTTAAAATCTTGGAATTAAAATTTTAAAAACTTTCAGCTTACTTTCAAACAATTCATTAAGTTCGAAGAGACCAGCAATTTCGCTTATTCGATGTGCAAAAACAAGAGCTTTCTGGAATTTCCATATGAAATGGAAGAATTAGTAATTTCCGTGAGTAATATCGTTTTTAGTCAAAATTTGCGTTTATAGGATTCACATGGTGGTGATTTCAAAATAGACGATTTTGAAAAATCTTTGCGGTTTTCCGAATTTCGAGATCAAGTTTACTTCAAAGTTGAATACTGCATCACACATCATTTGCAGCTCGTGAGTTTCAATCCGCTTTTTAAGAAATTGGTTTTTAAATTAAAAAAAAAATAGATTTTTAAAAATTTGGTTTCAGGGACCACTATCCCAGGAGAGATTTGATTTTTATACCAAGAAAGTCAAACATTTCGGATTCTACTCTTGTTTCTTGGAACCAATTTTTGATCCCCTCTTTGTCATGTTTATAAAAGTAGGTTTATTTTATAATGAACCCTTTAGCGTATCTTTTTCAAAAACAACATAAAACAATAGTTTTAATTTCAGAGAACGAAAATTGACGAGCTCAGTTTACATATCAGTAATGATCAGAAGGATTTTCCGTACGACACTAGTAATGTTGACGAGGTATCGAAAAACGAAAAATTCCAACTCAAAAATTTAGGTAACCATTTACGAAGATTCAGAGGCTATTGCGAGCAAAGTAGCATTTTCAGTCAAGGCGAAGAAATGTATTAAAATTATTCGTACTCACATAACTGCGGAAGAGCTTGTGAGCCACATTCAGGTAAGAAATGAAAAGTGTGTGCGCGTGTGCGTGTGTGTGTTTGAGTGTGTGTGTGTATGTGTGCGTGCGTGTGTCCGGATGTATGTGTGTGAGTGTGAGTGTCAATCAGTGAGTGAATAAACTACTCAGTGGTGGAACAGACTTATTCATTTTCAGACCTTATTGACCGAAGCTGTCCCCTTCCCTAACAAGACCTTTTTACTGAAAAACGAAATAAGCCGATGGGAACTGGAAGAAGCGTTGAAGATTCTAGGAGATACCTGTAGGCCTGCAAAATTATCAGATTGGTGGCATATAACCAAAACTGGTGATACGGATCCTTTCCTTGAATTGGTGTATTCCTCCGAAACGTTTATGCATATTCGTTTGTGGAACGTTTGTGGAATGTAATAAACGCTTTTCAAATATTTGGGTGTTTTACATTTTTTACTCATTTCTTGTTGTTAAAAGAGACAAAGAATTGGGAGAGAGAGAAAGAGAGAAAGAGAGAAAGTGAGAGAGAGAGAGAGAGTGGGAGAGATCACATATATGAGAAACCGATTTTTCACCTTATTTTTCCCAGAAAACGAAAAATTATAAAGGTTGTCGTTCTTGTATGAGTTGTCGTGAATCCAGCAGTTTAAACGACTAAAAATTAATATTTCCAAAACACATTTTTGAAAATTTTCGAATGTTTTGTGTTTTTAGTATGACTTGTTGCTTAGTGAACCCTCATATGGACTATTTTTCAAAATCCCTATGAAAAAGCAAAACAGCGCGAATCGCTTTTTTCGCAGTGAAATGAAATCGCTTTCAAACTTATATCAGTCTAACCAAAATCGTCAACCCCAATGCAGGTAAGTTTTTTATTTGATTAAAAATTATTTAAAAAATAATTCAGCTACCCAGCAAAACTCAAAATGGAGACATTCATAGCGAGACTTCGAAAACAGTCAAGGTAAACTTTTTTTAAACTTAATATTTCATTTTTAAATATTAGAATTGCCAATTTTTCTTATGATTTTGAATTTCAGATGAAACATCGGAAGAGAAAAGTTCAAGATGCCATTATGGAAAACCAAATAAAACGCACCAAAATGGTAGAATTCAATTTAAAAATACAAAATTTTCAATTTTCCAGATTGCTATGAACAAGAAAAGAATCAATTTCTGCAGCTTTCCTTATGTTTTACAGTATTCCATTTTCGCAAAAGTAATTATATAATGAATACCTAATTTCAATTATATTTTCAGTTAACTTTCAAACAGTTTGTTCAATTTGAAGAGTCCGGTAAATACGCTCACTCGTTGTGCGAGAATAGGCGAAAAATGAAATTCCCGCATGAAATCGCGAAATTGCAAATTTGTGTAAGTTTCAGTTTTTTTCTATTTCTGAGATTATCCATTTTCAGGGATCATATCACAAAGGCGATATTAAAATTGACAAATTTGAAAAACAGTTGTTGTTTTCGGAAGTAGGAGATCAAGTTCAGTTGTCAATCAAGAACTGTCACACCTACCTTATAGTAAGATATATTTGAAAATGTTTAATTAAAATTGTTTTAGGGAGCTCTTTCTCAAGAAAGATTCGATTTCTACACACAGAAAGTCAAATATTTCGAGCCCTACTTTTGCTATTTGGAGCCGAGGTTTGATCCATTGTTCGCCAGATTTATAAAAGTAAGTATGTTTTCACAATTTCCTGTTTTGTTTTTTATTTTCGCGAAAAATTGTTATATCACCTTTTCAGACAACAAAAATCGATAACATCTCTGCGACTTATTTATGAACTCAAAAAGGAATTCCCTTACGACACGAGTGCTATTGACAAGGTAAGCAAAAATGTCAATCTTTCTATTTCTAAACTTTAGGTTAACTTGGTGGCCCCTGGCGTTTCGTGCGAAGTTGCATTTTCACTCAAAGCAAAACTGAATCTTTTCGTAATGAGTGCTTTAATCACTCCGCAGGATATTTTGAGACAAATTCAGGTTAAAGATAGAGAGTGTGTGAGTGAACATGAAATAAATCGCATTTAGACCTAGAAAGAGAGTGTGTGAGTGCTGTGGACAGGAAAAAAGTTAGATTTTAGTCGATTTTAACCAAATCTGCAACCATTCCCCGAAAAACATTTCTTCTTAAACAAGAAATAAAGTTCGCTGAACTAGAAGAAGCTTTAAAATCACTAGGACACAACTGCAAACGGGTAAAACTGGACTATCCGTTGCTAAAAGATCCTCGCGGTTGGGCAATTATGAAACCTGATGAGAGCGAACCATACTTGGAATTGCTTTTTGCCAGCGAAACATTGATTACCATTGGCATGTGGAATTATTTAGATTAGGAATTGAAATTTGGGCAATGAATATTTATAAAAAAATTTTGTTTATTTTATTTTATCACATAGAAGATTTTCCATTTTCTTCTAAAAGCGAAGGGAGGAGAAAAAGAGCGCGCGAGAGAGTTCTCAAGTAATTTCATCTAGGGGGTATATGTGTGTTTTATTCCTATTCCTCTTCAATTTCTTCTCTTTTTGTTGGAATCCGAACACGATCATTGATATCTGAAAATCAAACGATTTTTAAAAGTTCGAATGTTGAAATATTTTTTACCTGACCAAAACGAAGAAATACAAGAGCCTTCTATTCCACAAACTGGACAGTTATTCGGTCTTTCTCCTTTAGGTCCTTGATGGAAATGCTTGCAAGGAGAAAAACGATTCCACCTTAAAATGTATTTTATAAGTGTAAAATTCAAACTTTAAACCTTTGAAATACAAAAAAGAAACTCACTCAAAGCCGGGTTTAGATACATCGAGTAGTGTGGAGTAATTGCAAGTCGGACATTTTACACTAACATTGTCATCATTCAGAGATGAAACAGGGTTTTGTTTCTTGCAGCGATAGCATTCAACCTCTGAAAAACGGTTGGTGAATACGAAAAACCCGCGCCAAATGAAACTTTCCCGTCATTTTTTTTTCGGAATATTTATGGGGTAAATGAGTGCCCTCTTTTTGACTATTTCAATGCTTTTTTTTTCTTAATTTTTTCAGTTTATACAATGACATCCGCTGTTTTTTCTATCTGGTAATAAGTAAAAACATTTATTCAATTAATGCGGATATGAGTCAAAATTTTAGCCAATCATACAACAACGCCCTATTCATGGCGAAAGTGGCGAAAAATCTCTTACTTTTTTTAGTTGCAGACTCCAAAAAAGTTAACAAAAAATTGTTATCACATCGAATCAATTGGCGTTTGACCTACTTTTGAAATAAAATTGCGTTATGTCCCAACATTGCTTTTAAATGTCGTCGATTTCATTAAACGTTTTAGTGCTTTTTTTCAGTTCATTGCCCCTTAAAATATAAACAATTACCTTATTTACAGAAATGAGTTCTACGAGGACTTGCTATTTTGAGCATTTTTCAAGGACAAAAAGGATTGGAACATTGTGGGTTTCTTCGTACTCTTTGAATTGAAGTTTTCCATATTTTAAGTTAAATGTTATTTTATTCTTTTGGATAGGTTTCTTTGTACGAAATTACAAAAGTTCGCCAAATACTGAGTGGCGAAAAGAGTCTGACTTAAGGGTTTTTTTCTTAAAATTTGTGTTTGTATAATATTTGTATAAAAAACACACTTGAAGTTACATTGAGTTGTCTTTCTTTTTCAAACAAAATTTAGATTTTTTTTTGTTGGGAAAATAGAAAGTTCTAAACGTTTTTTGATCATGTTTAATAGCATTTTCTGATAAGATTTCTTTCTTGCATTCTAGGACCCAACCTTATGGAACCTAAGCTTAACGACATTTAATGAATTATTCAAGCCTATCCTTTGAATAAATGTTTTTCGTTCGAAAAAAAAAAACATTTAAATGATTTTTAAAGAAGCTTTTTTTTATTTGTCGAAAAAAAATTTGCATTTTTGAAATACTTTTTAAAAAGTAAATTTCGATTAGCGATGAACATTTGTAAAAAAAAAAGTGTTTGATTTTTATTTCAAACAATTCAGTTGTTTGGTAAGAAATGTATAGTTTAAAATTGCATATACCTACAAGAAAGACACTTTACATACAAATGTTTTGAAAAAAAAAATCCATTGTTCAAACGAACCATATTCCTCCGGGAAAAGGGCCCACGGTGTGTCTTTTTCAATCGCGCTTTTCCATTCTTTAACCGTAAAAGTTTTTCCTAAAAATAATTTAAAAAAGTATATTTACTCCTTAAAAAACCTTCAGTGGTGTGAATTTCCTCGTTAACAATCGAAATTTTTGCTTTCATCCACGAAAAGTCCCCGGAAAGGGAATTTAAAAACTCCTTTTCTTTTTCTTTCCGTTTCCTCTCCTTCTCCTCTTCTTCTCGAACTTTTCTCTCCTTTTCTTCTTTTTCCTTTTGCGTAATTTTTGCATCATATTTTGTTGCAAGGGCGTGCATTTCCTTCTGAAGTCTCTGAACTTCGTTTTGAGCCTTCACAATTGAAATCACTGAAAACTGAATTCAAAAACCAAAATTTCTGAAATTCTCACGGGCCGGATGAAAATCGTCCACTTTTCTGTTAACATTATGCAGTTCCCTGACAAGATCCTCCCCTTAAAATTTTTTATAAAAAATATAACAAATTTATTTTACCTTCATCCGATTGCTTCTCCTCGAAAACGAGGATTTTTACATTTTGTACTTCGACTTCAAGAAGATTTACCTTTTCCAGCAGTTGATCCGCTAAAATGTTTAATTACCCCTTTTTCTATATTACTTACTTTGTAGTTTGGCCTCACTTTGTTCCTTTCGAATTGCCAAGAGAGCGTCCATTATTTCAGCATTTGAAATCACCACTGAAAGAAAGGTTTCACAATTATTTCCACTCTCCCAAAGTCTCGGCAAGTCTCAATTATCTCAGCTAAACATTTTCGGTATATAGTGAACAGTTAGTAAGTTTTATCCAAGATCTAGAAAAACGTAAAAAATATTTTTCTGCTTGAGAAGTCTTCACCTCGTTAGAAGCATTGTTATTTTACTTCAAAGTAACAGTAACCCACTTGCAAAGTTGTCGTTCCGGCGGTCGATAGGAAAGAGTTATGTTATCAGCTTATGTTTGTGGATTTCTTATCAAGCTCACATTTTCTGGGTACGTGACCATTTCGAATTCTAAACTGCTTAAAACTTATGAGTAACCTATATTTCAATCACAAAGTATTTTCGAAATTTTGCCATTTTTTTATTTCATTTTTTCTGTTTGATAGTTTTCTGGCTTGCTATTTTGCATTTATGCGCATATTTTAATCAGCAAGCATATAGTTGTCGCCAAAATGAAATCATATGCTAATTGCGAAAATGTGCAAAGCATGATCTGTCGTATACTGATTAGACTACGAACTTTAATGTCAACAGAGGATCACTAGGACATTCTAATTTTATTGGCATGATTCCAATTTGGCGACAGCTATACTTATTTTTAAAGGGAACATTAGGGAGGTTTCCCACCCTCATGCTAATCATATGCTAATGATGACTTGGCAAGCATTCTGTGAACAACCGTTTCCTGATGACGGTGTTGGAAAACAACATTTCAATTTGAATCGTGCAATTAGAATACGGCTCATTTTTGTTATGCGAAGGCCCCTGATGGTCCCTTTAATGTTTTCGTTTTTATTAGTGTTTTATTCTCTCTCCCTCTCCCTCTCTCTCTCTCTCTCTCTCTCTCTCTCTCTCTCTCTCTCTCTCTCTCTGTTTTTCGAACTCTCTCTTTCTGCCCATATATCTTATTTCTCTACTTTTCTCTACTATAATGTATATGATTCAAAGTTTATTTTTTTCTAGGGAAGGCTTGACATTTTGACACAATTGTACCTACTTGGGAAACTCGTGCTCAGGCGGTCAATATAAAAAGTGTTATCAGTTTGAGCTGTGGGATTTCTCACTGTTGATTCGATCAATAAACATATTTTAAAAAAAAATAAAAACACTGAGAAATATAAAAAAATCAGTAAAAATTACTTTATTTAAGTGATAGGAAAACAGAAGATAGTTAGAAGAAAAAACAACAAATACGAAGTAAACAAAAAGGAAAATTCATTCTTTCGTCATTCTCGGAGTTCGGACATATTTGTTATTTTTGCCTAAAAAGGAAAAATACAATTACGAAACCGTGTTTTTACCATGGCAGGCAACGGCTTCCTTTCCACAAAAACCACAAATCTTCGGTCTTTGGCCAGTCGGCACCTGGTGATAATGGCCGCATTCTCCAAATTGAACCCAACTTAAGTGATTAGTTTTACAAAATTTTGTTCTCACTCACTCCATTCCTTCGCTAGGAGGGCCAAGCAAAGTTATATAATCACACTCTGGGCACAGAACTGAGACTTTGTCCTCTCGGAGACATTCCGCGATAGGAAGTGGTTCCTGGCATCTGATGTAGTAACATTCCACTTCTAAAAGTAGTCTATTAAATTCGGTTCTTAAGATTAAAAAACGCTTTTAAATCAGCAATTTGTGCGTATGGCGAACCAAACAGGGTAAATGTGAACGAGAGCGTGTTGGAAATGGAGAGAGGCCAGCATGACTGCCAATTTAAGGCGTAATGTCTATAATTTTCGTGCTGATTCGCACTTTAGCGGACACAAAATTTGGTTTTTGTCTCCGATTCGGCTGTAAACGTGCAGATTAGTTCATCAACGCCTAAGTGAGCTACACTTAGTTTGCTCAAAACAGTTCTACGTGTCGCTTCACGTGTTTTAACTGACATTTATTGACTCTCCTCAAAATAATGCTTTTTTACCCGTTTAAAAAAGCTTTTTCAATGTGTTTTTCAACGGCGTAAAAACGAAACATGCGATCAGGCGCAGATCTGTTCAGATTCAATTTTCTCATGTAATTTCTCTTTCAAACTATTTTCATAGCTGTCGCCAAATTGGAATCCTGCCAAAAACAGTCCTAATGCAGCATTCGTGCGAAACGCAGGCGAAAAGGGCGAGCAAAAAGCGGAGACGCAGAGAAAAAGCGGCTTTCCCCCACCCCAGTTCCGTTGGCTATATCTATTTTTATCATATCTTTATTTATGCCTAGATGAACTTTTTTCCATCAACCAAGACAAAAATCGGAGACAAAAAAACCAAATTCTGTGTCCGCCTTGTGCTCGAGTCATGCTGGGATCACGTCTTATCAAGGGGTTATATATATTCTACGACATCTTTTTTCATGCAGGAAATGATAAAAACCTACTGTACTTTTCAGGAGACTGAAGCCACGGGGAAGTCATTGTGTCGGCTTTTTTGTTGAACAAAATAATTGCTCCGACAGGGAAGAACTTATCAGTTTTGGCGCTGATGACAGCATTTCGCGATAAGGCGGGCGGTGCCAGAAGATGTTAGTCACCCTTTAATCTTTTGATCAAACAAGAAAGAGTCGCGGCCTTACCTCATTTTGGAATGAAATCAACTGGGTTTGTAGAATAAACCCTCAGATGTGCCACTGATTTCTTACAGGTCTGAACAGCGCGTGCCGCCTGAAAAAAATCAAACGATTTTGTCAGTCGCTTCCTGAAGACAAATCTTTCCCAAAGAACAATTCGCATGCGGAACTCAGCCGTCTACGTAGATTCACAGGAAGTTTGGCTCATCTCATAACAAATTTGTAACGAAAACAAAACAACAGACCGTTACTATTAGTCAACAGCGTCTATTTATTCCACATTCACTGTTGAAATGATCCAGTATCCGCCTTTCGTCAACTATCAGTTATTTCAACTTGTCGAAACAATTATAGGTGTGATATCTGCTTTAATAAATTTTTATGTCATATACTGCATAGCAATGAAGTCTCCGCTAATTATGCAAAGATATAAGTGGTTTCTTTTGTACCATCAAATTGTAATGGCAATCATGGATAGTTATGTAAGTGAGAGAGACAGTGTGTGTGTGTGTGTATGTGTGTGTGTATGTGTGTGTGTATGTGTGCGTGTGTGTGTGTGAGTGTGTAAGCGTGTGAGCGTGTCAGTATGCGAGTATGCGATTTTGTGGGTGTGTGAGTAGTAGTGCACGTGTGCCTGTGTGTGCGTGTTTCTGTAGTCACTGATTGGCATATTTCAGCATTCTCATGACACCCTATGTGACGTATCCTCTACCAATCGTATTTTCTCTTGGATGGTTGGGAAAGATATTTTCTGCCCACCAATTAATGATGTTTGACATGTTTCTCTACTTTTTTGCGCTAACAACGTCTGTGCATCTATTCCATTATCGCTACCTTGTGGTGCAAGGAAAGAATAGATTTCCAATTGGCCATAAAATGTGCATCAGTCTGGTTTATATTTGTTCATGTGTGCCGGCGTTGGCGTTTTGCCAGCTTGGTGATGAGACTGAGGTGGTTTTACGTGAGGTTGAAAAGGTGATTTCCAAAATGGCACACTCACACTCACACACTCACACACTTACACACTCACACACTCACACACTCACACACTCACACACTCACACATTCACACACTCACACACTCACACACTCACACACTCACACACTCACACACTCACACACTCACACACTCACACACTCACACACTCACACACTCACACACTCACACACTCACACACTCTCTAAGTTACAGGAGTATACATGTGTGAACGCAACAGAATTTCTTACTATCGCCCCTTTGGTCGTCTACAACATTCCGAATTTCTATAAAATAACGTTTCCAGCACTAGCTTTTTCAACTTCGATCATTTCTTTACTACTAATTCTTTTTGTACTTCGTACTTTCATCTTTCTCCAAACGCCCAGAATGTCCCCTCAAACTCAAAATCTGCAAAAGCGTTTCTTTTTCGCTCTTTGTCTGCAAATTTTCACTCCATTGGTCTTGATGGTTATTCCAGCTGTCGGGATTTTGTATATTATTGGAAACCAGATTTTCGGATGCACAGGTTTGAACTTCAGATCATGAAAATTTAGTTGAAAGTTAAGGGTTTAGTGTATTTTGCGTTGCAGTTATGTCAATTCAAGGAGCTGTTGGAGGATTGGTGTTGGTAGCTGTTCAACCAGCTTATAGAAACATTCCATGGGCTCGGCGCGGATCGGTGATAAGTGCCAATCGATTTCAAGCTTGGTCTGTTAGTGGTTCAACGTTTTCTATTACTGCCACATAATGAATAGTCTAAGTGAAACATATGTTTCATTTCTTAGGCGGTTCATAAGAAAAACGCACGCATGTTCGCACGTACGAACGCACACACGCAACGCACACGAAAGTTTAGTTTTATTGTTCATTACATTTACTTATCAAAAGTAACAAAACCTTGATGTATATAAAAACCAAAACAGGGCTCGGCCGCCCCTGGTAGCGTTATTACCCAACGCTTAGCATTTCCATCTTCAAGGTCGAAGCGTCTACATATGTCTCCGAGATCATGCAACTCCTCTTCCAGTTCTTCAATTGTAAATGGAAGGTCTTCTTCTTCTCCATCTGCTCGTTCCAACTTTTGAATATAATATTGCTTTCGCGGGAAGTTGGGATTTTCACCAATCAAAGTCTGAAAAGGAGAATAGAGTTTTTGTTATGCCTGTCTCTCTGCATCTCTCTGAATCTCTCTCTCTCTCTCTCTCCCTCTCTCTCTCTCTCTAACTCTCTCTCTCTCCCTTCCTCTGGCCATGTTTCAAAAACAAACCTTCACGTGGTTCACGATATCGATCGATGTCATCGTGACATTAGTAACTAGAACACTCTTTTTCGCCCTAACCGAGAAGGCAGCTCTTGCAGATATGTTAGTTCCAGTAACTATTACCTAAAAAAAGTGTGTGAGTGTGTGAGTGTGTGAGTGTGTGAGTGTGTGAGTGTGTGAGTGTGTGAGTGTGTGAGTGTGTGAGTGTGTGAGTGTGTGAGTGTGTGAGTGTGTGAGTGTGTGTGCATGTAATATTTAATTTTTAACCCACCTTTTCAATTTCACTAGTGTCGTAAGGAAATCTTTCATTCTCATAATCGTCACCCACTCCCACATTTAAAATTGAAATCTTTGTTTTCTAAATGAAAAGTTTGAAAAAGCCTAATCTTCAACTAACCTTCAAAAGACTATCCAAAAGTGGATCATACTTCTTCGGTGTCGTTTCGGCCAGTTTTCCGATGTTCATAACTCGCTGTTCATAGAATTCAAGTTGCTCTTTTGAAACAGATCCCTGAAAATACAATTTTACTTTTGAAAATCTATAAAATGAAACTTACCTTGAAAAAATTGGTAGCGTTCTTTGTTGAAAGAAGAACCTGATCACTACATTCAGAAAATGGAATTTGTGTCACATTTTTGTTGATTTGGAAAGTATTTTTCTTTAAACCCTGAAAAAAACATTTTAAAATAAAATTTTAATAAAATATTACACAAAGAAGGTTATCGATTTCCAGAGGAAATTTCATCCATCGATTAGTTTCACATATCGTGTAGGCGAGCTCACAGGTTCGCTCGAAATTCGTGAATTGTTTGTAGTTTAACTAAATTTCGCTTTTAAAATCAATAGTAAGGAGAAAATTTTTACTTTTCCAAAAAACGAGAGCTGTAGTCCATAAGGCAGGCTTGAAAAGTCCAGTTTGTACTGAAAAAATTTTAATTTTTTACAAATATTATTTTTAAAAAAAAACACCTTTGTTGTCTGCTTTTCTACCGGATATACAGGCTTCTTTTTCGATTTTCTGGGATCTTTGACTTGAGTTTTCTTCTGAAAAGTTTGAAAATTCTCTTCAAAAAAGAAATTTACCTGCATTTTTGTAGGAAAGGTGCTGAGACAAGCGAAATAACTCAACAAAAAGACCAAGCGGTCTTTGGCGAAGAAGCGCTATTTGACCTTTGTTTGAAAAACAAATCGATAATTAGCGGTAGAGCGTGACATAATATTGAAACAACGAGATAATGGTGACCCGGCGGGTCAGCGGCCCGATATTTTTAGTAGACGCATTAAAATGAGTTTTTTCCCATGTGGAAATACGTTTTCCCAGTCTAAACGACTATTAATCAATATCTAAGCACCATTAAAGGGACCATCAGGGACCTTTTTTCCACAATTAAAACCAACGTCAGAATACAACAGTACAATTTTATCAGTTATTTTTTTCTTTTTCCATCAAAAACCATTTGCACCAGAGTGGATTCGAACCCGGGACCTTTTCGTTACCGGCTACCGGCGCTAACCAGTTGGCTATGACGTCGACGAAAGTTCAGCGCTAAGTGTTCCCAATCCCCAGCGGCTTTCACCTTGGACAGCGGGCAGATGGTGTGAAAAAAGTATGCTGGAGCCCGTTGGAAAAAATTAATTTTGAGTTTTGATTTGAAATTACGGCTTTTTTGGATTAAGGAGTTGAATATGATAAGTAGATAATGGATCAACTAAATTAAATTTATTATTTAAAAAAAAAACTTTAACAAGCAAGATGCAAATATAATTGACAATCTATTTTTTGGGGTTCAGTATTGTATAGAAGATACTGTAACCGCCAGGGCAAATTGTGCAAGTAACCCGGTTACACTGTAACCGGGTTACTGGTTACACTGTAACCAGCCACTCGGTTACACTGTAACCAGGCGCTCGGTTACAGTGTAACCAGTAGCTCGGTTACAGTGTAACCAACTCTTACGTTACATATTAACCAACTTCCCGGTTACACTGTAACCAACTTCGTGGTTACACTATAGATGACTAATGGTAACCAGTGTGGATTACACCCTAAAATATGCAACCGCGACAATTCCTCCGCCTAGCACTGCCCACGACAATTCCTCCGACCCGCTCACGACAATTCTCACAGCTGCGACGCCGGGTTCCCTGGTTTCTGTACAACATAGACTTTTCGGGGCATCCCAGAAACGCGAGGCGGGGTGGGGGCCCCGCCAGTACGAACACGCACCCCTTCCTTATTAGAAACGGTTACCCCTTTAGAAGGGTGTACTTCACTTTACCCAGCGCATAAACGAGGGCATAGTAGGATCATTTTGGTCTATATTGGAGGGGAAGAACAATATAAGAACACAACATAACACATGAAATGATTTGGCAAATGGTCCCGTGCGGAATGCGACCAATTTTCTTACGTAAGGGTTAAAACCTCTTACGTAAGACATTTCGCAACATTTCGTACGAGATTTCTGCCTCTAGTTTAGTCACTAATTATTTTGTTTAACCTTTGTTTATTGTAGTAAGCATTTTGATTTTGTGAAAAGTATTTGTTTCGAATCGCATTTTTGAAATTCAATTTATTTCTTGAGCGTGAGTTGCTTTTTAAGCGTGATTTGAAATTGTGCGCATTTTCTTGATCCAGCACCTATTCGTTGCAACAACCAATAGTACGACAGTACAACTTTATACTTCTCCTTTCGTTTTACATTGCCTTTTTGAAATTATTTAATTCCCTAACTTCAATTGTTCCCATTGGGTGTTTTGATGACTAACCCTTTTCTCCTTTACCTGCATTCACTCCCCTCCCTCTAGCGGTTTAGTGAAATCGGCCACAAACGCCCTGAACATTTCACCCCATCATTTTTTAAGCATTCTCGTGTGTTATTCGTTTTCCCCTTTAGTTCAAGTTGTACAAGTGTAACCGGGTGTCGTTTGCACTATAACCTTTTGGGAATTATATATAACCAGGTTACAGTGTAACCGGCCTACCGGTTACAACATAACCGGCAGGCTGGTTACACTGTAACCAGCTAGTCGGTTACACTGTAACCAGCTGGTTGGTTACACTGTAACCACATAACTGGTTACAGTGTAACCAACCAGCTGGTTACAGTGTAACCGACTAGCTGGTTACAGTGTAACCCGGTTACTGGCCAAAAAGGCCAACGGCCAGGGGTGGCAAAAGGGCGGCCCTCGGCCGGCCGCGGCCCGCCGAGGGCCCTATCGCAGAGCGCGGGAAATTCAAAAACGGATTTTTATTCTATTCTCTCACAGTTTAATTTTAGTAATTTTCATCACATCAACAAAAATCCGTCAAATAAAGCACATATTTCGGTAAAAGCTGCTTTGCAAACATCCTTTATAACATTAGAGGGTTGTCGTTCTGTCCGTTAGCAGCGCAACGTTTTATGCGGAGAGGTACACCCCTTCATTTCCCCCAACACGACCATGGGGAACAATTCATTGAAATGAGTAGAACAAAGCGGCCACAGGATTTATACATAGGCGGCAGAAGGCCGCCTACATGGGGAGCCGAAGGCTGCATACCTAAGCGACCGCAGGCCGCGATCACAGATTGAGGCGGCTGAAGGCCGCCGAACCCAGAAGGCGAAGACCCGCGCAGCGGGACTTTGGCTTCTGGTATTACACACAAAATAGGCTGCAATGGCCATATTTTGCCCTTACATAATTTATACTGCTTAGATGATAAAAAATTGTATTTTTGTACAGAAAATGTTTTTCCTATTAATTTTTAATCTTGAAAGAAATATAACCCGTGGAAAACCCTAAATGTGGTTTAACTAGGCAAAGTTGGGCAAATTTTGCCTTTCCAGCCACCACCCTTGCTGAATTTTCCCTTCCATGCATTCATGCTCAATTTTCTATGATTGCTTGAGATGAAAAAAGCATTTGTAAATAAAATTGCAACAAGATCAATCTCTGAAATCCTTTATTATGCACCTACTCTCAATCGGCCTTCCTCATTATTATTATATGAAAGTGAGTATTTCACATTTTTCCTGAACTCCGAATTCACCAATTTATTGCCCTAAGAATGTCCCTTTAAAGTTAGAAAGCGAAAAAATAATTAAAAATATTTAAAAACCGTGAATTCAAATTATTTGAGTTCGCGCGCTTTGGAACTCGGCTGGCCGAGGGCCGGCCGGCGGCCGAGTGACGTCGGCCCTCGGCCGGCCAGGGCCCTCGCCGGCCAGGGCCCTCGGCCGGCCAGGGCCCTCGCCCGAGTCGGCCTACTTATTTGCCACCCCTGTTAACGGCATTTAAACTAGAGAAATCTCGAATTTGAGGTAAGTAATTTTAATCAAATTTTTGTTGAAAATACCTTGCATTTCACTATAATACTAGTGATTTGCTAATGTTAGGCACCGCAGCCCCGCCCACTTTTCGGCACCGAAAGGGAGGCAAATCCTGGGCCTACCCCTGCCAAACGCGTGAATGCGAACTTTTTCGACTTTTGAAAATGGAATATGGGACAAAAGGAGACGGTCTTTTAAATGGTGCACCGTTTGTTGGCAGATTAAAGGTGGAAACATGTGATACTCCGCCTCATAGTCGAAAAAATCAGTTTTTTGCTTGCAAAACGTATTTACAAGTGGCAAACGTTACGTTTCAGCATTGCAAATGAAACTTTACATAATTTGGATCATTTTAAAGCCAGGTGCACTCATTTTCAATTTGCCGATTTTTCGTGGTATAATTTCAAAGTAGACACACTTCAGCCTTCCATAAAACGCGTTTTTTCTCAGAAATTTCAGCGACACCCTCTAGTTTTAATTATTTATTCGAACAGAGGATGCTGATGCGGCCATGAAAAGTACATTAAATGATAAATTTCCTTCAGAACTCTGTTTTTGGCGAACATTTGAATGTAACGGTGTTGGTGACGTAGAACTTCAATCACTGTAAACATGCCGTTGTGAAGCGCAAACGCAAGATGTGTTAATAAAAATATTTTGTGTGTATTTATTTTTAATAACACAAACACAAGATTCTAAATTGCCGATTTTTCACAATTCACTTTGAAAGTTGAATTTTCTTCCATTTTTTCATCAAAATATGCGGTAAACGCGCCCCAGTCACGACTGGCACCTTGCCAAATCTCCCGAATTTAGACTTTTTGGTTGAAAAAGCTCATTTTCGGTTGTTTTTCTGCATGAAATATTCTTAAATGGTATAATAAATTAATAAAAACGTATTTTCTACGCCATAAGACACTAATTTGCAGAAGTAAACGCGTTTATACCTTCTGGGGCCTGTTTGAGAGTTAAAAGGGAGTATTTCACCGTATATTTATAAATATTAATTAAATTATTGATCTTTCACAGTCAGGTGATTGATTCCTTGCTATTTTATCCCGATTTCTGTGAAAACGAAGCGATAACAACCGAAAATGCAGCGGCGGCTGCTCGTGACAGTCGCCGAAAGTGGGCGTGGCCGCCGATCGGCAGCGACAGCCATGTCAGGATATGCCGCCTTGGGGTGCGGCATTCAAACTTGAATTACTCGGTTCAAACTTAACCAAATTTATTTTTTCAAAAAAGGATTTCTTAGATAGAGTCAGACTAATTTAACGGTGCTACTTTCATATAAATAAAATCTGTTTGAAAAAAACGTTGTGGAGCCTAGCTAATGTCGACAAAAATCTCTGAAACAAACTTTAAAAAGACTTTTTATTGCAGATAGTGCAGGGTTTTCAAAATTTGTTTAGTTGATCTCTGTAGGAATTGAGCGGTCCATTGCAGGCCACTGTCTTAGAAATTGGGTCATGTTCTCCGATTTGGCTAAAATTTGGTAAATAACCATTCTCTGAAATCTATAGTCCATCCTGCAACTTTTAGGTAAAACGTCGAAGAAGTGAAATTTTGCGTTTGAAACTTCAGTTTTTCGCGTTTTTCAAATTGCGCTTTAAAGAATATTTTTATGTTATTTCACTCTCATGTTGCTCGAAATACGCGCACAAAAACTTAAAAATAGTTGTCCATAAACCGCAGTGTCATTTATATACCATTTTAACCAGGGAATATTTTTGACCTACCAAAGATGAAATTATAAATAGATGAGAAATTCAAATTCAAAGTCAAATTTTGTTTTTTGGAGTGTAAATTTGTAAAAGGTGAGCAAAAACATGACAAATTCAATGGAAACATCCTCATTCTGCGCAATTAGGACAACGCGAAAAACTAAAGTTTCAAACGCAAAATTTCACTTTTTCGACGTTTTCGGCATCCTGCGGGAAA
This sequence comes from Oscheius myriophilus, assembly GCA_964057215.1. Classification (NCBI taxonomy): domain Eukaryota; kingdom Metazoa; phylum Nematoda; class Chromadorea; order Rhabditida; family Rhabditidae; genus Oscheius; species Oscheius myriophilus. The sequence goes on from OZ059904.1 coordinate 3,628,045, forward strand.
CTTCTAAGCAGTTCTGTTATTTGAAGGTTAGATTTGGACTATCTACGCCATTTTCTTATGTAAAAATATAACTTCCAACTGTTTTGAGCATTTTTGCCAAATTACAGTACCCTACCATAACCCAGGTCGAAAAATAGATTTTTCCCTAAAAGTTGCAGGATGGAGTATAGATGCCAGAGAAAGGTTATAGACCAAATTTCAGCCAAATTGGAGACCATGACCCATTTTCCAAGACAGTCGAGTTTAACAGAAACGGCGTCTTAGCATTAAAAAATGATTTTCAAAAATATAGGGGCCGGGCGGCTCCTTTCTCAAGTTTTCGCAGCCCGGTTTATGCTACCGTTTGTTGTGACTTTCTCACTATCACTCATTGTTTTCTTCTTTTCGGCACTGCCGCACTAGCTACTACTTACTCCCCCCGCTTAAACTATGAAACCATCCCACTACAGCTGTGCTCTATACCTCAGAAATTATGGACCTCTGTATGAAAATTACATAAGGAGAAACTTTGACAGATCAAGAATTGATTTGAACGAAGCCTTTGAAAATTTCAAAAAACGTAGGTGCGACATATCTCAGAATGACGGAAGTGTGAAGACTCCCGGTGAGTTTGCACAAATGAGAGCACATGTGTAGGGACCGCAGAGCATAAATTTTATTTGAGAATTTCGACTTTTTTATGTAAATATTGAAACCGATGATACTCCAACTTAAACTTTTCTTTTTTTTCACTGTGAAATTTTATCCACAACAAAACGAGATATTCCGTTTTAAATGCCAGGGTTAAAATTTCATTTTTTTTAACAACCGCAGTGGTTTCCGTTTTGAATTCCTCTATTACAATTCCGTTTTTCAACTACCGCCGCCCTGGTTGGGCGGGGTCTTTCTCGGCCGAGTGCACAGGCGCCGCTAAACACCGGACAGAAATTTGGTTGAATGCAAAATCCCTCCAATTAAATAAAAGGATTTTGGTTTTGTAATGAGTAACCGTATTTTTCTACGATTTATTGCACCAAAATGAACCCCAGAGTAATTAAAATGCACGTTTAATTAACTGTTTTCAAGAGCGCAAAAACCGGTTAAAATTCAGAAAAAAAGACACTTTAAAATTATATTTTTATATGTTTGCGCGAGTGAAATTGGCTCAGATATACATTAATCGAAAGAGAATTAACAATAAATTCATAGATTTAAAACACCTTGAGCGCTCCGGGCCTGTATTGCGCACACATAAGGGAAATCCAAAAAACGCTTGAAAGTTGATTAATTAAAAAAATTGTTTCGCTGCAAAACAAAAGTGGTTTTATCAAGTTTTACTATCATAAAATAACAAAAACAGTTAAATAAGTACAGAGCGCACTAATAATGCTACCAAACGTGATTCTGTGACGAATTCCGGCCGCTCGCCGGGGGGCTGCACCCAGGAAATGAACGGTGGAAATGACCAAATTCCGTAATGTTTCCGTAACATTTACGTGGAGCACGTGACGGACTCTGCGCAGTTTCGCCGTGGGACACCACAACACCACACACACACACACACACACACACACACACACACGCGCGCACACACACACACACACACACACACACACACACACACACACACACACACAGACCATAAGCGCAGTGTGTAAGAGAGGATGAGGAGACGCAGACACGTGACGGACTAAACGCAATTTGACAGCGTGACAACAAACACACATAGACCATAATAGAATGGTTTAAAGGAGGACCAGCCTTTTACGCTTCTGTCGCGCCTTTGGCGCGACTTTAAAAAACACCGCGAATAAAGAGAGTGCAGATCATGTGGCAGACTCAGCGTAACGGAACGGCGGAACAACAAACACACACGCACAGAGACTATAAAAAAATTGTTAAAAGGAGAATAATCGGAAACATCCGAAGTTCATTAGGGAGTAAATTTGAACCCCAGAAAATAATCAGATGAGGAATTTTGAACATTTGCATTAGCCGAATTTCAACATTGGCTTATGTCAGCTGCAACGCAAATATATTGGCTTTTTTTGCTTTTTCTTCTTGTTGTGAATCTTTTGAGAAAAAAATTTTTCCTCCCAGTCGGTAAATTCTATTGGTGGGTTACCTCCTGGCAGATGTGTTTTACGTCCGATGTTAGAGCATTCATTTATGCCTCGTTAGCTATTCTTTTGATGAAGAAAATTGTCGACGAAGGCTCCATTAGAAAGTCAGAAGTTTTTATTCACATTTAGATGTCAGAGGTTTGGCAGCTGGCCAATGTTTGGCAAAAGTATAATTGGTGACAGTTATCTCTAAAACCCGATACGGAGACTGAATGCACAAGAGATATATAGAGAGAGAGAGAGAAAAAGAGGGAGAGAGAAAAAGAGGGAGAGAGAGAGAGAGAAATACAGAAAGACAGAGAGACAGAGAGACAGAGAGACACATACATAAGGTCAGAGGTGTAGATAGACGTAGATACAATCATAAGGGAAAGCAGAAAAAGAGATGAACAAAAGTAAATAGAAACAGACACGGGAGCATAAAAACGAAGGGACAATGACAAAAGGAAATGTATACTCCTCGCCAATCCTACTGCGGTCTAAATGCGGCCAGCCCCTCTTGTAGCGCAATATTTTTATGTGTAAATAGGAAATTCGAACATCAAAATCGGAATAATCTCGCTCATTTTCAAAAACCGCCGAAGTAGAGTTGGCGGGCACTATATAGAAAGAAGGAGAGGGAGACTTAGAAGCAAATATACAGGGATGCGGAGAGTCAGACAAACAGATGACGAAAAAAAGAGAGACACAGAGACAAGCTCCTATCTTAGTTCGGGGAAAATATTTTTTAGAATATGTATTATTAGAATAATTAGATTTCCATTGTCATTCACTACCTACTGTGCATCTTACTAACTACCTTCTTGACTACCTAACTGCCTAATTCTTATTCACAAGGACTACCTAACGACTTACTTACATACCTTGTCTACTTAGGTATTCAGCTTTTCCTGTGTATTTCCATTCATCTAAACTAGTTAGACTAATCAAATTTAGCGTATAAAATAATGGTGAAATTTGGCATACGTAGAGGGACACAGATATGGAAGGATTGAGAGGCAGAGAAACCTTAACATGTATAAAAAGAGGCAGAGTGGCTTAGAGACAGAGAAAAAAATAGACAAAGGAATAGAGAACCAGAATAAATTAGGAAAGAAGTTGAAAGAAAAAGAATCCAAGCGATGAAGGGGCAGAGAGATAGAAAAATATGGGAAAAAATAGAGAGAGGAGAGAAGCAAGAAGTGCGGACCGGTCGGAGAATGGCAGAAAGTGAGGAGTGAAAGAGAATGAGCAGTGCTCACGTAAAAGTATCTTGACAGCAAGACCATTTTCATTAGTCGCAATGCTCACTGAAAACAAAACTGAGTTCAAACTCATTTGATTGTATGCGTTATTATCTTCGAAGTGTATTTTAATAAACATAGTCTTTTGTCTTTTTAAATTTTTTTTGTTGCTAAAAACCAGCTTACACAGGTTTACCAACATAAGGTGAATATTTACCCGACTGTGGTGCCTATTTGCCCGAAAGTGGTGACTATTTGCCCGAAGATGGTGACTATTTGCCCGAAGGTGGTGACTATTTGCCCGACGGTGGTGACGATTTGCCCGAGGGGTCTTCGGGCAAATAGTCACCCCCCCCCTCTGTCTCTCTCTCTATGTCTCTCTCTGACTCGCTCTGTTTTTGTGTAACTATGCACCACTGCCTATACGACTCTCTACTCGCCTTTCCGTCTCTCTGATTTTCTTTCGATTCGCCTCTCTTTCTCTCACTCTCACTCACTCACTCACTCACTCACTCACTCACTCACACTTTCTCTCTTTCTCACTTCCTCCATCCCTCTCTCTCTCTCTCTCTCTCTCTCTCTCTTCCTGTCTCTGTGTCTGTAACTCGTCCTCTCAACCTGTTTTTTCATATCTGTCTCTTTCTCTCTGACTTTCCGTATCTCTTTCTCTGTCTCTGTGTAACCCTATTTCCCTCACTCCCTGTCTCACTCTCTGTATCTTTGAGTCCCTCTGGTTTTGTTTTGTTTGTTTCTCTCTCTCTCTCTCTCTCTCTCTCTCTCTCTCTCTCTTTTTTTTCTCTCTCTTTCTCTCTCTTTCTCTCTCTCTCTCTCCCTCTTTCTTTCTTTCTTTCTTTCTCTCTCTCTCTCTCTCTCTCTCTCTCTCTCTCTCTCTCTCTCTACGTACCTGTTTCAACGCCTCCAGTAGGAAACTAATTGTTTCGCCGTTGCACTTCTCATGTTTCATTTGAACGGACATCTTCTCTTTGCAATCGATTAAATTGACCATCTCCACTAAGGGCCGCGAACTTATCCCAAAAATCGTCGCCGAGTCGCAAACCAGCCTACAACGCCTGAGGGCTAATAGAAGCTGCTGCTCCACAGCTGGTTCTGGTTCGCCATTGAAGCACTGCAAATTCGTTTTTGTTGATATTTTCAGAAAAACTCACTATTTTCAGGGTAGAGATTGCGATAGCAGATACTTTCTTGTCAAAGTCTGATTCAAATTCCCTTCGAAACTGCTTCTTGAGCACCCTGGGTTCGCCGAACACTTCATCCTTAGTCACGGTGAGTTCTCCCTAAATATGGTGTTTTGCGCCTTAAAGGGACCATAAGAGGGGTTTTTCACGCTCATGCAAATCATATGCTAATGAGGACTTGGCAAGCATTCTGTGAACAACCGTTTCCTGGAGAGGTGTTGGAAAATAACATTTCAATTGGAATTTCGCAATTAGCATATTGTTCATTTCCGTTTCGAAAAGCAGGCTGATGGTCCCTTTAAGTTATTTGCGGTCCTACCCTAAACTGAACTTCCGGGACAACCTCCTTGCTTAAAGCACAACAGTTGAGCTCTAAAACCATGCCCATCGTTGGTCTGTGTGCGATTTGCTGACGATTGGTTTCCACCACTGCATCCATACGGGTGCAAGTCTGTCTCATTCGGACCATGGGGATATTGGGCATCTAAAACTGGTTAGAATATTTATTTTAATAAAAATAGAACCTTGCGGAAGATCGAGACCAGCAAATGCTCAGGTAATCCTTCAATCTTCGGGGACATGGAGTTTTTAGATGGATACCTGAAGAAAACATGAAATCAAATGTAGTAAAACAAGGCAAATGTTGGAAGAGAAAAAAATTCGTCGCCAAACAGTAAGAAATTTCGGCGAAACGGTGAAAAATTGGTGAAAGTGGCGTAATGTTACCACGGACACTGCATCCATACGGGTGCAAAGGAACAGTGGGCTGAATGGTCAAACACATTCAGAACAGCTCTTCCATTATGGCCCAGCGGTCTAAGGCGCGCGCCAACAGCGACGTCCCTGGATCGAATCCCACCCAGTGCAATTTTATTTTCTATTTTGAAATCGCTCGAAGATTACTTAGGAAATATGAAGATAGCAAAATTAAGACATTTTTTCCGGCATTGGGCTGAAATGGGGCTAAAATGGGCGATGTAACTGCAAACAAAATATATTTTATTGAAATATCGTAAACTTTGAAAATGAAATCAGTTGCGATTTGAGAATTAAAAACCAAATGTTTAGATTCATGACAGATAGATTAACAAACTGGGAAAACAGAATTGAATAGTTCAGTCAGATAATTGGTCAAAAATTCTAAACACCCTCAAAAACTGTTATAATTTTCTGCGAAAAATAACAACAAAATTTGCCTTTGTAACCAAAGTTTTTGTCATTTTCGATTCGGAAAACATATATTTTGTTTTGAAAAAAGACGGAATTCAAGCAAAACCAATTCGCCGGAAAACTCTCGAAGAAATTGACAAAGTACGGACGCCACCGAATGACTCACAACGAGATTGGGAAGGAAGAACGGTAGGAAATCGGAATAAAAATGACACGCAATTCGATTTTTAGTTTAGAAAAAGCTGTAGAAGATAATGTGAAAAGCATCTCTAACCGAGCTGCTATGTCTGAAGTTTCCCGCCGCAATTCAAATTTTTTGGTTTAAGGCTGGAATGCGCTACAAATGCGTGAAAGTACGATATTGATCTAAATTGGCACAAACACACACACATACACACACTCACACACAAATATATACTCACATACACACACATGTGTGTGTGTGTGTGTGTGTGTGTGTGTGTGTGTTTGTGTGTGTGTGTGTTTGTGTGTGTGTGTGTGTGTGTGTGTGTGTGTGTGTGTGTGTGTGTGTGTGTGTGTGTGGCCGTATAATGAATGGTATTAGACCACAAATGTGAAGAAAACCGCGTACAGCCAGGAGGGTACTCCTAAAACATAATAACTTTATTCAATAAAACACTACTACAAACTGTGTTTTCCAATTCGAGACACGCAAAATCTCGAATGTGTGCTAACCTTGGCGAAGAAGATTTCTCGGGGCCATCTCGATGAAAACTTTGGCGAGAAGGAGGGTCCTGAGTTCCTGAGGAGCCCTCAAGTAGGCGTCTTCGACTTCTCGTGCAATTCTGTCAAGTCTCAGGTGGTGAATCAGTAACTTTGCCACTTCAATGCCATCCTTCGGCAGAAAGAAGAAATTGTCGTTCTGAAAATTTCAAATAGGTTTGGGATATTTGAGCACATTACCAAAAGGGCTCCCTTTAGGAATTCGATGTTGATTAGGAAGTGATTCTTCAGCTCAACAAGCCGAATGTAGCGAGGGACTATCCATTCCATTGTGTAGGCTTTGCCAGGGATTTCCAATTCAAATTTGCAGAGTTCCATAGGGACGAGAAAGATGTCCCAGAGGACGGTGAAAGGAGCCGCCTCGGGCATTTCCCAGGGAAGGAACTCTTCAATATCCAAATGATCGGACCAGATCACACAGCTGATTTTCTGGAGATGGCCGATCGATTCAGAATTGGCAATTATGTCCTGAAAAGTGAAAATAGCTTTGAAACTGAATTCAAAGATTACCAATACAAAGGAGTTCAGAGTGGAGGCGGTGGCGTTCATGAGTCTGGCAGCTCGGAACGGCTTCAATTGTTCGAAAAGACCATCAATTGTGCAACCCTGAAGGTTGTTCACGGTCGGCTTCCAGTTGGGGTGCTTTGGATTCTAAAAAAAGCGGACTAAAAAAAGTTATAGCTAATTTTCCCACTCTTCCGAGCCTCAGCCCTTTCACTTTGACAAGACAAGACAAAATACCCGAGGGTGGATTCGAACCCGGATGGCTAGATTTTCAAGCAAGAACACAACCACTCGGCCACCGCGGGCTCGCAATGAAAGTAAACAGTTGACTGCGATCCATGGCAAAGTGGCAGCGCTCTCGCTTGTCAATCTAGCGACCCGGGTTCGAACCCACCTCGCACAGTTATCTTTTGTTTCAACAAAGTGATGTTTGGACAATGAGAAAAGGTACTGTTGGGCCATTAAAAAAAACAATGATAGGAAAACCACAACCCATCACATTATGCCTACTTTTTAAACGCGATTTTGATAACAATAGTAACGCGCATAGTTCTCAAGGGCCGGGCCGACTTGAAAAAAATCCTCGGCCCGGCCCGTCTTGGCCCGGCCCGCTTCGGCCCGCCCACTCGGACCACCCAGTCAAACTGTGAAAAAGGCTCGATCCCGGTCGGGACACTTTTTTTTCTAACTTAAAATTAGTTTAAATGTGCAATATACTCCTCGCCCACGGACCTTTCCTAAAGTTTCGATGACCTGCACATCTAACGCGCGAAATAGTGTGCAAGTCGCGGAGACGCAGACAAAAAGCCGCTTGTTTCCCGCTGCCGGCTAGGAAAGCTCGCTGGGCGACGAGTATAGAAATATAATGAAAGTGTTTTCAGGGTTTAAAAAAATTGACGTAAGCGAAAATAACTATTTAAAGAATTTTTAGTTTGACATTTACAAACCGGGCCGAAACGGGCCGGCCCGGGCCGACACTTTTCTCGGCCCGGCCCGTTTTGGCCCGGCCCGGCCCGTCATTTCAGAACTATGGTAACACATTTCCAAACTATGTTGTCTTTAGGAATTAAATAAAAAATAAAAAATTTTCAAGCAAATTTTGAAAATGTACAGTTTTAAGGGATCCACATTAGGGTAAAATCAACATGTTCGAATCAGCCCAAACTTAGTCAAAAACATGTTTTACCAAAAAAAAAACATTATGAAAAGTTTGGGGCTCTATCGATTACCGTGTTACGGTAAGGCCAGTCCTGGAAATTGTAGTTTTTGCTCAAAATAGTTCAAACTTGAAAAAAGTCTGTTTTTAAGAATTTCGGCTTCACGAAAAAAACAAATCTCTTAAAAAAGTGCAAAATCATTTGGCGGGTCATCTCGTCATAAAACAAGTGTTTTAAAAATATCAAAATTTTATTCCTTAAACAACAGCAAAAAGTTTTTTTGAGCCATCTGATTGAACTGATAAATTTGATCCGAAAACTTTCGTCTTTTTTCAATTGTGACAACATTTAGGCTAGTGGTCATATAGCCATACTACTTCGCCCAATTTCGCTCTCAGCTCTGTGAAAATGAACAAGACGCAAATTTGCCTACGAAAATCCTGTGTTTTAGGATGCGTACGCAATGCTGCGTCAGTGTTACAATTGCGAATCGACCAAGAAGTAAAATTGGCGAAGACTATAAATGATTCGTAAGAATGGTTAAAGAAATTAGCAAGTTCGAACCCAAAAAATGTACCTCTTTCAACGCAGCAGTTAAGACACGGAAAGTCTCGTCGTTGAACTCCTCGTGCTTCATTTGAACAGCCATCTTTCCTTTACAATCGATCAATTTGACGATCTCCAACAAGTTGGTAGGCCTAATTCCAAAGACCGAAGCCGAGTCGCAAACCAGTCGAATACGCCTCAGGGCAGAAACAAGCTGCTCCTCGACAGCCGGTTCCGGCTCGCCAGTGAAGCACTGAAAATCGGGTTTTCGTTCTGTTTTCTGGGAAAATTACCATTTTCAGCGTTGAGATGGCGATAGCCGAAAGTTTCTTGTCAAAGTCGGCTTCGAACTCTCTTCCGAAGTGAATCTTTCCCTGATTTTCATTTTCCCAATTGTCCTCTTTAAGCACGACCAACTCCCCCTGAAAACTGATTTTGTTTCCGATTAGAGAAGAGTTCTCCCACCCTAAAGTGAAGGTCCGGGACCAGCTCTTCGTCCATAGCACAACAGTTAAGTTGAAAGTCCATGCCCATAGTTGGTCTATGTGCGATTTTTTGACGATGGGCTTCGACGACTGCATCGATACGGGAACAGGTCTGTCTCATTCGGACGAGGGGAATGTTGGGCATCTGAAAATGATAAACATTTGGGCTAGTGTGTAAAAGTACCTTTCGGAAGACCGAGACCAGTATGTGCTCGGGTAGACTCTCGAATGACTGTGACTTCATGGTGTTAGGGTTATCACCTAAAGAATCACTTTATGAATAATCGAGGCAGAAAAACAGTTCGATAGATTTACAGAGAGAGAAAGAGAGAGAGAGAGAGAGAGGGAGAGGGAGAGGGAGAGAGAGATAGGCGCAGGGAGGCAAAGAGACTTACAGATAGAGAGACAAATAGCTATATCTGTCACCAAAGCGGCATCCTGCCAAATATTACCTTAATACAGCAACCGTGTGATGCGCAGGCGGAAATAGTGCGCAACCGGCAGAGGCGCTGAGACAAAGCGGCTTTTTGTAAAAATTTTTTTTTTTGGCGAAGCATGGAAAACATTCAACGAGAATATAAGAGAACGGTAGTGAAACAGACATTCAGAAAAACAGAGAGACAAAGGTAGTGAAAGATAAATAGAGGTATAGATAAAGAGACAGAGAGTCAGGGAGATATACAGAAAACGCAGGGGCGAGATGACTGGGGAGTTATTTGAAAGGTAAGGAGACAGATACATAGTGTTAGGGAGGGATACAAAAATACAGAGAAGATAGAGGACAGAGAGAGAGAGAGAGAGAGAGAGAGAGAGAGAGAGAGAGAGGGAGAGAGAGAGACGGCTGAGAAGGTAAATTACATCATTTATAGTGCATTTCAGGATGGAAAGAGACATTCAAAATCGAAAATCGATTCTCCACGATAAAAGCACTGAGAGAATACAGGAGAACGCGGCGGATATTGCTATGTTGTTGTGCGACGCCCCCTCGCCCACGGCAGGCGACGACGGTCACTCTGCGTCTCTACCCATCTGCCGGTCTGCCTTCTCAGAGCATACCCCTACAAAATCACGCGCTTCCATTTTATCGGCCTTCAGTCAAATAAACGTTTTCAATGATATATCAAGAAAGAAAATGTCATCTTTCAGTCAAAAAAAGGAAGGTGTACCTTCCTTTTTCGTTCGGACAACGCCTCAAAATGGTCTTGAGATTCCACGATTTCACTTTTTGGAAAACAGGGGGGGCTAAGTTGGAACAGGGGGCTTGGTTGCACCTTTCCCAGGAGGATGGGGGACTTGACTGGACTTTCTACCAATGAAGATGGGGAGCTGAGCTGAATTGCACCATATTATAAACAGAATAAGTGGAATGGATTGGATATTTCGCAAGAGAAAAAGCTAGCTTTATTTTACCATTTTCTAAGAATTGGGTACTAAATTGGATTCAAGAGAATGGGGGGCTTGATTAGACCTTTACCCAAGAGGAAGGGGGCTAAACGTTTTTAAGAAGAGGAGGGCTTGAATAGACCTTTATACAAGAGGATGGGGGCTAAAATGGATTCAAAAAGATGGGGGGCTTGATTAGATTTTACCCAAGAGGATGGGGGCTAAATTGTAAATCCGGCCCGTGATTCAGGTCTGTCTTTTCTTCTTGTTGACACACTTTTACATAATAATCAAAGCTATTCCAAAAAAAAGATTGATGTTTTTATTTATGAAAATTGGTCTTCACAAATCGGCCACTCGCATCTCTCTCGTTTGCGTTGTGTTCGAGATTTTCCGCCGACCAGGCGCTCTGACTCGGCTGTTTTTGTCTCCTTCTGATTCACTCCTTTTTGCGTTTCTCCGCCAGATGCGCACTTTGTTCGTGAGAAACAAGGCACCTGCGAGTAAATTACGAAATTCTTTGGGCCAAGAACAGCATTAAAAGCCTCGTCAAGGGCCTTTTTTCCAAATCACATGCTAATCCGGACTTACGAGGGAAGTACATGATGTCAGCCTGGGCTTTTCAAAATCTGTCAATTAGGCGATGTAAGGGACCCCTAGAGCAACCTAAAACCGTTTTTGAAAAGTGCCACGGACACTTGGTTTTTGAGATAATTAGCATTTAATTTTGTGCATGCGAATAATCACTGAAGGTGCGGCAAACGAAAGCACGGGCATTTGTGGCCGAGTGGTCCAAGGCGCATTTCCAATCCAAACTTTGTGTGGGTTGGTGGTTCGGTTCTTTTTTCAACCAATATTTTTTGCGAAAACGGATTTTGATAGTTAAACGCTGAAAACAAAAAGCTCTTGGCAGCAAACACTTAATGGAGGTAAAGCGGTGCATGACAAATGATGTACAATTTGTAACAAAATTAAACAGAATTAGGCAGTGTCAACCATACCACCAACCCATACAAAGTTTGGATTGGAAATGCGCCTTGGACCATTCGGCCACAAATGGCCGTGCTTTCGTTTGCCGCGCCTTCAGTGATTATTCGCAAGCACAAAATTAAATGCTAATTATCTCGAAAACCAAGTGTCCGTGGCACTTTTCAAAAACGGTTTTAGGTTGCTCTAGGGGTCCCTTACATCGCCTAATCGACAGATTTTGAAAAGCCCAGGCTGACATCAGTGTTCCAGAAAATTATTCCAATTGAATTGACTTGATTTGCATACCGTTCATTTCCAATCCGAAAAGGCCCCTGACGGTCTCTTTAATATGCATTCGATGGTGGAAAATGCTCAAAACTTTATGTTCTTCTATTTTGAAAAATTTTCACTTTTTTCTTGGGCATCTTTCGAATGAAGAACACGATGACGATTCTGAAACATGCAATTACCAAAACTCTGTGATTTTTGTAAAACACCAACCCGTCGAGGATAAAAACGACATGAGATGAAAAGGTCGTTAGGAGAAACTTCAACCATCGGTCATGAGCAAAACGGGAGAATAGCAGAAAGTTCATCATATTCAGAAGGTAAATTAAATCTTCCAGAGCTTTCTGAATTTATGGGTATCTTGAGAATATCTCACAGTAAAAAGATCTTTTATAAAATCGGCAAACCTGCAGGAAAGTAACTTGATTTCGTTTAGCACGCCGTTGAACTTCTGCAGGAGAGATTATGTTGCTTCGTCCCTGAATTTTTGTGGAACTTCGGTATTATTTTTGGAAAAAGCAATAAAAAGCTATCGCCAAATCGGCATCCGGCCAAAAACAGAAATAGTATGAAAACCGCGCAGATGCACCGAGGAAAAGCGACTTTTCATCCGCAGAAGCTTTTTGGCGGCAGCTATAAATGCGAACAACACAGTTCATTTTTGGTACCCGGGTAACTTGTGTTTTAATGTTTTTTTCTAAATTGTTGATCACAAAAGTAATCTGGACTTTTCCTTTTTATAAATAACTCGCTTTTCTCCAAATTTAACATTTTTTGGCCAAAAACCTCGAATTTAGCCATTTTTTTTAGGTACTTGGAATTGTCTCAAATAATTTTCCAGAAAACAGGAGTCTTATTTTCAGTTTTTACGCAAAACCACATGTTTTACGCGTTGGAAACAGTGTGAAATCAAAGGATTTTCAGGTTTCGCAGTAGATTTTGCTTCAAAACTGACGGATACGGTTTAAAATAGACGATTTACAACTGTTTACGAAGCTTGTGGCATGTAGGCAAAACAAAATGTTGAACAGCGGATTCGAACCCGGGTTGTGAGATTAACAAGCGAGAACGTTACCACTTCCCTACGAAGTCAGCGCCGCTGAGGGTGCGCCCGGCGGCCGAGTGGTAACATCTTCGCTTGTTAATCTCGCGACTCGGGTTCGAATCCCCTTTCAACATTTAGATGTCGCAAACATGGTAAACAGTGGTAAAACGTTCTAATCACCCGCCCTGAAACATGAAAAAAATTTTAAAAGCAAAAGTATATCGAATTTTACGTATACTCTCAAAGTTTTTGAGAAAAAACCGATAAGCTTAAAAAACGTGTTTTGTAACTCACCCCTCCATAAAGTTTCAAAAACACTAGAACATCGATAATTATGGTAATTCCAAAGCATGCGACACCGAATACCAGTCCAATCAGTTGAGCCCAGTAAATTGAATTCCCGGAAATGTGAATAATCAGCCAGTTAATATGAAATCGGTCGAATGTTATGCGGTATCCCATAAAAGCCCATACTGCTGCCCATATGGCCGACATAGATATTATTGCGATAATGATAATCTGATTGATTTCCAAGGTTTTAAAGTAAAACTTACTCCAGTTCTTCTCTCAGAGAATAGACGATCATACCAATGGATCATCCAAATAGCGACGAGTCTGTTAAACGACTGAACTGGGAGCGTAAGTTGGATCATTGCGTACAAAAAATAGGCGAGAATGTGTCCTATTAAGTACTTAACGTCCCTATTTCCCCAAAGAGCCCACTGAGTCCTAGAGAAAAGATTTTGAACAAAAATTCACATATAAACTTTAAAACTATTGGGGTTATCCAGATAATTACAACAAGTGAGCTGAACCAGATTGCCATGGATTTGCATAGACAAAGAGCCATAAATGAAGACATGAGACTTTTTCGAAATATTTCTATTATAATGTAAAAGTGCAGAAAAAGTGAGACTAGGGAGACCTGAAAATATATTTTTTACGGACCGGCCCACGCCGTTTTTGGCCTGGTCCGCTTTGGTCCGCAAGCCGGCCCGTTTCGAAGCACTGAAGTGGAAAAAGACCCACCGCGAAGATTATCGTTGCTTCAGGGCTAAAGGCTTCCATCTTCGAGAAAACCATATGAAAATGACGTTTTGCACAGTGTTGTAAACAGATAATTTTAAATTGTTTTCCTCAAGACGGTAATGAACCCCCCGCGGAATGGATTGCAATTACATTTCTACAAAGACTAAAACGGTGGTTAGAAAATTTTTCTTGCGCCTTCGATTGTTAAAAAGAAAACAAGAAAGTTCGAAATGGGGTAAGGTCCAACCTAGCCCCCATACTCCTCCGAAAAGGAAAAAAGTCTAATCAATGTAGCCCCCATACGCCGGTGAGAGGTTCAATCAAGCACCCATACTCTTGAGAAAGGTTCAGTCAATCCTCCATTCTGTTCGGTAAATGCCCCAGGAAGTTCCACATTCTCTTGTAAAAATGTTCAATTTAGCCCCCATCCTTTTGGGAAAAAGTTCAATCTAGCCCCCATTTTTTTTGGGTAAAGGTTCGGTTTGGAGACAGGCCCAAACAAGCTTCTCCTACATTCAGCCACAATCATTTTGTTAACACCCCCGGAAAATAGTCCAACTAAGCCCTCTTTATCCCTTTGTGTAAAGGTCCAAAGAAGCCCTACATCATCTTTTTAAAGGTCCGATCTTTATGGGAAACGTCCAATCTAGATCCAACCATTTATGGAAAAGTACAATTCACCCCCCCCCCCATCATCTTGGAGAGAAGCCCCAAAACCCCTTTCCCCCTTTCTCTTATGTCTAATCCCTCCTCTTGGGATAAAGTTTCCTTCCACAGGCCCAATTTAGCCCACAAGTCTGAGCACCAGTTTGAATTGCGGCGGGAAAACCGGCGAAGACAGGTGACCGGCAGACAGTTAGAGACGCAGAGTGACCGTCGTCGCCTGCCGTAGACGAAGAGGGCACCGCATAACAACATAGCGATGTCCGCCGTGTTCACCTGTATTCCTAGTGTTTTTTATCGTGAGGAATTAATGCTCTCTCTCTCTCTTATTCTCTCTCTCTCTCTCTCTCTCTCTCTCTCTCGTTGTATATATGTTTCCTTGTGTACCTATATTGCTCATTTTCTGTCTCGTTTATTGATCAATCCATACTTCAGGCAATAATCCTATCACCATGAAGACACATTCATTCGAACATTTACCCGCCCACATACTGGTGTCCGTCTTCCGCAAGGTATTTTACAACACTATCCCAGATGTTTATCATTTTCAGATGCCCAACATTCCCCTTGTCCGAATGAGACAGACTTGTTCGCGCATGAATGCGGTGGTCGAAGCCAATCGTCAGCAAATCGCACATAGACCCACTCTGGGCATGACACTTCAGCTCAACTGTTGTGCTAAAAGCGAGGAGCTTATCCCGGAGCTTAACTTCAGGGTAGGGGACATTTTCTTACCAGGAACGTCGGTTTTCAGGGGGAGCTTGTGGTGTTGAATAACGACAATGTGGAATTGGAACTAAAGGCGATGATTCATTTTGGAAGAGAGTTTGAAGCCGACTTTGACAAGAAACTCTCGGCTATCGCTATTTCTACGCTGAAAATGGTAATTGTTTCAGAAACTATTGAGAAAACAATTTCTAGTTCTTCGTTGGAGAGCCAGAACTGGCTGTAGAAGAGCAGCTTGTTTCTGCCCTGAGGCGTTTTCGACTCGTGTGCGACTCGGCTTTGATTTTTGGAATTAGGCCTACCAACTTGTTGGAGATCGTCAAATTGATCGATTGTAAAGGAAAGATGGCTGTTCAAATGAAGCACGAGGAGTTCAACGACGAAGCTTTCCGTGTCTTAACTGCTGCGTTGAAAGAGGTACGTGAGTGAGTGAGTGAGTGAGTGAGTGAGTGAGTGAGTGAGTGAGTGAGTGAGTGAGTGAGTGAGTGAGTGAGTGAGTGAGTGAGTGAGTGAGTGAGTGAGTGAGTGAGTGAGTGAGTGAGTGAGTGAGTGACTCACTCACTCACTCACTCACGCACTCACTCACTTACCCACCCACTCATTCACTTCACTTTTTTCAGAATCCAAACCATCACAACTGGAAACCCACAGTCAACAACATACAAAATTGTACAATTGACGGTCTTTTCGACCAATTGAAGCCGTTCAGAGCTGCTAGAATCATGTGCTGCACAGCCTCCACCCTGAACACTTTTGTATTGGTACTCGAATGTAATTCAACTTCTATTTTACATTTCAGGACATAATTGCCAATTCCGAATCTATCGGCTACGTCCAGAACATTGGCTGTGAAATCTGGACCGACCATCTGGACATTGAGCCCTTCTTTCCCTGGGCCATGCCCGAGGCGCCTCCTTTCACCATCCTCTGGGACATTTATCTCGAATCAATGGACTTCACCAAAGTATATTTTCCAATCCCGGGAAAAAACGACACGGTGGAGTGGGCGGTGCCTCGCTACATACGGCTTATCGAGCTGAAAAACCACTACCTAATCAACATCGAATTCGTTAATGGAGCTGTTTTGGTAAGGATTTCTTCAAAACTCTCGAAAAGGTTTACATTTTTTCAGAATGAGAATTTCTTCTTTCTGTCAAAGGATGAGGCTAAACTGGCAAAGTTCTTGATTCGCCAACTGAGACTTGACAGAATTGCACAAGAAATCGAAGTAGCCTATCTGGGGGTTTCTCAGGAATTTCGGCCGATCCTTCTCGCGAAGATTTTTGTAATGATGGCCGAGAAAAATGTGCTTCGCCAGGGATAACATAGATATACTTTGTGAGATATATGTTTTGTTTAAATCCTGATTACAGCTGTTAAAGTGTTTTGAATAAAAAGTTCTTCTGTTATTTTATGAATCAACTCGCATGTGCCTTTTGTCTCTCAAACAAAGTGCGCATCTGGCGGAGAAACGCCCAAACAGGTGAATCAGAAGGAGACAAAGACGGCTGAGTCAGAGCACCTGATCGGCGGAGAACATCGAACACAACGCTCGTGAGAGAGCGAAACGAGGGGTCGGAAGAAGGCAAAATGGAATTGGGGTGCGAATGCGCCGGGAAAATGGTGCGAAAGCAATTGTTTCGAATTGAAAACGGGTGAAAAGTCGAAAAGTGCACATTTTACAAGGCCATGAGAAACAAAGATAGAGAATATCGCAAACAACCACTTCAAACCTTTGGCTTTTCGAGATTAGTGTGAGGTTCAAATTGGTGAATACAACTGTTAAAGGGTTTCAATAAAAAGTTCTTCTGTTTATGGATCTAATCGCAGGTGTCGTCTTTCTCACAAAACAAGTTTTCAACCTATTTGAAATTTTCAGAACGACAATTTCTTCTTTCTGCCCAAGGATGAGGCTAAACTGGCAAAGTTCTTGATTCATCAACTGAGACTTGACAGAATTGGACAAGACGTCGAAGTAGCTTATCTGAGGGTTTCTCAGGAATTTCGGTCTACTCTTCTTGCGAAGGTTTTTGCAATGATGGCCGAGAAAAAAGTGCTTCGCCAGGGATAACACACATATATTTTGCGGTACTTTTTTTGGATTTTTGCGACATCTATTTTGTGAGGTTAAAAGCATTATTACAATTGTTGAAGTGTTTTAATAAAAAGTTCTTTTGTTATTTTATCGAAGGGGCCTCCTTTCTTACAAGCAAAGTGCGCATCTGACAGAGAAACGGAAAAACGAGACAAAGAAGACCGAGTTAGAGCGCCTGATCGGCGGAGAACCCCAACGAGAGAGCAAGTCGAGGGTTCGGAAAGAGGCGAGCATTTGAGACGCCATTTTTTAAGATTAAGGGGCGCTGATCGCTCATGGCGTGCTTTAACGCGATTTTGGAGAAAGAGGTATGGCATAAAACGTTTGGAGTAAAAGTTAAAATGTAGCAAAAAATGGGGCAAATTATTCAAAGCTGTTCGCATTAAAATGTTTGGCGTTGTGGGAGAAGATGGCGAAAAATCGATATGTGGAATAAGAAGGCCGAAAAAGCGATGCGGAGTCAGAGGAAATTGTAGGGGCGGATGAGGGAGAGAGGGGAGAGAGATAGACAGAGAGAGATAGAGAGATACAGAGAGAGAGAGAGAGAGAGAGAGGGAGAGAGAGAGAGACGGGATGGAACACAAATTGAAACAGAGACATTAAAGGAACCATCAGGGTCCTTTTTGAAGTTTATTTTAATTAATTAATTTAATTTAGTTGATCAATTATCCACTTATCATTTTCAACTCCCTTTTCCTAAAAAGCCGTAATTTCAAATCAGACCTCAAAATTAATTTTTTCCAACGGGCTCCAGCTTACGTTTTTTCACACCATCTGCCCGCTGTCCAAGGTGAAAGCCGCAGGGGATAAGGATCACGCGGCGCTGAACTTCAATTGACCTCATAGCCAACTGGTTAGCGCCGGTAGCTGGTAATCAAACGGTCCCAGGTTCGGTTCCACTCTCGTGCAAATGGTTTTTGCTGACAAAGCGAAAAGTAACTGATAAAGTCGTACTGTTGTATTCTGACGTTGGTTTTAATTGTAGAAAAAAGGTCCCTGATGGTCCCTTTAACGTATTTTTTTAATAACTAAGATATAAGGAAACTGACTGGCGTATTAATAACTGGGAGGATTTCTGAAATACAGAATAGAATGGAGTTGGGTGCGAATGTGCCTGGATAATGGTGCGAAAGAAATTGTTTCGAATTGAAAACTAGTGAAAAATCGATAAGTTCATATTTTAAAAGGTCGGAGCCAGAGACGGAGAAGCTCACAAAATATTCATCAAATCATTGTGAAAAAAGTTTATCAGTCACAAACTCAAACGGATAGCAATTATACAACCCTCAAAAATATATTCCAAAGTGAACTTATTATATTTAGTTGCTTTATGTCGATCTCCCTAGTTAAGATAAATCCGTCCGTACAATTGGTATTTACAGGAAATTCTACTTGCAATCTTGAGATAAATGCTGCCAGAATTGGAAATCCTCTAGGCAGTTTTAGCGAAATGGAGGATATTTCACGCAAACCTTCTCTCCATTGCTGAAAATAGGTGAGTGTGAGTGAGAGTGTGAGTGTGCATTTGTACAAACCTTGATAAGGTCAATAGCAGAATCAATCGATATTTCAGTACCCAGACCTGACATTACAATGTAGCGGCTCTTCATTTTTGTCACAAGAACGCCTCCATTCTCCTCCTCCAGGTGGTCTCCTTCCCATGAAAAACTTTCAGCGCCTTACAAGAAAGATAAACACCTTTTTACACATAATCGACAAACCCATTAGATTCTCAATTTCTACCAATTCTTCATAGACTGAGTCTCCACACCAGTGTAAATTGTATATTTTGGTGGGGTATTTCTTCAGAGCACAACATCCATTGGAGTCCAAGGCGACTAATAGGAAAATGCGCCTAAAATATACTTTTACAAAGCATTGAATTACGCAAACCAGGCCAAGTTGCGTAATTTTATAACGCTTAAGATAAAAAGTTAGGACATGAAGATAATTTTCTTCAAGAGTGGCTTTTCGAGAAATGCGAAAAAGATCTGTAATGTTAATATAGACTTTCATTGTTGTAATATCTTCACTAACTCACTCACTCACTCACTCACTCACTCACT